>CM032456.1:135532368-135610275 GCA_019049505.1 Pachyrhynchus sulphureomaculatus
TTGCAGACAGAATTATTTTAAGAATGCAAATCTGTGGTACTATTTCCGAGAAATAATAAAGATTAAGTAAGGTGAATGGTTTAGGTCTAACTGTTCGTTTAATAATTGATTGGAGTTTTTCCGTTTGTTAATTTCAAGACATTCAAGCAAATTTAATTTTTTAGATTTATTTTCTACATGTAGGATTTTTAACGTATCATCAAAATTATGAGATTCGTTTATTATATGAGTTGCGTAATGTGAATTGTTCTTATTTTTTAAATAACTATGTTTATGTTCTTTAATGCGAGTTTCAAAAGATCTACCAGTTTGTCCTACGTAGGTTTTAGTACAAGATCCACAATTTAATAAGTAAACTCCTGATTTTAAGGAATTCTTAGATTTGGTTTTGTTATTCAAAATTATACTCCCTAAGGAATTACTGGTTTTGAATGCTATTTTATCGTTCTTTTTTATTAAATATTTGGAAATTGTTCTAGTTGTTTTCCCTGTGTATGTGAGTGTACTAAATTTTCCTTTTTTGTCATTAATTATGGGATAAATTAGAGAGATTGCTTGTTTAAAGGATTTTTTATTCAAGATATTATCTATAATGTTGGGGTCATATCCATTATTAATTGCTATTTGTTTGATTATGTTGAATTGTTTGTTAAAATTAGTTTTAGTCATAGGGACATGTAACAATCTATGTATGAAAGAGTTAAAAGCTGCCATTTTGTGAGGATACGGGTGGGATGAGCTGTTGTGTATGACTGTGTTAGTATGTAAAGGTTTGTGGAAAATCGAGAAATCGTGTTTATTGTTCACTTTTGGTATAGATATGTCTATGAAATTTTTGTAGAGTTATTGGTTTCTAATTCTATGGAAAATTTAATATTAGGATGCAAATTATTTAGGAAGTTAAGGAAGATTGGTAGTTGTCTATCTGTTCCCATGAAAGAGGAAATGATATCGTCAACATATCTATACCAGTAAACAATATTTTTGCTTACCCGTTTTGATGAATTTTTTAGTACTAAATGATTCATGAAAATTTCCGCTAGTAACGGACTTAAAGGATTACCCATTATTAGACCTTCTTTAGATGTATAAAAGTTGTCGTTGAATTCAAAATAGTTTTGATCCAAGCACGTCGTAAGTAAATTTAAAATATCCCGTTTAATAATTTCGTTTACTTTATTCTTGATTAAGAGCTTATCCATTAATTCTATAACTTCATATGGTGGGATACTAGGAAATAAGTTTTGTACATCAAATGAGATAATTCTAGAATTTTCCGGTAAGTTGATATTTTTAATTTCATCGATTAGTTCATAGGTATTGGCTATACTATATTTCGGTTTAAATCAAGAGAAATCCTCAGAGTTGAATGTGATTTAGCGTTATCTAATGAAGACCCACATTTTAAATACATGACAGCCAACAAGATTAAAAAAGAATTATTTGAACAACCACGACCAAGACAAGCTAGAGAACAGAAAACAGCAGTATCGATCAAAACCAAAGCCAAAGAAAACAACATAATATTCACTAGAGCTGATAAGGGTAAGTCTGTGGTAGCTATTTCTAGAGAACAATATATATTTAAAACTCTTTCTTTTTCTTAACACAGAGACAAATTGCAAGTATTAAATAACGACCCAACAAAAGTCTACCAAAAACTAATAAAATCTACTTTAAAAGATCTCACAATTTTCAATGATTTTGAAAAAAGCACTTTAACAATAATGAACCCACAGGCTCCAAAATTATATTCCCTAATTAAATTAGATAAAAAGGATTTCTCTATTAGACCAGTCGTATCGTTTGTTACGGCATCATCAATCAAACTATCACAAAAACTCATCCCTTTACTACGACAATATTGCAAATTTAAACCGAAATATAGTATAGCCAATACCTATGAACTAATCGATGAAATTAAAAATATCAACTTACCGGAAAATTCTAGAATTATCTCATTTGATGTACAAAACTTATTTCCTAGTATCCCACCATATGAAGTCATAGAATTAGTAGATAAGCTCTTAATCAAGAATAAAGTAAACGAAATTATTAAACGGGATATTTTAGATTTACTTACGACGTGCTTGGATCAAAACTATTTTGAATTCAACAAGTTTTATACATCTAAAGAAGGTCTAATAATGGGTAATCCTTTAAGTCCGTTACTAGCGGAAATTTTCATGGATCATTTACATAGAACTAAAATTCATCAAAACGCGGTAAGCAAAAATATTGTTTACTGGTATAGATATGTTGACGATATCATTTCCTGTTTCACGGGAACAGATAGACAACTAACAATCTTCCTTAACTTCCTAAATAATTTGCATCCTAATATTAAATTTACCATAGAATTAGAAACTCTATAAATTTCTTAGACATATCTATATCAAAAGTGAACAATAAACACGATTTCTCGATTTTTCACAAACCTTCACATACTGACACAGTCATACACAATAGCTCATCCCACCCGTATCCTCACAAAATGGCAGCTTTTAACTCTTTCATACATAGATTGTTACATATCCCTATGACTAAAACTAATTTTAACAAATAATTCAACATAATCAAACAAATAGCAATTAATAATGGATATGACCCCAACATTATAGATAATATCACAATTCACATTATGCAACTCATATAATAAACGAATCTCATAATTTTGATGATACGTTAAAAATCTTACATGTAGAAAATAAATCTAAAAAATTAAATTTGCTTGAATGTCTTGAAATTAACAAACGGAAAAACTCCAATCAATTATTAAACGAATAGGTAGACCATTCACCGTTACTTAATCTTTATTAGTTCTCGGAAACAGTACCACAGATTTGCATTCTTAAAATAATTCTGTCTGTAAATAATATAATAAAATGAATAGCATAATCTTAGGTTATTAAGGATAGTTTTAAGCACTATTAACCAGGATTACTACTAAATATTTTTCTTTCTTATTTACTTCTGAAGAAGCCATTGTATGGTGAAACAATTGTCAAGTGACTTTAAATATATTGGAAATTAAAACATAGTGTTGTTTTTATACAATGTTAAATTTTGACTTAACGGGTTAGTTTTGGGGGGTGAAATCGAAAGTGAAAAAAAAAATTTTTTCCTACGTCATCGAGTGTGGTGTCAAATGAAAGCTTGTGAAACACACGAGTAAAATATTTATATATATATATATATATATATATATATATATATATATATATATATATATATATATATATATATATATATATATATATTTATATATATATATATATATATATATATATATATATATATATATATATATATATATATTTATATATATATATATATATATATATATATATATATATATATATATATAATGTAATACTTGCGCGCACTTTTCTCGAAAAGTACTTATCAAAAAATTTTGAAAAAATTCTGGAATATTCTCCACGGGGTGTAAATTGAACGAAAATTATCACAAGTGTGATAATTTGATAATTTATCTGGTATATAAAAAAAAAATTTCAAGGTCATCAGTTTTCAGTAAAGATTGGAAACAAGCTTTGTTGAAAACTCATTTGGGGTGTGTTTTAAGAAGACACTGATCATTTTATACCTCCGTAAAAAAAATTTTTATTTTAAAAGCAATCAAGGTACGGAACACTAATTGCGCAAGTTCAACTTGCACTTGACCGGTTATTTACTCTTCATATGGGAAATACATAGCTAGCACATTGTTGTGAGTTTACTATCTAACAAAAAAGTCAAGCAATAATCATGGATTGCGACTTCATTTTACAAATATTTGGGCTAATTCAAACTTACAACAGTTAAAATATCAAATATAAAATATCTAAATGTCTCAGTTTAAAATATAATTTACATTCAATGTTAAACTTAGTACTGGAGACAATATTATATACACTTCAAGAGGTAAGTTTGTGGACTAATGTGATTCTTTTCTACCACATATATCTGTCATTCGGAAGCACGCTTCATTCCATTTTCTCATCAAAAACAGCCGATATATGGACTTTGTTCAATTCTAGTACCTTATATGGATTATTATATACTTACTACCAAGCGGTAATTGTTAGCAACTGGCTTAACACCCAGAGAGCAGGTTTGCCATCAAAATTGGGCTTGCATCAGCCAGAGATGCAAATTATTGTATCTTACGTTTTCCTTGCGAAGTACTGCGATAGTGGCTCGGCTGAAGAGCGGTGATACGGCGACATGCATCCCGAAATGGATTAGCAGATGAGAGAACAGTCTAAAACTGCTGAAATATAGACTTCGCTTAATTTCAGTAGTTTATGTTGATCTTAGTAACTGTCTCGTGGTTTACCATAAACTCTGATACACCCTACTGCACAAGTTGTAGTGTCATTGTGATTGATCTTCATTGATCATTCTCTACTTGCAAACGATGTATTTTTAATAGTTTTTTTATCGGAATAATCTGTCCCTGTGTAGCCGGTCAGAAGATTTTGGTCTCTGGAATCATCTGTCCCGATTTCAGCCAGTAGTTCGATACAATTTTCGATAATTAATATGATTTCCAGAATAAGTGGTAAGATTACAACCCAAAATTAATGTGCTTAATCTCCTTCTATTCAATTAGACATAAAAACCCGTGAGACAATCATCAAGGTGTTTTAGTTATATTATGTTTCTTCGTATATTTTACGTGATCTGCGTTCAAGATACAAATGAATTCAGGTTAACTCATTTATATTCAGAGCGCCTACAGAAAACAAGAAAATTGGTTTATAACACTAACACCGCCGATATGCAAAGTTATGTAACTCACTTGTGCAATGAATAAATGCATCTTTATTTAGCTTAATCAAACGTATGCATATATATATATATATATATATATATATATATATATATATATATATATATATATATATATATATATATATATACATATATATATATATATATATATATATATATATATATATATATATATATATATATATATATATATAATAATTTTTTTGTTGAACCTTTTGTTTACACAAACTTGATAAACTTTTTCTTGGGTACTTAAGTTCTTTTGGAAAATACAAACTAGTTTTTAGGCATTTTCAAATTTTTTTTATTTTTTATTATTCCTTCTAAAATTAGAAGAAAATACAAGGTTAAAATCTTTTAGGCCAAATTACAGGTTTAAAAAACATATAACCTTTTACGCACACTCGGACATTTAAAATATTTTAACACTATAACAACATATAAAATAAATTAATCAAGAGTATATACCTTGAAAGTCAACTATTTGTGTGTTTGTGAATTTCAAATTTTATATTTCTTATCAACATATCGTTTTTAAATTTTATTATCTATAAAGGGTGTCTTAAAAAAACTATTATATATATACCATTTTGTTTTATTAAGAGGATATGCATGCCACCATGTTTATTTTTTAATTAAATTTGTGTAGACTGAGGAATCAGTCATTCCTCTTATGCCAGTCCTATCATTCACAGTGTTTTCATCTTTTTTTACTTCAACCATCTCTTTGATTTGTAGTTTGGCATAATACTGGTCTTTGCAGAAGACCTTGGTTTCATTAAATTTAAAGTCGTTTTTCTTCTACTTCGTGTTTACTAAGGGCCCTGGAAGCATTCCTAGTATATTTGTGTCCATTCAGTCTGTTTTTTAGTAACTGAGAAGTCATTCCAATATATTTCTTCGGATAATCTGCACACGGTATTGCATACACAACAATAGATTCATTCATTGTGGGGATATGGTTTTTTAAGTTTGTAAATAATGAACTTAGTTTATTTTGAGTTTTATGGCAAACTATAATGTTATATTTTTTCAAGACCCATTTCAGCTTCTCAGAAAGTTCCTTTGTATAAGGAAGTGGTAAAAATTTATCACGGTTTTGTTAACTATTTTTGGTATTGTTTTTGTGTTATTATAAGACTTGCATATTCTCTTTTTTATTGTTGGATTGATGTCATTCTCTTTAAAATTGTTTTGTATTAAGACCGTTTTTACTTTTTTTAGCGCGTCTGGTCTTAGTTCAGGGGAAGTCAATTTTATTGCTCGGTATGTTAGGGTCACTATTCAAATATCTCCCTGACCAAGTAGGTTTTGTGTACCACTCTGTAAGGATTTTATCTTGCTCTTTGATAAGAGTCAGGTACAGAAAATGTATTTTACCATCCTTTTCAATTTCTGATGTAAATTGTAATTTTTTGTGGAAGCTATTAAATTTGTATAGAATTTCGGTAATTTTTTCATTTTGGGCTGCTAAGAAACAATCATCTACGAACCTCTTGAAAAATAAAATATTACGTTTTAGTTTTTAATGACCTGTTCTTCCAGGTATTCCATTACTAGCTGAGCAATGATTGATGAAATGGGGGAAACCCATGGCACAACCGTCGATTTGTTTATAAAATCTATTTTCAAATTGAAAATAGTTGGTGTTTAATGTGAGATCGATGGCTTCCAGAAAATTTCTTTTTGAAATTATTGTGTATTCTTGTAGTAGATCCCCATTTTTGATTAATTACGGTTTTAACTAGTTCATTTGGAATATTCGTGTACAGGGATGTTACATCAAACAATAAAAGTTTGTAATTCGATGGAATTCTCACTGTGTCAAAGCCGAAGAATCTTTAATAAAATGTTCATTTTTAACGGATATGTTGGATAGACAGTTTGCTAAGTATTTAGATAGATTGTATAATGGCGACTGTATACATGAAACAATGGGTCTTAACTGGGTACCTTGTTTGTGTAATTTGAGTAAGCCTAAATTTTATGCTTATCCTAACTTAACCTAAGCTCTTAAACTAGTGATCCTATACTAACCTAACCTAGGAGATAGGTTTGTTATTACAAAATTTTCTTAATCCTAAGACTTAAACTAGCTTAGCCTAGACTTACGCTAACTTAACTTAGGACTTAATGTTAACTTAAACTGGGACATATTGTAACTTATTCTTCCTTATTATCTACTTTTACAATTAGTCTGAAAATTGTTAATTATGGTATTTTTGGAATTCATACTGAACTTTATAAGGTATATAAATTTAATAATGGGGATTTTCCATCGGTCATATTTATTTCTGTTTGTTTATTTAGAATGGAACCTGTGTTTTTTAAACAGTTTATCTCTAGGCATTACAAAAGGTTTCACTTTTTCCTTTGTTTTCTACATGCAATATTTCAAACTGGTCGTTAAATTGATGGTTCTATTCTATTAAATGATTGCTTTATGAGATTCTAGTCTTAAATGAGGTTTGCTCTATGAACATCTTAGTACACGAACCGCAATTCAATTTATATACCCCTGATTTTTCACCTTTATGTTGTTTAACTTTCGCATTTTTTATGAGTTTTTCTAATGAGTAATTAGTTTTTAAAACTATATTTATATTATTTTGGATTAGGTAGTGTTTACTTTTTTCTGAAGGTGTGTCAAAATAGGTAAATGATTTATAATTGATATTGCTGTCTTTTTGGGGTAGACTTCAGAAACAGCTTTGTTTTTAAGTTTTTTATTGAGTATTAAATTGACCATATTTGGAGAGTAATCGTTATTTATGGCTCTTTGTTTTATTAAATTTAATTCGTTATTGAAATCATTTTCAGATAAAGGAACACTCACTAGCCTATGTAACATACTGTGAGATACAGCAAATTTATGTTGTTTTGGGTGGTTTGAAGTGTAGTGTATTTTTGTGCTTGTGTGTGATGGTTTATGGAATATTGAAAATTTGTGATCAAGGGATTCCTATATTTATATATATATATATATATATATATATATATATATATATATATATATATATATATATATATATATGCATAATAATAATAATGATAATACTTTTACGAAGTTCTCGTACTTTGCACTTTCGAACTAATAGTTATGTAGTCTAGCTTACAATTTGTTCAGATTTGTAAGATATATCAATGAAATATTATCCGCTGAATTTTAATGACAATGATTGAAAACACAAGTTTTAAACTCCATGTATTCGTTTTAAATTATTTAAAACTAGTGTTTTGCATAAAATAACGCCGAGGAATTTCGCCTAAAAACAAGAAGTCAAAATAAATAAATCAACTCAGGGTATATTATTTGTTAACAGGTATTCCTACTGGTCATATTCGGGAAATTTTTCTTGATATGTAAATAGTGATCGATATATTCAATAATATAGGGCAAACCTAAAAAATTGTTGATATAGCGTTAGATATCACTTTGAAAGGGTGACAAAATATTCGTACGAGAGAGGGTTCTTTTTCTGGAAATCTCTCCCCACAATTATCAATTTAAAGTTAAAAAGTCAAACTGGATTTTGCCACTTAAAATAAATTATATAAAAAAATAAAATAATAATAATAAATGGACTGACTTGGACTTACTTGGCAAATTCAGCTTTCTTTGGTTGAATCTCCAGAGTGTAGTCAAATAGTCAAATTTGCAAATTTTAAAGACGCTGTCTTTTTACTATTTAGAAAAAGTGTCACAGAAAACTAGTAAACAAAATTAGGAAACAGTGAATTTATACATTTTATAATAACAAAACAGTGCAAAAACCAAAACAGAATTACATTAACTCAAAAATATCTATAGCGATGACTTTCCAAACACAAGGGTACTCACATAAGAAAGAAATTGCCGCAAACTTTTAGTAAAAAGAGTGATATGTATAAAAAACAACATATTGTCAATGACAGACCAGATACTAGTATTTTAAGTAAGGTTTTTGTACAATTTTTTAATACAATAAATTGGGCACAGTTAAGAAACTAGCTTTAAAACAATATTGCGTAAATTCGCATTATTTATTAATTATATTAGCCACAGCAAACAACCCTAAGATCTTAACAGTTTCTCTTTTTTCCCTTTAAGTGCGATCAAATCTCTTTAAGGAACAACATGATTTCGTGTGCGAAGCTTATTTTTATATTCAAAATTAATGTTAGTTTAATATATTTAATTAATAATATATTTTTCTCATTAAGTGTTGCCGGTTTTATAAAATGTTTTACTTTATTTTACGTAATTTCAACATCTGTTTATTTCGAAGGTAATCCAAATATAAAAGTAAAGCTTAATAGAGCTCAGTACAAAGGGAGAAACGTTTTTAAAATCTCTGTTTTTATAACATGAAGGTAACCACAAACATATACATATATATATATATATATATATATATATATATATATATATATATATATATATATAATATATATATATATATATATATATATATATATATATATATATATATATATATATATATATATATAGGTATTTATATATATACATATATATATATATATATATATATATATATATATATATATATATATATATATATATATATATATATACGAGGCATGTTTTTTAAGTAAGTACCGTTTTGGAATTAAAAAAAGACGTGCAAAGATATCGCTATAATTTTATTTTTACATGAAAGCCTGTACCTTAATCTACTTTTCTACATAATTTCCGTGAATATTGAGGCACTTGTCATAACGTGGCACCAGTTTTTGAATACCCTCCTCATAAAATTCTACCGCCTGACTTGTTAACCACTGTATCACAAATGTTTTGACTTCGTTATCGTCTTGAAGACGCTGACCACCCAGGTGCTTCTTCAAGTGCAGGAACAAATGGTAGTCGCTGGGCGCCAGATCAGGGCTGTATGGAGGATGATCTAGAGTTTCCCATTTAAAAGATTTGATGAGATCTTTGGTCCGATTAGCCATGCACATTTGTGCGGCCATCTTTAAATGCTCTCACCCATTTCATTACCATTCCATCACTCATAATGTTTTGTCCGTAAACTTCACAGATCTCACGGTGAATATCGATCGGTTTTTACGCCTTTAGCACTAAGAAATCGTATAACAGCCCGTACTTCACAATCGGCGGGACTCACGATTGTCGGAGGCATCTTAAACACTCAGTAAACAACGTATACAATGAAGAATCGGACTGTAATGGCGTCAGTGCGTAGACATGAGATGTAGGTTACCAGCGCGCATGCGCGGAACGCCGACCGTATCGCTGCGGCGACGGAATCGCAAAACGGTACTTACTTAAAAAACATGCCTCGTATATATATACATATATATATATATATATATATATATATATATATATATATATATATATATGTATATATACACATATATATATGTATATATACACATATATATATATATATATATATATATATATATATATATATATATATATACATACATATATATACATATATATATATATATATATATATATATATATATATATATATATAATATATATATATATATATATATATATATATATATATATGTATATATATATATATATATATATATATATATATATATATATATATATATATATATATATATATATATTCAAATTCAGTTTATTTGCCAATATCTACAAATTCGTAAAGTGACGGAAATTAAATTTGCTCGAAATACGACAAAAAGGATGGTACAGCGACTATAAATAGCCGATACTACAAGACCTTCACTATTTGGGCATGTGTAGTGCCACCTTGTGACGAACATATACACAAAAAATAAATAAAAAAACTAATTGTAAAAATTCTAAGAATAAATAATTCTAAAAGTATCAGAGCGCAAAGAGGGATCGGCGAGCACGCAGCAAAACTGGCAGCAGAGACGCGGGGAGATGTATATGGATAAACAGAGTAAATTTTACATAATATGATATGGTAGACAAGTGGTACCACCTCTAAAAGGATCTCAAATTATATACAAAGAAGTAGGCAAATATACATTAAAATAGAATTCTTTCGCTGGTTAATAAGTTGGTGTTTTACATAGGAAGAAAACTTGCCTAGTGATAATTGTTTAACCTCTTGTGACAAAGAATTCCACAAATGCACAGCAACAAAAATGAAGGACTTTTGAAAGGCAGCCTTCCTGTGTTGACTCTAAAAGAATTAATGTTCCTCGTATCGTGCGGATGCAGAAAAAACACTAAATTGTTCTCTGAGGTATTGGGGTTGTCCAAATTTAAAAATTCGATAGACAAAATTATACAAATGACACCTTCTACGATTTTCCGTATTTAAAATGAAGCTGTTATTTAAATAGGGTGTGATTCGATTTCTGAATGGAATATTAAAAGAAAAGCACATACAACAGTTTTGTATTTTTTGGATTAATCTAACATACTGAGCTGACAAAGAGTGCCATATACAACATCAGCATAATCTAATAAAGTTGCACAAATAATATTTGGTTTTTGATGGCAGAAGATTCCTTAGATTATATATTTTTTTTTAAACGAATATAAGCAGCCTTTAATTCAATATTAATATGTTATTGGAATGAAAGAGATTTGTCAAAAATTACTCCTAATACTTTGGCCTCATGACCTAAAGGTAAAAAAGTTTGTCAATAGAAAGTCTAAAGGTATCAAAAAAATATACCCTCTGTATTTTTATTACCGTTAAACAGCATAAAACAAGACTTCTGTGCATTAAGCTTGAGACTATGATCATTACAAAAATTATATATGTTATTTAGGTCCCTATTAAAATATACTAAAGAAGTGTGTAACATATTTAAAACATATATATATATATATATATATATATATATATATATATATATATATATATATATATATATATATATATATATATATATATATATATATATATACATATATATATATATATATATATATATATATATATATATATATATATATATACTAGCCATGCCCGAGACTCCGCTCGCGTGGACATAATTCACTACTATCGTCACTGCTTATTCCTTATGTTACCTAACGTAATAAAATATCTGCCATTGTTTCCCCTTGTCTCCCATTATTTCTCCTTATCTCCCATTATCTCTACATAATTTCCATTATCTAGGCTTATCTCTGCTCATCTCTCATTATTTCTCCTTATCTCCCATTATCTCACCTGATCTCCTATTATCTAGGCTTATCTCAACTTAACTCGCAATATTTCTCCTTATCTCCCACTATTTCTCCTTATCTCCAATTATCTCCTATTATCTAGGCTTATCTCAACTTATCTCACAATATTTCTCCTTATCTCCCATTATGTCTACATAATTTCCATTATCTAGGCTTATCTCTGCTCATCTCCCATTATTTTATCTCACATTATTTCTCCTTATCTCCCATTATCTATCCTTATCTCCTATTATCTATTCTTATCTCAACTTATCTCGCAATATTTCTCCTTATCTGCCATTATTTCTCCTTATCTCCCATTATTTACACTTATCTCCGATTATCTTACCTTATCTCCCTTTATCTAGGCCTATCTCGACTTATCTCGCAATATTTCTCCTTACCTCTCATTATTTCTCCTTATTTCCCATTATCTCACCATAACTCCCATTACTTAGATTTATCTCTGCTTATCTCCCATTATTTCTCCTTATCTCCCATTATTTATACTTATCTCCCATTATCTCACCTTGTCTCCCATTATCTAGGCTTATATCGAATTATATAGAACATATCATATGTATAAATTTATAAAAACACGTAAATCGGATAAGTGGTTCTCAAGTGATAAGCTCTCTAACGGACAGACAGACAGACAGAGAGACGTTGCATTTTATATATATTTATATTACATTCTTTGCAACATGATATTGTTCTTTTTTTTTTTTTTATTGGTCTAGCACACGTGCTGCAGGGAAGTCCCCAAAGCGCTCCAGGAGCGGCACGAGTGCGAAAAAAGCGATTCACGTTGTTCTTGAATCGCTGTAAATTGTACTCGGTGGGAAATACAGCGCTGGGCAAATTATTCCAAAGGGATGATTTCATATTTAATGGTTTAGGCAGTGTATTCCAAGAGAACGCGCTAATGGTAACCATTTTTTCCGACTTGAATCACTATTATCGTCACTGCTCATTCTTTATGTTACCTAACGCAATAAACTATATCCTATAACCTGGCCAGAGAACATATGTACGTTTAAAAAAAAAAGTACGTAACGCACTAACAGACAGACAGATAGAGAGACGTTGCATTTTATATATGTTATAGACATATAACCTTGCCAGAGAACATATGTATGTTTTAAAAAAAAGCACGTAAATCGAATAAGTGGTTCTCCAGTGATAAGTGCACTAACGGACTGACAGACAGACAGACAGAGAGACGCTGCATTTTATATATTATAGATATAGATTATTATTGTTATATAAACCTGGCCAAAGAATATATGTATGAATTTTAAAAAAAGACACGTAAATCGGATAAGTGGTTCTCGCGTGTTAAACGCACTAATGGACAGGCATACAGACAGAGAGACATTGCATTTTATATATTTTACAGATTCTAGATATTCTCTGCTACATAATATTGTTCCATATTTAATGATTTAGGCTGTGTATTGCAAGAGAACGTGCTGGCGACAAACTTTTTTTTTGCTTATCCGATCTCATTCACTATTATCGTCACTGCTCATTCTTTATGCTACTTATCGTAATAAAATATAGCCTATAACCTGGCCAGAGAACATATGTATGTTTTAAAAAAAGTACCTAAATCGGATAAGTGGTTCTCCAATGATAAGCGCACTAACGGACAGACAGATAGACAGACAGACGACAGACAGAGATACGTTGCATTTTATGTATATTATAGATGTAATAAAATATAAATAATATATATTTAAAAAATCATGTAAATCGGATAAGTGGTTCTCGAGAGATAAGCGCACTAACGGACAGACAGACAGACAGAGAGACGTTGCATTTTATATATATTTATAGATATAGATTAGTATTATTATTATATAACATGGCCAAAAAATATATGTATGAATTTAAAAAGACACGTAAATTGTATAAGTGGTTTTCGCGTGATAATAAACGCACTAATGGACAGACAGACAGTCAGAGAGACATTGCATTTTATATATATTATAGATTATAGATATTCTCTGCTACATAATATTGTTCCATATTTAATGATTTAGGCCGCGTATTACAAAAGAACGCGCTAGCGGCAAACTTTTCTCCGACTTCATTCACTATTATCGTCACTGCTCATTCCTTATGCTACCTATCGTAATAAAATATAGCCTATAACCTGGCCAGAGAACATATGTATGTTTTTAAAAAAACAGTACGTAAATCGCATAAGTGATAAGCGCACTAGCGGACAGATAGACAGACAGACAGACAGAGAGACGTTGCATTTTATATATATTATATATATATATATATATATATATATATATATATATATATATTTTACCTCCGGAATTTTTTGTATCCAGGTGCCTCATCATGCTATTTGGTCCCACAGTCCGGGACATCGGCACAGCCACGAAACGTTAAGCAACTTCACGCAGCTTAAGCCGATGCGATGGTATCACACCGGGCGATGCTGGTGGGATCTGGGCATCTACCATCTAGATTGTTCTTTAAGTCGCCTCCTACGACAGGCAGAACATACCGGGGGAGATATTCTATCCCGCCCCCCCACGGGATATATATATATATATATATATATATATATATATATATATATATATATAATACATATATTATATATATATATATATATATATATATATATATATATATACATATATATATATATATATATATATATATATATATATATATATATATATATATATATATATATATAATATATTATTATATATATATATATATATATATATATATATATATATATATATATATATATATATATATATATATATATATATATATATATATATATATATATATATATATATATATATATATATATAATATATGTATTATATATATATATATATATATATATATATATATATATATATATATATATATATATATATATATATCCCGTGGGGGGGCGGGATAGAATATCTCCCCCGGTATGTTCTGCCTGTCGTAGGAGGCGACTTAAAGAACAATCTAGATGGTAGATACCCAGATCCCACCAGCATCGCCCGGTGTGATACCATCGCATCGGCTTAAGCTGCGTGAAGTTGCTTAACGTTTCGTGGCTGTGCCGATGTCCCGGACTGTGGGACCAAATAGCATGATGAGGCACCTGGATACAAAAAATTCCGGAGGTAAAATAGCCCCCCGTTCGGATCTCCGGGTGGGGGCTGGTTCAGGGGCGTCGACATGCAGAGAACAGAATTTCAAAATGGATTTTTGCAACATACGAGGTTTAAATTCGAACATAAATTCAGTGCACCAACACCTGCAATCAAATAAAGCTCATGTACTCGCTCTCTGTGAAACTAAGGTCAGTTCATCGACCAGCACAGTAAACTATCTTTATCCTGGGTACGATTTCTATTCCCGATTTAGGCGTAACTTTGGAATCTGTCTTTATGTCAGAAGCGACCTCTCTTGCCAACGAGAAGGGGCTCTGGAGCCCCCAAACTTTGATGTTATGTGGTTAAAAATAACGACTCAACCAACCACAAGGTTCGTCTGTATCCTCTATCGACCACCAAGTGATACAAACTTTAGAACACTTTTCGCTTCTCTTGCAGACACCATAGATCATTTACAAATTAACTATCCAAATGCCGAAATTGCCATCCTGGGCGACTTTAATGTCCACAACATCAACTGGCTTAAATATTCAAATACTACCGACGAACAAGGTCGTGAAGCCGAATCATTTTCAATCAGTTGTAGCTTGACTCAGCTTATTGATGAACCAACACGGATCCCTGATCGAGACGGAGAGTTCGCCAGTCTTCTTGATCTGTTTTTAACCACCAATCCGGAGATTTACACGGTCAGCGTAAATCCACCGTTAGGTTCTTCCGACCATAAACTACTTTCGACATCGAGTATTCTACCAATCAGTGACAGAGAGGCGCCCAAACCGCGCAAGATTTGGCACTACAAATCTGCTAAATGGGAAGATCTCATGGAATATTTTCGAACTTTCCCTTGGTTGGACGTTTGTTTTCGATCCGACGACCCATCTGACTGCGCCAGGGAGGTTTCCGATGTTATTTTGGCCGGTAATGGATGCTTACATCCCTTTTTCGAAGAAATGCCCTTCCAACGGCAAGCCTTGGTTTGACCTCAAATGCAAAGAAGCTGTTGCTTCTAAACATCTTGCATACCGACAGTGGCGTGAAGATCCTAACACCATAAATCGTAACATCTTTGTTCGTGCCAGGAACAGATGCAAAGAAATTATCGACGAAACCAAGGAGGTACACAATCAACGGATTAGAAACAAACTTCTCGCTTGTCCCGGCAATTCCAGGTCCTTTTGGTCAGTCGCTAAGGCAGTTAGTCAGAATTTCACCAAATCCACCATACCACCACTCACACGGCCAGATAATTCTATTGCAACGACACCTGTTGAGAGAGCGAACTTGTTGGCTGAACTCTTTGCTTCACATTCTACTGTCGATTTCCAAGGAAAAAACCACCACCTACTATTCCTATAGTGCAGTCAAGGATGCCCGATATTGTCTTCAGACAGCGTATCATAAAACGTATTTTGATGAAGCTAGACACCAAAAAGGCTTCAGGCGCTGACGGAATACCTGCCATAGTTCTCAAGAACTGTGCGAGGGAACTAACACCAGTTTTCTGTAGACTTTTCAACGTATCCTACAGAAAGGGAATATTTCCTTCCTGCTGGAAATGTGCCACAGTTCAGCCGATACCTAAAAAAGGCAAGAAGACCTTGCCAAATAACTACCGACCAATCGCACTACTCTCAATAATATCTAGAGTCATGGAAAAGGCTATCAATCAGCATCTTCTAAAATATCTTGAAGGATTCAACATTATTAGTGATCACCAATATGGCTTTCGTAAAAATAGATCAACAGGAGATCTTCTGACTTATGTAACACATGTTTGGAACAACGCAATTGAACACTTTGGAGAATCTCGAGCGGTTGCTCTTGACATATCCAAGGCATTTGACCGTGTTTGGCACGATGGGCTGTTGGCTAAGCTACGTTCTTATGGTATGTCTGAAAAGTTCTGTTTGTGGCTCTCATGTTTCCTCAGAGAGCGTTCTTTACGAGTGGCAGTTGACGGATTTCTTTCTAACACCTTCACTATCAACGCCGGTGTGCCCCAAGGTTCCATACTGTCTCCTACTCTCTTCCTCATTTATATTAACGATCTGTTGAAAAAAGACCGAGAATCCAATCTACAGCTTTGCAGATGACAGTACACTTATCTCTTCATACACTTTGAACGCTCGGACATCGACTACTCAGACGAATATCCGCAGACAGCAGGAAGTCATTCAACTTAACAAAGACCTGGAAGAAATTCTATCTTGGGGTGACAGTAACCAAGTGGAATTTAACGCTACAAAAACCCAGGCGGCAGTTTTTTCTAAAAAACTTAACGTTGCAGAACCCGACATAGTTATGTCGGGGCACTCCATCCCTCTAACATCGTCACTCAATCTGTTGACCAGGTTGCAGGCATAGCAAGAAGAGCTTCTCAAAAGTTGGGAATATTGTTTTCGAACCAGAAAGCTTTACACTCCACAACAACTGTTAATTCTTTACAAAGCTCAAATTCGACCAACTATGGAATATTGCTCCCATGTTTGGAGCTCCGCTCCCAAACATACACTGCATTTGTTGGATTCTATCCAGAGAAGAGCTGTTCGTCTGATTGGACACCCGGAACTGACCGACGGCCTTGATTCGCTGGAACATCGAAGAACGGTTGGCGACTTGAGCCTATTCTACAAGTACTTTTCATGGAAAGTGTTCGAAAGATGTGGCCCGTTTAATTCCTCCCAGAGCGGTGCATATTAGAAGTACACGTCGCGCTAATGCTTCACATCCGTATGAGGTTCAGCTTGTTACTCCTCGTACAAACGCTTTTCAAGCAGTCTTTTATATGGAGAACATCATACCTTTGGAATGGTTTACCCAGGACTGTGTTTCCCATCGAGTACAATCTACAGCGACTCAAGAACAACGTGAATCGCTTTCTCCGCACACGTGTCGCTCCTGTAGCGCTTTAGGGACTTCCCTGTAGCACATGTGCTAGACCCATAAAAAAAAAAAAAAAAAAAAAAAAAAAAAAATATATATATATATATATATATATATATATATATATATATATATATATATATATATATGTTTCTTGACTAAACCCCCTATCTCTGTCGGGTAGCTGTCTCCTGTCGTTCTTGTCATTTGTTCATAAATGGCGGTGGCCATATGTGGTGGTCACAAGTGAAATAATTAATGATGTTTTCAACATCCAAGGTTCCCAATTACATCCATGTGTTAAATTTGTTTTTTAGAATTTTGTCTACAGTGTTTTAATGTGTATTTTGTATATTTTATGGTTTAACCAACTTTTATATGTAACAACTTTTTTATGTACAACCTACGGCCATTCAGGCTAACGAAATCTTTGCACTTCTCATGTGAGTTTTTTTTAACTTATTATGACTAATATCTTATTCTTGTTCCACACTAATTTTATTTATTATAACAACCTAATAACATCATTAATTTAAAGTTGTCCCAGACACTATCAGTGAATACGCTCTGTTCTTCTTTTCAGTTCTGCCCTGAAGAAGGTCCCAATCCAGGACCGAAATATTGGCGGCTTAATGAAAATTGTGTGATCTCCTATCACGCCCAAATTTGCCGAGCTCCCCAATTAAGATTGTATTTTTAATAATTTTGGTAGATATGGCAACATTTTGCTTTCTTTCTTTATTATATATATATATATATATATATATATATATATATATATATATATATATATATATATATATATATATATATATATATATATATATATATATATATATATATAATATATATATATATATATATATATATATATATATATATATATATATATATATATATATATTCAATTTTTGGAATGTGGGTTCATTTTATGAATATTTAGTTATTTAGTTTTCAAAATTAAACTTAAACTGACGTTTCGCTCTTTGGTTTAGGGCATTTTCATTTTTTCTTTATTTCCACAAAGTATAAAAATAAATTACATTTAGTTATACTAGTACAATACAAATTATTTAACTCTCAGAACAATAAACTTTTTAAATATATTCTTAGTTAGATCTTTAAAAATTAAAATCACATGTTTTATTTACTACTCACAAGTCATAGTAGCATTCTTATCAACGTAGATTTTATTTTGTATTATTGATCTGTGATTATTTTTTTTTTTTGAATATTAAGCAGGTAGTCTTTTTGTTGATATATTAAGGACGAGTATACACTTTAAAATATTACCTGATTAAATTTGTATAAATATGGCTAATTCCTTTTATATATACTTACTTACCTACTTAATCCTTATGCCTTTCTACCCCTATTTGTATATATATATATATATATATATATATATATATATATATATATATATATATATATATATTGTAAGGTGTGAACTTGCCCGCTTTCTGCGGCGTCATTTTGTACCCTGTGAAAATTGTTTTTCCCACGCTTGGGCACAATTTTCTTGCAACCTCTTTTTAATTTTCTGAGAATGAATTGAGTGAATAATGATTTTAAAAGAACTAAAGAAATTAAACAAACACTAGCTCAGTTTTCCTTGGTAGAGAAATATGGGTAAGAGATAATTGTTTTACGTCTTTTTGGAATTATTTTCTATTTTTTAAAAAAAAAGCTTCAGTCGTACAAATTTTGGGCACCATTCATTTTAAAATAGAAAGGATCTAACTTCAGTTAAAAAAATGAAAAAATACTGAAGTGTTTTACAGATATTACTAAAAAGAATTATACGAGTACGACTTTTCTTATCCTGAAAAGAAAAATAGGTATTCAGTGAGACACTAGCTTTAATCAACAAAAAGAAAATTTATTCAAGTTTTTAAAAATAAAAAGTTCTAACCTTTGCAGTTTTACAGGATTAAAAAAAGTTTTAGCCTAACAGGTAGTTATGACATTTAAATTCTAAACTCTGACTACTCCCGAGGACGAAAAATAGTGCTTTTCACTTCACTTTTTAGTCAGTTCGAATTGCTGTTAAGGCACTACTCAGGGATAAGTCTATGGAAGGATGTTTTGGTAACTTACTGTTTTTATTTTCGGCCTCGATGGAACACGACCGATTTCACACTTTTCTCGTAAACACTTAGAGAGCCCACTACGGCTTTTCGTTATAAAACTTGTGCATTATTTAGCTCTCATGATTGTTGTAATGAGCCTTTACTGCAGCTCAGTCGAAGGAAGCCTACTTGGCGGCTCCGATGAAAATTAGCTTGGCTACGGCTTGATGGTACACAGCCTACTTGGCGGTTCGGTGGAAATGAACCTAGACAGTCGTTTCTCGGGCCCTTAAATAAACCGTGCAAACTCTGCCGGTAATATGGCGACGCCGGAACCAAAACTGCGGATACACACATTTCACCAATCGCGGCGTAGCGGTAGATTCGGTCAGGAACCCGCACTGCACAGTATATATCGAACGTCTTGGAATCTCTTGTTAATATACCGTTCGATATAAAAATGAAAATAAGTACAATTTGAAGTAAAAAAATCTGTAACATTACATGGTCTTAAAATCCAGGAAAAAATGAATGTTACATTTACCCCCTTCCAAAAAGAAATAGACTACACTAGTCTATTAAACTTAGGCTACTTATGAAAAGGTACAAAGTAGTACACTATCACTTAATACTAAGGTCAGAACTTAAAACAAAAGTACAAACTTCGGACCTTACTACTAGACTTAACTCAATTAAGCACTAATATTAAGTACAATGAGAACCAAATGAAAATCTTTGCATGTACACAAGAATCTTATAACTAGACTTAACTTAATTAAACACTAAGGTTAAGTACATCAAAAAGTAAATAAAAATCCTTGCATGAACATAAGAAATACCTTTCTAAAGTAACAATCGCGGTCTTCTTATATAAAAGAATCAGCTCTGTTATTGTTACCAAAACAAAAAAAAAATTTTTGTCTAGACTCTTGTCTAAATCAAAAAAAATGAACTAAAACAAAGTATGAACACCCCCCTTAAAATATTTTAAGGATTGTCTGAAAATTTTCTATATCAGCAAAAGAAATTTAGAAAAATTCTTAAATAAAGAAAAAAAAAAATAAAAAAATGGTTCTAGTGCAATCACTAACACTAAAAGGAAAAAGTCTTGTCAGACCATTTAGCACAAAGCCAAAAAAAATATCTGGATAAATATCCAGAGAAACGCTCGGGAAAAATCGCCATCCATGCTCTAGCTCATCGCTAAGAGAACATTCTAAATCTAGTATCACTACTAGTCGCACTCGGAAAATAATCGCACTCTATCGCGCAATGTCGACGTCCTAAGACATCTAGACATGCTAAAATCGCTAGAGAAAACGCTCTGGTTGATCGCCAGAAAACACGTCAGCTTATCGCCAACAAAACACTCTGGTATATCGCCAGAAAAAACTCGGCTCCTCGCCAAGAAAACACTCTGGCATATCGCCAGAAAAAAGCCTCAGCTCCTCGCCAAGAAAACACTCTGTAAGTAGTCCTCGACTACACAAAGTCTGCGTTCTAAAAGAACAATCTCGCCTTTAACATAGTGAGCAGCTATAAAAGCTAACAATATCACTATAGGCACAGTGAATAGCTATAAAAGCTAAAATTCACCCTAAACACAGTGAATAGCTATAAAAGCTAAAATTCACCAAACTGAATGATCCTGCTTCAAAAAGCAATGTTCACTAAGAACAGAATGATTAGTCCGCGCGCAACTAACATTCAAGGAAACATTCCTAACATAACTATATGAGACAGCAAGTCTCGAAATAAGACCTCCCTAAAGTCATAATTCTAAATATAGGAGTCCATAAGCAAAACGACTCAAAATCTCGCATTTTGAGCACATGCCCTCAGGCAACCAACATACACCGAAATATATACAGAAATATGTACAGAAATATATACAGAAATACATACAGGAGTTCAAATCCCAAACTCTTGGTTATGATTACTCCATACTGAGCTTGGTGAAAGCTCTTAGCAAAAGCTAATCAAATCTTCGGCACATCGCACCAAAGTGACAAATCTGCCTAGAAACATGAGCCAGAAGAAACGCCCTCCGTCATCCTTCAGGGTGGCTACACAGAGATATAAAACTTAACCAGCATTGCGCTTCTCCAAGTTGCATGAAGAACCCTCGTGTACTGGTCTCGCCCTAGAACAACAACGAAAAACATTCAATCCATCCCACATAACAGGAGACAAACACCTCACCACGATATACTGAATGGTGGAGACAATAAAATACGGAAATGGTGACCCTGGTGTCCACCAACAAAAGGGAGTAGATTATAGCATCCACTAAACTGAAACGGTGTCTACCACACCACCATAAGTCAAAAAAAATTTAATCAATAGGGTGTTCCCAAAACACACTACTGCCAACAGCCTGTCACCACTAATAGGCTAATTGGAGCTGAGGTCGACTACAGTAGCTAGGCTCTCCTTTGGTTCAAATAGAAATAACCATTGGGTAACAAAACCCCTAAAGGTCCCAAAGGTCAAACGTTCACCCCCCCATAGACTACCCTTCCAATCAGTCTGTTCCTCAGGAAGACTAAACTCCCTGCCAAACGTCGTAACGGCATCTGTTAGCACCCGGTGCATCACAGCCTGTAAAAACAGATAACTCATGGGATACAACCTAAAAGGTTTACAAGGTTGACTTAACCAAGCTTCTAACGAAATTTAAAAAAACGAAAATGAGCTTAAAAAGCTACATGAAGCAAAAATTTCTCAAATTTTTGGTGGCAACGCAACAAAACTTTTGAAGACGACAAGAGCTTTTTCCAGCTTAATCAGAAACAAGAAGAAAACATCGTCGACAGCTAAAATATTCGATCATGGTGTTAATCGTCTCCCTAGACAATAGCCTCTAGAAGAAACTGCTACAGGTATCAGGCATAACCGTTTTCTGTCAGCCCAAACTTCTAGATTACCTCTTGGAAATCTAAAAATTCGGTTAGGAATCTTCCTTCACTGCGCCTAGCCTCTCTTGACAAGGTTCTCATCTCGGTATCAGATTTTGATCATTTCTTTGTGAAACGACTGTCTTACTCTGCTTTCATCTCCTGTAAATGATCAGCCTTTAGTTCTCCTGCAGAACTTCAATTTTCTATCAATCTGATAGTAGACCGAAAAAACTCAACATACGCCTATGAGTCCATGCAAAAAAAATTTTTAAAAAAATTAGTGACTCAAAGGTAACGTTTAAACGGCTCTGAAAAAAAATAGAAAATACCCTCAGTTTGTCAATTCAGAAGAAGATCTAAATCAAAATAATCCAAGTCTTAGACTTACTGGATAAACCAAAATCAATTTACTCTTAATTGCACCCAACATATACCACTAAGGTAATAGAAATACATCCACTCGGGTAACAAACTTTGAAATTGCTCATAAAAATTTTGACTCCACATCACACTACACGAGCTACATCTTGCGCTTGTCCTAACTCAAGATCACCTTGGATTGCCTCTAATCAAAATTTCGCTTCCAAGTGTCAAGAACTGGATATTATTTGGGGTCATAAGCAAATCAAATCCCGCGACCACCGACATACCAGTCTTATGATATATCCTGAGTGTGACTCTTTCGCAAGCTCGCAACAGCTGAGTCGATGATAAACATCAACTACAATCAACCTAAGTTTGGATATGATCAGTACCCAAAACCTTAGCATTAAACAATAAAAGTAAGCTATTCTCTGCTCAACTTTTATAACAGTCAAAAAAAACGAGGTCGTCACCTCTACAGAGCAACATCAAAAAAAATAAAGTAAAGCAATTAAGATAATGTAAATATAAATTATTCTTCTTCTGACAAACTTTCACTAGGGTTAGGTTCATTGAATGGTTTTAAGTCTTTAATATGCCATCGTCCTATTTTAGTCCCATCTAAATTAACTAAACCATAAACTAAATCTGAAATCTTTTCTCTAATCACGCAATGCACATACTTAGGTACCAACTTAGATGTGAATTTATCTGCTGCACTGGAAAGAATTTTATTTTTTCGCCAAACGTGATCACCTATATTAAAGGCAAAATCCCTTTTCCTAAGGTTGTAAGACTTACTGTTCCGTTCATAAGCCTTATGTATCCTACTACGCACGTCGGTGAAAATATCTTTTAAACCCTTTAAATTTTCGGCGTACTCACCCCTGTTACCCGGAATTATTTCACTGTCAACATTGACATCCAAATCTAAGTTTTTATAATATGATCCAGATAGAGGTATATGTCTGCCGTAAACTAAGAAAGACGGTGTGAACCCTGTTACTTCGTGTCTTGCGGTGTTTATCGCTTGTTGGATTTTGGAAATATTGTCATCCCAAGTGTCATGTGAATCCACGTAACTTCTTAAAGCGGTCCCGACTGTTCGGTTATTACGTTCCACAAAATTACATTGGGGAGAGTACACGGGATTAAAGCGGATGTTAAAACCATAAGTTTCACTTAAGCTCTTAAAACTTTTAGAGGTAAACTGAGTACCGTTATCGCATATTAAGAGCGATGGGACCCCGTGGATTAGAAAGACATTATTTTCCAAAATTCTCTCTATATATCCAGCTTTAGAGCTTTTCAAAGGAAATAGCATGGTATACTTTGTAAACCAGCAAGAAACCACGAGAAGCCATTTATTTCCCTTTTTTTGAACGTGGGAATGGGCCTACTAGATCAGCTGCTATGACTTGAAAAGGGTAATTAACCGTTTTCTCTTTTCCCATCAGTCCCATAGGTAGTTTATTTGGAGATTTCTGCGCTCCACATACTTCACAAGTCCTCACAAACTTTACGATGTCAAAACGCATTTTTGGCCAATAATACTGTTCCTGAACCCTGTGAAGAGTTTTATAAAAGCCAAAATGACCAGAAGTAGGAGGAGTGTGACACATGTCTATAATTTCCTCTCTCTGTGGTTTAGGAACTAGTATTTTCCACTCGGGTACATTAACTTTTAAAGGCAACTGGTTTGGGATAAACTTGTACACGAAATCATTTTCCACTTTCCACTGCGGAAAATTTTCAGGAAATTCTTTGATTTGCTGCCGTAAATTGTCGTACCATGGATCTATGCGATCTATGTCAACTATATCGATTCTTACGCCAATCTGAGCATTAAGACTGTTTTCGTCCACTGTATGATCTGGGATTCTTGACAAAGCGTCAGGAATAACATTGTGGACTCCTTTTCTATGAATTAAATTAAATGTATGTTGTCTCAGCCTAATCGCCCAACGCGCTAGTTTGCCACTAGGGTTTTTAATTGAATTAAGCCACAATAAACTATAATGATCTGTTATGACCGTGAAAGGAACACCTTCTATGTAAGGTCGAAACTTTTCGATGTTAAAGAGTACTGCTAAACATTCTTTTTCAACAACCGAATAGTTACGTTCAGCCTTTGATAAAGTTCTACTGGCATACGCTATCACTCTTTCCTCACCATTGATTTTCTGTGTTAGGACGCCCCCTAAACCGGTATTAGAAGCATCACTAGAAATATAAAACTGTTGGGAAAAATCTGGTTGGGATAAAATTGGAGCTGAAACCAATAGCTCTTTAATCTTTATAAAAGATCTTTCTGCTGCGTTTGTCCAATCTATCGATTGTCCTTTTTTTCGTCCTTTCAAGAGATCATTAATAGGCGACAACAAGGTAGAAAAATTCTCGATAAAACGTCTGTACCATGAACACATTCCTACGAAGCGCTTAACTTCCGTAGTATTTGTAGGTCTCGCATAATTAACCATGCTTGCTACTTTATCCGGATCGGTACGCAAGGAATTTGAGCCTACAATATAGCCTAAAAACTTTAGAGAAGTTTTGAAAAAATCACATTTGCTCAAATTTATCGTCAGTCCGGCCTCTTTCAATTTATCTTTTACTTCTTTAAGTAAGCGTATATGCGATTCGAAGTCTTCCGATGTTACTAAAATATCATCTAGATAGGTAAAAATATGTGGCTCATATTTCGGACCAAAGATAGCGTCCACTAAACGTTGCTGAGTTTGAGCAGCGTTCTTTAGACCAAACGGCATAGTGACGAACTGAAATAGACCCCCGGCCTACTACTGCAAAAGCGGTCTTTTCCTTAGAGGATTTGTCCAAAGGAATTTGCCAGAATGCCTTTCTAAGATCTATCGAGGATACATACTTAGCATTCCTGAGTGATGTCAAAAATTCTATCGATGTTCGGTAATGGATAGGTATCAAATTTGCTGACCTCGTTGAGCTTTCTTCCGTCAAAGCATAGACGATACTGTCCATCGGCCTTTTTCACCAATAAGATTGGAGAACACCAAGGACTGTTTGATTCTTCAATCACTCCGAGTTTCAACATTTCGTCTAACTCTTTATTTAATACTTTTGACATATATGGAGACATGGCGAAGGGCCTTGTCTTTACAGGACTGGCATCAGCCGTATCTATAGACATGTTGATTTTATTCGTTCGGCCTAACCTATCTTTACTACTTATTTCATTGAAAGAGCTTATTACTTTTTCTACTTTTAAGCGTTCCGTCCGCGAGAGATCATCTAGGGTACATAGACGCGAGAAAAGGTTTTCTAAAGAACTTTCTGAATAACAATCTTTAAAACTTGTTTGAGAGTTGACTTCTAGGGACTGTGGATACCACGAATTATCTTTAAAGTTTATTAAAATTCCGAATTTTTGTGCAAAATCACATCCTAAAACCAAAGTATGTGATAGAGAAGGTACCACTAAAGCAGAGATTACTAAACAATGACCATTGCAGACTAGCAGCAACTCAACCGTACCTAAAACTTTTAGACGGCTGCCATCTGCAGTGGTAACACTTCTATTTTTGACGTGGCATATTACGACTTAAAATTTTAACACCATTCTGACCTACTGAGGTATTTGCACGAGAGTCAAATAAAGCCGAGAAATGGACACCTAATAGATTTATCTTAATATGCGGTCTGTTATCTGAATATTTATGCACGAATAAAAGAGACATGTGACCATTTGGAGAAGCAGGAGTTTTAACTTGAGAAGGAGAATTTTTATTAGACTTAAAAAAAAATCTGAAACTTTTTGTAACTATTTAGTCCAATCTGATCTATTGGAATATTTCTTTACTTAAGATCCTCGTTGGAATCTTTCTTTTATCCGCGACCGGACGTTCTGAGAAAATACGACGGATTTTCATTTCATAGTCTAACTCATATTCCAGTAGGTGATTGACTTTAAAATTGAAAGCTTCCATGATAAATGAATACAATTTAAAAGAATTGTTTAAAAGGTCGTGAAAATATTTCTCCTGTGCTCCCAATAGTCAAAATAAAAAATATGTAAGGCACTTAAAATATGTAAACTTCTTTACCAAACATTTAAAAAATCTTCAACAATTTCAAAAAAAATTTCTAAGTATCGCCTTGTATTAACATTCCTTTACTAAATATCTTAAGAATTTCCTATAAAAAAATCTCTAAATACCGTTTCGTATCAGCAAAGTATTTTTAATATTCATGCAAAACATAGGTGAGAAAAAAACGTACGGTTTTTTCTCTTCTTCGGTTAACCGCAAAATAAATCTAACAATGCGAAATTAAAGTCTACCAACACATCTGCTAATCTGAACTATAAAAGTAGCTTTTAAGAAAAAAGTAGGAATCTCTTATCTTAGAGTCGATTAACAAAATTCAAATATCTAAACCACCATCAGATAAATTGAAATAAATAATTCTACAAATTTCCTGCTTTTGTCTTATTGCTATAGTGTAATTTCGTTTAATAAATATTATGAAATAAAAATATCTGCAAAGTTAGAGCTTTTACTTTGTTCGAAAGCTAGTACACTGAACCCTTTAAAAAATAAAATTCCAAAAGCCCCGCGTTGACAGCGCTATTTTGTATGGTGTGAACTTGCCCGCTTTCTGCGGCGTCATTTTGTACCCTGTGAAAATTGTTTTTCCCACGCTTGGGCACAATTTTCTTGCAACCTCTTTTTAATTTCTGAGAATGAATTGAGTGAATAATGATTTTAAAAGAACTAAAGAAATTAAACAAACACTAGCTCAGTTTTCCTTGGTAGAGAAATATGGGTAAGAGATAATTTGTTTTACGTCTTTTTGGAATTATTTTCTATTTTTTAAAAAAAAGCTTCAGTCGTACAAATTTTGGGCACCATTCATTTTAAAATAGAAAGGATCTAACTTCAGTTAAAAAAATGAAAAAATACTGAAGTGTTTTACAGATATTACTAAAAAGAATTATACTAGTACGACTTTTCTTATCCTGAAAAGAAAAATAGGTATTCAGTGAGACACTAGCTTTAATCAACAAAAAGAAAATTTATTCAAGTTTTTAAAAATAAAAAGTTCTAACCTTTGCAGTTTTACAGGATTAAAAAAAGTTTTAGCCTAACAGGTAGTTATGACATTTAAATTCTAAACTCTGACTACTCCCGAGGACGAAAAATAGTGCTTTTCACTTCACTTTTTAGTCAGTTCGAATTGCTGTTAAGGCACTACTCAGGGATAAGTCTATGGAAGGATGTTTTGGTAACTTACTGTTTTTATTTTCGGCCTCGATGGAACACGACCGATTTCACACTTTTCTCGTAAACACTTAGAGAGCCCACTACGGCTTTTCGTTATAAAACTTGTGCATTATTTAGCTCTCATGATTGTTGTAATGAGCCTTTACAGCAGCTCAGTCGAAGGAAGCCTACTTGGCGGCTCCGATGAAAATTAGCTTGGCTACGGCTTGATGGTACACAGCCTACTTGGCGGTTCGGTGGAAATGAACCTAGACAGTCGTTTCTCGGGCCCTTAAATAAACCGTGCAAACTCTGCCGGTAATATGGCGACGCCGGAACCAAAACTGCGGATACACACATTTCACCAATCGCGGCGTAGCGGTAGATTCGGTCAGGAACCCGCACTGCACAGTATATATCGAACGTCTTGGAATCTCTTGTTAATATACCGTTCGATATAAAAATGAAAATAAGTACAATTTGAAGTGAAAAATCTGTAACATTACATGGTCTTAAAATCCAGGAAAAAAAATGAATGTTACAATATATATATATATATATATATATATATATATATATATATATATATATATATATATATATATATATATATATATATATATATGTATATATACATATGGGCTTCGCCTTGTTTAACATTATAAGTTTCAAGAGTTTGATTTATGAGCTAATAAATGTTTAAGCATTTATCACTCTTACTTCTGTAAGTTTCCGTTTGTTAAAAATAATCTACATTTTGATTCTTTCCTGTATACATATCACCTACAAATATCTCCGGAGCAATTTATATAAAAACAAAAGAGAAGCCTAAAATCCCATAATCACAGCACGAAGGAGGGAATAAAGGAGAAAGTAATGGAGCTATATTACTTTCCGTGAACTCTAGTTATTTTTTAGCTTCAGATATTTGAATTTCTGACGGATATTCCGAGATTTATAAAAATTATAATGCACTTTAGAAATAAACCTGTTAGAGAAGCAAAATATATTTTTGTTGGTGCGATGAATATCATTAAATGTCCTTTATTACCAGTGATCACGAAACTTTAATTAAACCTTTGGTTATTAAGCAATGATAAAGTAATTGTCTTTTATAGAATTTGTCTTATAACATCTGCGTTCCAAATTAGCGATGCATATATTCGAGTTTTAGAAATTACAAACGATTAAACGAGAAAAGTTTAAAAGCATTATTTGTTTAAGAATGCGAATTAAAATGATTGAAAAATTCATTTTGCTGTTGCTTCGGAAATATAAGCTGAAGCTTGTCGATTTAGTTTTTTTTTTAGTTTATTTTCATAAAACATTAGTGTGCTTTACATCCTCTATCTCAAACTATTTAGTTAAGATTCACAATTCGATTCATTTATTAGTAAATATGCGAATTTTTTAAAAGCCTTTTAGGTTCTATATACATCCATGATACTTATAAGCGAACCATTAATCTCCATTCAATATTTTTTACTCATTAGATTTCAGGGACAACTTCTTATTTGTATACAGTAAGAAGAGTGATATATGGTTATGCATTTTTTTTACAATATACTAAAAATTTGGATCCGTGTAGAAAAATTCTGACGTGATAATGATACACACACAAAACATAGTAGTGAAAAAAAATTATATATTTATATATATATATATATATATATATATATATATATATATATATATATATATATATATATATATATATATATATATATGTATATATATATATATATATATATATATATATATATATATATATATATATATTTGAAAGTCCCTATATAAGATCTTGTTACATATACAATTACGTGTATCTATAATATGTATAAAATACAACGTCTCTCTGTCTGTCTGGCTGTCCATTAGTGCGCTTATCACTCGAAAACCACTTCCAATTTACGTTTTTTTTTTTTTAATTCATCAATATGTTCTCGGGCCAGGTAACATAAGAAATAAGCAGTGGCGATAATAGTGAATCAAATCGGAAAAAACAATTGCGTATTTTTACGAATTGTTAATACAAGAAATTTTTTGCTTTGTTCTATTTAACACTAGATTCTTTAAAATTTTTCCCATTTGTCCGTTTATATTTCCCTTATATTTTCCAAGACCGTCATATAAACACCAACAATTTACGACAACTTGTATAGAATGTTATAAAGTCACTTGTTTTACGCCTATCAGAATTATCATGACTTATTTAAGAAAATTTCAAATTCTAATTGTAATAACTCGTTTATTCTACTCTAAATGTAAATATGTTCACCCGCCTTCGAAGCACGAATGTCACTATTAAATTCATTTACTGCAGCTAAGACTTAAAAATGACTTTATTAATCCGGTTGCCAACAACCACTTAGAGCATATGTTTACAGTTATTTATTTTAGTTCAGCAAAGTATTTTAAAATAAGTTGAAATATGCTTACTTTGGCCCCTTATTATAAAGTACTTTTTAAATAAAATAGTTCACGCTCAGTTTAAGCTACCACCTTTTCCTTTTGGGTTAATATATCTTTAGAAAGAATTCTTTATTTAATTTAGGAAAATATGCTTAATTCAAGAAATGTCTAATGACCTTTTTAATAAAATATTTTAGTTTTGCAAAAAGAAAGAAAGAAATATAGTTTAGACAACAAATGATATATTACATAGTTAAAAAATAACTACAAGGAGCTAGATAAATATTTAGCTCGGCAATTCAAAACAGTAAGTGGTTCGTTAATAGTTGTATATGTATCAACTTTGAGAAATAGTATTTTACAATAAAGTAAATTTTCGGAAAATCCTGAAACCATAACTTTTTGTTTTAAGTTAATGCGTTAAAATAATAGTACAAATAAAATGAATTACTAGTTATTAAGACCACCTCATTAAAAGATGTTAAAATTAAGAAATCTTGCAGTGTTTTTAAATTAGCTTGCTTTCTAGAATTTTTTTTAAGGAATTTCATAACATTACCCAAGGTACCATAAATTTTGGAGGTGCAGTGATTGGATACTTTTACTGGCTGCCAGAAATTCTGCTGAATTTTAGTGACACTTACGTCAAAGATTCGACCCGGGTACATTTTTCTTGTACATCTGTATTTGAGTTATTTAACTTTATTTAACTTAGAAGAAACATATCAGTTACATTATCAGCCTATAAGCCTATTTGTAGAAGTTGTAGGAATGACACAATATAATAGGGAAAAAAAGCAAATATACCATACAACTGAAACAAGTTTCATATTTGGTTAAATATTTAATGCATCCTATAAGTACCTTGCTTACTACTTATGCGATATTTATCTACAAGATGGGTCAACTGTATTTTTATTTCTTTTTATTTAATAATCTCCGTAACATTTTGGCTTTTTTACAGTTAAAACCATTGCAAAAATATTTTCAAAAAAACTAATATTAACAAAATTATTGAAAAAAAAGTTAATTATCCTATGTGAGTTAGTATCCTACGTAGGCAACGAATAAAACATTAAATAGATTATTTTGGAGAATTTATGGAGTTGTCCGTTGCTTTGTGACAGTACATATTAACAACAGCACAGGTTACAGAGTATACTTTTATTTTGTTAACTTGTATAAAAAGTTGCACTAGGCGTGACTGCAGTTTCGTAGTACTACTACATTCTCAACCACAATGAATAAATTATAATCAAGTAAGGCATATAGAGTTTAGTTGACTATTAAAGATTAGAAGTTTTTCTTTTATTTTCATTACAGTCAAACAGGTTTAAAAGTGTGGAATTATTAATATCGGTCTCCAAATTTAACAGATTAATACTGGGATCTTAATGGTTCTTGTAAATTTCGTTTGATTCTAAGCAATCTAGTTTGTTGCCCTTTTGTTCATAATGTAAAATATTTAGACTATTTATTTCTGGTGACGTCTCTAAGGAATAGTTGGCAAAATTGGAATTTTGTTTTTTAAGTCTGTATTAAGGGTAATGTTCTTTATATCTAGTGTTAAAATTTCCTCCTGTTTGTCCTATATATAGGCTAGTGCATTCATTACAATTTATTCTATAAACTCCTGATTTTATAAATCTACCTTTTTTACTTTTTACAATGAAAATCATGTTTGAAAGTTTCTGTGAGGACCTAAAAGCAATATTATTGTTTTCATTTTTCTTTAAAATATTTGAGATTTTATTGGATATTTGTCCAAAATATATGAGAGATGTGTATTTTTTGGGAGGAGTTTCGATTTTGGGGTATATTAGACTAATAGTAGTTAGTGTAGTAGTAGTAGTTTTTTGGAGATCAGTTTGTTGATTTCAGAGACATTTTATCTGTTATTAGCAGCTGTAGATCTAATGATATTGAGTTCCTTCTCCAGATCCGTTTTTTCTAGTCTGGTCTGTTAGCCGCTAGTTTATGGGACATTGGATGGAGGTAGCCTTGTTGTATCTGTGTATGTGGGTTTTCTGTAGATATCAAATAGTAAATGCTTATTAAATTGTTTTAGAGTCAGAGTGTCTTGCTCTCCTTCTAAAGTGAATTTAATTTTGAGGTAAATAGAGTTCAGTATGTTCAAGACTACTTTTAATTCTCCATTATTTCCTTTGGAACAAATCAGAATATCGTCCACATATCTGTACCAGAAAAATATATTTTTGGGTTCTTTTATGTTCAAAAATTTTTCTTCAAAATTAGACATAAAGATTTCCGCTAAAAGTGGGCTTAGTGGAGATTCCATTGCTAGGCCGTCTGTCTGTACTTAAATTAAAAATAATTCTCATTTATACATAAGTTTAAGAGTAGTCAAAACTCTTGGAGTGTTTCTGGGTTAATTCGGCTCTTTTGTATTAACATTATAAAGGACATATTTACAAAGGACAATCAGAAGAAAATTTTAAGACTAGATATAAAGAACATTACACTTCATACAAACTTAAAAAACAAAATTCCAATTTTGCCAATCATTTCTTAGAGACGTCACATAACTTTCCAGAAATAAATAGTCTAAATATTTTACAATACGAACAAAAGGGCGAAAAAACTAGATTGTTTAGAAGCAATCAAAATTGACAAGGATCGTAAAGATCCCAGTATTAATTTGTTAAATTTACAGATCGATATTAAAAATTTCACACTTTTAAGCCTGTTTGACCGTAATTAAAATAAAGGAAAATTCCCCAATCTTTAATAGTCAACAAAACTATATATACTTCACTTAACTATAATTTATTCATTGCGTTTGAGAATGTAATAGTACTACGAAACTGCAGTCACGCCTAGTGCAACTTTTTATACGTGTTAGGCAACAAAATAAAAGTATACTCTGTAACCTGTGTTGAGGATATTTTGGCTTGGTCGCTCTAGACTATATCAACAAAGTCAAAATAATTAATTTTAATGTGTTGTTTGAGTTTGGCCACTTAAGTCATGTCGCTGGTATCTCTAGTACACAGTGTAGTATGAGCACAAAAAAGTTTATAATATTTTCCATTTTCAAGCAAATAAATTTTACACTTGTTCTAAAGGCAAAAATTTGAGAAACTGCTCTTCATTCATTTTGGTTCTTTCTAACCAATTTTTGTTTGTTAACTTAGAATGATCATATTCATAATATATTGTTATTTTGTCAACATTAATTTTTCGAGATTGTACATTTAGATCGTAGATATTTATCGTCAAAATTAGTTGAGTACTTATAGAGACGTAGGTTGTTGAAAGTGGATTTTAGATAAATTATGTTGAATATTTCATTTCATTCAAGACTGCAGATATTTTATAAAGTATAAAATAATTTTCTCGAAATATCTATCATCTAAAAATTAATGATATGACTTATATATACATTTTATTACTTCTTTACATTTATCAAACTAGAATTCGAAAATAAAAAGCCTCTCAACCTTAAAGTATGTTGTAAAGAAGCTTTTTCTGGAAAATATAAACTTTTGTTTACATCGTGGTTGAAAAAAAGTGCTGATCCTAAGTTCCTTGAAGTAACTTAAAGTAAAATAAAACATATAGAAGAAAAAATAACGTTTTAAAGAAAAGAAAGTATTATATTTTCCTGCAGGAAGTTGGTGTTATTAAGTTTCAACTTAATTCCTAAATAAGCATTTACCATTCCAGCCTCGAGTTTGGAATTACATTTATTAAAGGTATGTCATAAACCTATTTATTAAGGTAACTTTTCGTAATATACCGCGCATTTTTTAAGTGGGATATAAGATTCCATACGGTAAAAAAATGACTCTCTAAGAAAATTTGTTCTACTCTATACTTAAAAACAAGAATTTTTAAGCGGATTTAAACATATCATTGCAGCGAAATATAAAATAAAATATTTAATAAAGCACAACCTTTTGTATATTCCTTCGTATGACATGATATGATAATAGGTATTTTAACTATTTTGTGGGTATTAAAAGGTGAAATAATCGTATCGAGTTGCATTAACATCCAAAGACCAAATCTAGTGATTTCTCGCCTGCCTTACTTTTATTATGTTTCTTAGAACAAGTCTGAGTGGTTTCCAAGTTAGAAAATACAATTATATGTTAACTAATTAATTGTTCTAATCTTAAGAAGAGGTCCCTTTATACGCTGACCTTGACGTGTTGTTTTTTGATCTCTTCGTTTTTTTTCCTTTAAATTGTAAACATTTTTATTTAATCGCGTGCTCTTTATTTCTAATGATTTTTTTTTCATTTTATCGATACATTTGAAGTAAAGTAACTAATATTCCAAGCAGTCAAGCAGTCTTTTATATGGAGAACATCATTCCTTTGGAATAATTTTCCCAGGGCTGTGTTTCCAACCGAGTACAATTTACAGCGTTTCAAGAACAACGTGAATTGTTTTTCCGCACACATGCCGCTCCTGGAGCGCTTTAGGGACTTCCCTGTAGCACGTGTGCTAGACCCATACAAAAAAATATTCCGACTTTAGCCCTTAGCACGTTACTTAAGAATGCCGGTTTCGGCAAAATTTAAAAAAAAAATTATGACCGAAACCGAAAGTATATCGGATACTGATGATACACTGTCATCCGTTAGGGCATTAAAACTGGTCAGAATGTAGAAAGTAACAGATGCCTGAGAACTGTCTATTGATGAAATATATTTATAAGTGTCTTTATTAGCAGTGTCATAAATACATTACAGTAGTCTGCTAGGATATTAGTCTTATATTTGCAAAACATTAACAAAATCGTATTAAAATAAATTGGAGATCATACAGAACATAGGTAGAATTTAGATACATGTATAAAGGGTGCGGAAAAGGCGATTTACGTTGTTCTTGAATTGCTGTAAATTGTACTCGGTGGGAAACACAGTCCTGGGCAAATTATTCCAAAGGGATGATATTCTCCATATAAAAAACTGTTGTATGAGGAGTAACAAGCTGAATCTTAAACGGATGTAAAGTATTAGCGCGACGTGTATTTCTGACATGCACCGCTCTGGGTGGAATTAAGCTAGCTACATCCTTCGAACATTTTCCATGAAAATACTTGTAGAATAGACTCAAGTTGCAAACCGTTCTTCGATGTTCCAGCTAATCAAGGCCGCCGGTCAGTTCTGGGTCTCCAATCAGACGAACAGCTCTTCTCTGAATAGATTCCAACAAATGCGGATATTCGTCTAAGTAACCGATATCCGACCGTTCAAACTGAATGAAGAGATAAGCCTACTGTCATCTGCAAAGCCGTTAACTGGATTCCCGGTCTTTTCCAGCAGATCGTTAATGTAAATTAGAAAGAGAGTAGGAGACAGTATGGAGTCTTGCGGCATACCGGCGTTGATAGTGAAGGTGTTAGAAAAAAATCCGTCGACTGCTACTCGTAAAGAACGCTCTCTGAGGAAATATGAGAGCCACAAACAGAACTTTTTAGACATACCATAAGAGCGTAGCTTAGCCAACAGTCCATTGTGCTAAACACGGTCGAATGCCTTGGATATGTCAAGAGCAACCGCTCGAGATTTCCAAAGTGTTCAATTGCATTGTTCCAAACATGTGTTACATAAGTCAGAAGATCTCCGGTTAATCTTTGTGTACGAAAGCCATATTGGTGATCGCTAATAATGCTGAATCCTTCAAGATATTTTAGAAGATGCTGATTGATAGCCTTTTCCATGACTTTCGATATTATTGAAAGCAGTGTGACTGGTCGGTAGTTATTTGCAAGGTATTCTTGCCTTTTTTAGGTATCGGCTGAACTGTGGCACATTTCCAGCAGGAAGGAAATATTCCCTTACTGCAGGATAATAACTATGACAGGTATTACATCAGTGCTAGAAGCTGTTTTGGTGTCTAGCTTCATTAACATATGTTTTATGATACGCTGTCTGAAGACAACATCCTTGACTGCGCTATGGGAATAGTAGGTGGTGTTTTTCCTTGGAAATCGACAGTAGAATGTGACGTAAAGTGTACCACCAACAAGTTCGCTTTCTTGACACGTATCGTTACAATAAAATTATCTGGCCTTGTGAGTGGTGGTATGGTGGATATGGTGAAATTTTGACTAACTGCCTTAGCGACTGACCAAAAGAACCTGGAATTCTTGGGACAAAAGCGAAGTTTGTTTCTAATTCGTTGATTGTGTGCCTCCTTGGTTTCGTCGCAAGATGTTTAGAAGTAACAGCTTCTTTGCATTTTCGGTCAAACCAAGGCTTGTCGTTGGAAGGGCATCTCTTTGAAAAAGGTATGTAAGCTTCCATACCAGCCAAAATAACATCGGAAACCTCCCTGGCGCAGTCAGATCGGTCGTCGGATTGAAAACAAACGTCTAACCAAGGGAAAGCTCGAAAATATTCCATGAGATTTTCCCATTTAGCAGATTTGTAGCGCGGTTTAGGTGCCTCTCTGACGCTGATTGGTAGGATACTCGATGTCGAAAGCAGTTTATGGTCGGAAGAATCTAATGGCGGATTTACGGTGACCATGTAAATCTTCGGATTGGTGGTTTAAAACAGATCAAGAAGACTGGCGAGCTACCCGTCTCGATCAGGGATCCGTGTTGGTTCGTCAATAAGCTGAGTTAAGCCAAAACTGATTGAGAATAATTCATTCAGTTCCACGACCTTGTTCGTCAGTAGTATTTGAATATTTAAGCCAGTTGATGTTGTGGACGTTAAAGTCGCCCAGGATAGCAATTTCGGCATTTGGATAGTTAATTTGTAAATGATCGATGGTGTCTACAAGAGAAGCAAAAAGTGTTTTAAAGTTATTATCACTTGGTGGTCGATAGATGATACAAATGAACCTTTGGTGTTGAGTCGTTATTTTTAACCACATAACATCAAAGTTTGGGGGCTCCACAGTCTCTTCTCGTTGGTAAGAGAGGTCGCTTCTGACAAAAAGACAGATTCCAAAGTTACGCCTAAATCAGGAATAGAAGCCGTACCCAGGATAAAGATAGTTGACTTTACTGGTCAATGGTTGGTTTCACAGAGAGCGAGTACATATGGTTTATTTGATTGTAGGTGTTGATGCACTGAATTTATGTTTGAGTTTGTTGCAAAAATCTATTTTAAAATTATAATCTCTGCATGTCGACGCCCCTGAACCAGTCCCCACCCGGAGATCCGAACGGGGGGGGGGCATTTTACCTCCGGAATTTTTGTATCCAGGTGTCTCATCATGCTATTTGGTCCCACAGTCCGAGACATCGGCACAGCCATGAAACGTTAAGCAACTTCACGCAGCCTAAGCCGATGCGATGGTATCACACCCGGGGGATGCTGGTGGGATCTGGGCATCTACCATCTAGATTGTTCTTTAAGTCGCCTTTTGAGTCCAACTAAAAATTCTAGATTTTATTTGTCCAACATAACATATGTCTAAATTGAACCATTTTGGAATTGTTGATATCTGAAATTAGGGCGACCAAATTAAAAATAAAAATTAAGCTGGTTTGTGTCAAACATTTACTGTCAGGTAACCACTTAACGCGTGAAAAAATGATTTATTGACGAAAATGTTTATTGCTGCCTTTTGTGAAACTGAAATTTGAGCGTAATATCCTAATGGTATATTTAACAGAAAGTGAAAGAATCACTTTCTTAATGATGTTTGGTTACGGAGACCGTAGCAGAACACATCAGGAGGTGTGTGATCTTTTTAACGCAGAATATCCGAATCGAGAACCTATTACCCAATCCGTAGTTAGCAAAAGACTAAAACGATTTAAACAATCAGGTTATGTTAAGGATCGTTCTAAATCTGGACTCTCAAAAGTTAAAACAAGCGATGATAAAAAGTTAAATGTTTTATTAGAAATTCCAGAAAATCCCCATACAGCCACTCGTCAGCTTTGCCTAGACCACAATATATGTAAAGGTACCTTAAGTCGTATACTGAATGAAATGCATCTATACAAACCCATTCTATTGTAAGAATTATCTGAAGATGACTACGATAGACGCGTTGAATTTTGCGAGGTCATGATGGAACGAATCAATAATGATGCTAACATAATTTTTCTGACAAGGCTACATTTTGTCTTAACGGAAGAGTTCACAGGCATAACTGCCGGTACTGGTCTATTGTTGAGGCCTTGCTGCTAACGGTAGACATTTTGAACAATTGTTACCTACAGTATTTATTAATAGTTTTTTTTTCGTCTTTTTTCTTATTTTTAAATTTCAAATGACAATAATTTCAAAACAATTCAATTTAGACATATGGTATGTTAGACATGACTTTCTATTTAAAAAAATCAAGATGGCGTCATTTCTTGGAACTGAAAATTTAAAAAGATATATAACACCATACAATTTTTATTTACATACACTGATTAATAAATGCTGTGGAATAATTATTCCGTACATATGGGGCACCCTATATATATATATATATATATATATATATATATATATATATATATATATATATATATATATATGTATATATATATATATATATATATATATATATATATATATATATATATATTATATATATATATATATATATATATATATATATATATATATATATATATATTTATATATATATATATATATATATATATACATATATATATATATATATATATATATATGTATATATATATATATATATATGTATATGTATATATATATATATATATATATATATATATATATATATATATATATATAAATATACATATATATATATATATATATATATATATATATATATATATATATATATATATATATATATATATATATATATATGGTGCTCCATATGTACGGAATAATTATTCCACAGCATTTATTAATCAGTGTATCAAAAAAATGTTTAAATAAAAGTTGTATGGTGTTATATGGTGCACATGTTGATGTTATAAATAAAATCTTTTTAAATTGTCAGTTCAAGGAAATGACGCCATCTTGATTTTTTTTAAATAGAAAGCCATGTGTATATACATATATATATATATATATATATATATATATATATATATATATATATATATATATATATATATATATACAATGAAATTCCCCCCTTCGCGGAGACCCCTCTTACAAGGACACCTCCCTTGAACGGACAGTTTCTCATGGTCCCGACCGACTCTCATATAATTAGCATTGTGTTAATACCCTCTTGGACGGACAGTCTCTTGAAAAGACGCGAACAAAAAAAAATGTTCTCTTAACCGGCAAAAAACAATAAACGCCTTGTCTCATTTTTCTGTGGCTACCAGCCTTTAATGAGAGACTTCCCCGAGAAAACCGGGGATTTTACCGATCTCAATTTTTCGGTACACGCAGGGATTTAATTCTTTTTTTATTAGTCTGACGCCTATGCGTAAAAGAGACAGAGTGGGCGACACATTCATCGTAGAAATGGCTAAAAATAGAAAAATTCTCACGCTTAAACAAAAAACTGAGATTGTTGAACTTCACAATAAGGAAAAGTTAAGTGTAAGGGACTTATTCAAGCATTTTAATATCGGAAAACCCAAGCTGCTGATATAATTAAACATAAAGAAATCCTTCTAAATAAGTGGATATCAAACAGCAATTTGAATGAAAAAAGAAGCTTTTTGACTGATGATGGTACCAAAATTGACAAGTTATGTTATAACTGGTTTATATAGCAGCTCTCCACAAGGGGATTCCTTTTACAGGTATACACACGAATTATTTTTTCTAGATAAGGTTTTCTGGAATTAGTGCGTTGATTTCCTTTTCATATCAATTCAAAGAATGGATAAAAGGGGTGAAAGTATCAGTAGGCTTGTCGTGACAAAAATGCAAAAAACTTATTTTTAATTTTTTTTTCAGGTTCGCTAATAGGATGCAAAGCAAAAGAAATAAGCGGGTCTCGTAGACATTCTACATTCAGTGATTCTTCTGGCTGACTAAATAAATTTACAATCCCCCACAACATAAGTTTTAAAGCGATTTCAGGAGGAGGAGCTTCGGTTATTGCTGAAGATGAAAAATGCCCTTTTTTAATTAAGGGATAGTCAACGACAGAGAGATCTATAATGCCGATGAGACAGGCCCGTATTTTAGGGCTCTACCCAACAAAACGCTAACATTAAAAAAAGAAAAATATGTTGGTGGTAAATATGCTAAAGAGAGATTTACAATTTTGCATTGTGCAAATGCGGCGGCGGGAGAAAAAGAAAAACTCCTAGTCATTGGTAAGGCAGCTAAACCCAGAGCATTTAAAAATATTAACATAAGTAACCTGCCTGTAACTTGGAAATACAATAAGAAAGCTTGGATGACAGGAGAAATTATGACAGAGTGGTTGCAAAATCTTGATTGGAAAATGACAAAAGAAAAAAGAAACATTTTGTTATATTTAGACAATGCAGGATCTCATCTAAAAGACGTCCGCTTAAAAAATATAAAAATCTTGTTTTTGCCCCTTAACTGTACATCAGCTTGTCGACCAGTTGTCTAGGAAATTATAAAAAAACAACTGATAGTAAGTATTGAAACTGCTGGCACAGCTTTTGACTTAATTTAGAAAATTACGCCATTGAATGCAGTTTTATTTGCAAAAACTGCTTGGGAACAAGTAACCAAAGAAACAGTAAAAAGTTGCTTCCGTATATCGGGATTTAGGCATGAAAATATGCAAAAGTTAACTGAGGCTGTTATATCTGATCAAAAAGATGACTTACCACTTAACGTACTTGCAGATATCCTCAAAAATAAGAATTTGTTGGAGTTGAATGATAATGAAAACCTTAATGATTTTAAAAACATAGATGAAAATTTGTATGTTGAAAATCTAGATTCAGAACAAGAAATTGAAAATAGAGTTGAAATACAAGGACTTTCTGAAGATTCTGATGTCGATGAGGTTCCAGTACCAACAGACGCTATCCCAAATTATTGTGAAGCTATTACCCTAACCCAACAGCTTAAAAGTTTTGCCGAAGATCACGGAGATGCAGAGTCTTTAGAGCTTCTTTCTAAATTAGAAATACGATTTGTGGACGCCATTTTAAAGGAAAAGAGAAGACAAACAACAGTATATGAATTTTTGCGTCATTAAAGTGACTTTCATTTCACTCTATCCTATTACATCTTACATGTATCTAAAGGTAACAAATCTTTGTTTTTTTCCTTACGTTTTAAGTTTTTCGTTTCGTTTTTAAATGTCCCAAATTCTTTAATTCCAGTTTTCATTAAAAAAACGAATTATCTTTGTATTTCTTACGGTTGGTCCCGTATATATATATATATATATATATATATATATATATATATATATATATATATATATATATATTTATATATATATATATATATATATATATATATATATATATATATATATATATATATTTATATATATACATATATATATATATATATATATATATATATATATATATATATATATATATATATATATATATATATATATATTTATATATATACATATATATATATATATATATATATATATATATATATATATATATATACATATATATATATATATATATATATATATATATATATATATATAGAATAAAGAAAGAAAGCAAAAAATTGCCGTCTCTACCAAACCAATGAAGACTGGAGGCACCAGGAGGTGTTAGAGAGGTGACGCAAGGTACTGTCATTGGAAGGAAGACAGTAATCACTAGGTGCACAAAATGGCCCAGATAAAATGGAAGGAATTTGTGGAGGAACAAGTTTACAAGAAGCTCTCTCATGATCCCACTACTCAACATCACAACAAGATTAACAGTTTTATTAAGCAGTTAAAGACCAAAAAATGGATCGACGATATAACAGCCAAACAACTTTACTACTACAAGGCTATTCCACCAAGGATTTATGGTTTACCCCAAGATACACAAAGAAGGGGTACCGCTCAGACCTATCGTCTCCACCACCTGCTCTCCTACTTCAAAACTCAGTAAATTTTGTGCTAATCTTCTTGAAAAGTCCTTCCTCAATTATCATACATTTGCTATTAAAGACTCTTTTGCGTTTAGTGCAATGGTCAATAATTTCCAATTACCAGAAAACCACGTTATCATATCACTTGATGTAGTCAGTCTTTTCACGAATATTTCATGACAGTTAACCCGCCAAATAATCTCTGAATGGGCATTAATCTCACCCAACACCAAAATGAGCAAATCCTTCTTCTTATCAATAATAGAATTTCTTTTCCAGTCAACCTTTTTCAAATTTAAAGACTCTTTCTACTCTCAAATTTTTGGATGCCCCATGGGCAGTAACCTCAGTCCTGTTCTTGCTTCAATCGTTATGTCGTATACTCTAAAAAGCTGCACTCAAAGATTATCCTTCCGACTTCCATTCCTATATCAATACGTAGAAGATTTAATTCTATCCATACCAGCTGATGGTAAAGAAGAAGTTCTTCATGTTTTCAACTCATTCGACCCACACCTGCAATTCACTATGGAAGAAGAAACCAACAATGCTGTTCCATTTCTGGACACAAGAGTCGTTAGAGACTCCCATAACATCATCAAACTTGATTGGTATAGAAAACCTACTTCTTCTGGGAGATATATCCATGCAAACTCTGGCCATGATTGGAAGGTGAAAGTCAACGTCATCAAAGGCCTATATAGAAGACTGAAGATAATAGTCCATCCTGATTTCTTACTCCAGTCACAAGAAACTCTTACAAACCTTTTCATAGATAATGGATACAATCAAAATTTCTTACTAAGAACCAAAGATGAAGTCAACAAGCTTACTCATATCCATCAAATTCCCCCAGAACCCCCTCCCCTCCACCTACCGCATATCTCCCCTCCCCCTTTAACTCCCCCAGTCGAAATAAATTGGTCGCTGCTTTCTTTACCATTCATTCCTGGCCTTACAAACAAATTGGTCCACATTTTGCGTGTTATTCCTAACATTAAAATTGCTAAATATTACTTCTTCAAAAACAGACGTGTCTTCAGCAAGCTTAAGGCCCCGCTGCCAGTTCTTTCCATGTCAGACTTGGTTTACTCAATTTCCTGCCTCAATTGTCCATCAATCTATATTGGCCAAACTTCTCAATCCTTGAATCGTCGTATTGCACTCCATAAAAGTGATACTAGATGCCATCCACACAGATGTGCTTTGGCGACCCATTCTGTTGACAATGGTCATTCTTTTAATTTCAGGGAACCCAAAATTCTTCATTTTCTCTAACAATCTTTCCAAGAGAGAATTCCTTGAGATGTGTTACATCCAGGAGAATCACCTTAATATCAATAAAAGAACCGACCTAGATGGTCTTAGTAGCATATATAGTTTCCTCCTCTCCTGTGATAAATCAATTCCACACAATAATTCCCTGTCTTCAAGTGTTTTATGATCCATCTGAACCGCGTTGGTCGTCTCTCTTTTAGCTCCGTAATTTCCAGGGTTTCTCTCCTCCTTCCTCTCTTTATTTACGGTTCTCTTTGATCCTGGGCTCCACAAATTCCTTCCATTTTATCTGGGCCATTTTGTGCACCTAGTGATTACTGTCTTCCTTCCAATGACAGTACCTTGCGTCACCCCTCTAACACCTCCTGGTGCCTCCAGTCTTCATTGGTTTTTGCTAACAATCTCTTCCTCCAATCAGATTCCAACAAGAAATTAATAAATTAATAATTATTTCATTAGATAACCTTCTTCTTCGTTGCTCCCATTATTGTCTCTCTCTCTCTCGCTCCCTCGCTCACCCTTTACTTATAATTGGGTTATGATTTATCCTTCTTCTACCACATACCGGATCTTTGGTCGCTCAATTGGCTATCTCCTCTCTCTTAGGGTCCAATATTTGCACTTCCTTTTCTATCGGTTCCTTCCAGGTGTCGAACCCGCATTCTGGTTAATTGAGTTTTCTTGACTAAACCCCTTATCTCTGTCGGGCAGCTGTCTCGTGTCGTCCTTGTCATCTTTCCTAAATGGCGGTGGCCATGTGAGGTGGTCACAGGTGAAATAATTAACAATGTTCTCAACATCCAAGGTTCCAATTACATCCATGTTTTAAATTTGGTTTTTAGATTTTTGTCTACAGTGTTTTAGTGTGTATTTTATATATTTTATGGATTAACCAACTTTTATATGTAACAACTTTTGTATGTGTAAGCTACCTACGGCCATTCAGGCTAACGAAATCTTTGCACTTCTCATGTGTGTTTTTTTAACTTATTATGACTAATATCTTATTCTTGTTCTACACTAATTTTTTATTTGTTATAACAACCTAATGATAACATCATTAATTTAAAGTTGTCCCAGACACGATCAGTGAATACGCTATGTTCTTCTTCTTCTTTTCAGTTCTGCCCTGAAGAAGGTCTCAATCCAGGACCGAAATATTGGCTTAATGAAAATTGTGTGATCTCTTATTACGCCCCCTTCTTGCCGAGTTCCCCAACTAAGATTGTATTTTATATATATATATATATATATATATATATATATATATATATATATATATATATATATATATGTACATATATATATATATATATATATATATATATATATATATATATATATATATATATATATGTAGATATATATATGTATATATATATGTATATATATATATATATATATATATATATATATATATATATATATATGTACAGATATATATATATATATATATATATATATATATATATATATATATATATATATATATATATATATATATATATATATATATATATATATATATATATATATATATATATATATATATATATATATATATATATATATATATATATATATATATATATATATATATATATATATATATATATATATATATATATATATATATATATATATATATATATGTACAGATATATATATATATATATATATATATATATATATATATATATATATATATATATATATATATATATACATATATACATATATACATATTATATATATATATATATATATATATATATATATATATATATATATATATATATATATATATATATAAAAAAGCTATATAATTTTTTTTACTTGCATAGTTTCTTAATCACAATAAAATGTGGATCTGTAAACAATTTTATTTTTTACTTTCTTAATTTAAAAGAAATTTCTCATCTGCATTTTATAAACTGATATAAATGATCAGTTCTGTCGTAGCACTTTTATTTTCCAGCCTACGGAAAAAAGTAAATTACGAAAAATATTAATTTTTTTTTTCCATACATTCTTGAAATTTAAAGTTATTTAATAATTGCCATAATTTAAATACAGTCACTAAAAAACTAAAATATGGTTGCAATTTTTCCAGATCGTGGCGGAGGTATAACGGGGACTAAAGTAAACCACTGACATTTTTAATAAGAAAGCATTGGTGAGCACTGATTTAATTATGTATTTTTAATATAATTCGAGATACTTAATATCTACATAACTTAATAAAAACAGTAAATAAACTTGCATGAAAAATTTTCCCTCTGAAACCGTAACACATGAATGTAGATTACTTCTTGCTGAAGCTATTTGTAACTTATGAGTGTATTGCCATATTTGTAAGTAATATTCCTTGAGGGTATATATTTCCTCGAATTTAATATTTGCGCTATTATATTATTTTCTGCTAGGTTATTTCGCAGAATATTGTTTTGAAATATGTATTTATAAAATTATCCACCGGCGTATTTATTTTTATAACTTCAATTAAAGCTAATTGGGATTTTTTAATGATATTGTAAATTTTCAATTTCAATTAATATTTCTTTAGATGTCTAAATCTTTAAAAAATTCTTTTTGAAATATCGAATAAATAATTAGTTGCATTTAGGTTATATTTAAGTTATTTTATTTTATTTGTCGTCGAAAAAACTACTTCTTTCCAAATATTGCAGATTTTATGTGAGGGTTAGTTTAGTAACGTAGGTTTAATTTAGGCGGAAGTCTTAAGACCTCTATTGCATTTGGATTAAAAAAATTTATTAAATGAATTGCAACAGCTTGGAATATTATTTGTAAGTTAACTGAAGTTGTCGTTTATACAAAAATATTAGTTACCACTGACTTGAACGTAATTAATCTAAAATTAAAATATATAGGCTAGAAAATCCAAATTAGTAGACATGCATGAGGTTTCACATAACATAATAATTATGAAATTATATAAAAACAACACTATGTTTTAATTTCCAATATATTTAAAGTCACTTGACAATTGTTTCACCATATAATGGCTTCTTCAGAAGAACTTCTGAAACAATTGTCAAGTGACTTTAAATATATTGGAAATTAAAACATAGTGTTGTTTTTATATAATTTTATCATGAATTTCCAACAAGTATCGGCTAACACAATCAAAGATAATAATTATGAATTAAAATTAAAAGGAAAAACAGGGAGAACTCTCGAAATAAAATCGTAAAAAAAAACAAAAACGGTGAAACGTTATTGATTGGACTTCTTTCTATCAGAGGATTGTTTCAAAATGACGATCATGCAATAACCTAGTTTAACCTAAACTAATGTTCTTTAATTTTGTTCTAATGCTTTTAGTAATCTATTTAGAAATGGTGTTCAATTTATTACTTTTTTTATTATTTTGGGCAAAAATTACTTGTAATATTTTTTGCCAAATATACAGGGTCCATTTTTAAAGATTGTTCGACCTCAGCATTAAATCTTGAGTCTAGAAAAACCATTCTTCAGAATTATTGTCCTTGCAATGTTAGAGAAATATGATAATAAATTTAGAAATCGTGAATAAAACTTAAAGTATTCCAAGAAGTTCTTATCAGGAGTAGCTTAACTCATACTATCATTAACTTAACCTAGGGTAGAGCGACCAAGGACACAAGATGTGATGCAAACCAGGACAGAATTATGGTGCGTGTTACCGAGGATCCCGTTTTCTTAATTTGTAAAATAATTAGCCCAGTAGTTTATCCTAAAACATTCATCGTAAAATTTGATATCTGTACCTCTATAAAATGCAGGTGGGCCAGTTAATACTGCATTCTACTATACAGCTGATTTTCAAAAAGAGATGACATAAGTTGGCTCCACATAGCACCGATTTAATGCTGATGTATTTTTGTCTACGGGTATATCTCAAAACTAAAATTTACAGTAATGGTCAGCTAAGTTGTAATAAGTAAGTTCACAGCTCGCTTAGGAGAGTATTAGGAAGCTAGCAGTTCATAAATATTTTAGTTTAATAAACAACAGGTTCTTTTTATTTATTAATTTTTTCATTTATTAATTTTTTTATTTTTTAATTTTTTTATTTATTAATTTTCTTTCTTGTTTTAAAAATCTTTAAAGTATATTTATATGGAATACCATTGATTAAACATATACGACGCTAAGGTGCATCCATAAAAAACGTTTCTTGCTATTACATGAAACGTTAAGGTGTCAAAGACGTTGCTTCAATTTTAACATAATTTACACTTAGGGTATACATTTCAACGGGAACCCTATTTGCTTAATCATATTTCTCCGCCCTAACGTTGTTAGACAAATATATTAAATTTGATCGGGTTCACATACTTTCTATCTTTACATTGTTTGAAATGGATGAAATATACGAATAGGTAGATACTGAGAAATTAATGTTAAAAATAGTTTGTTACATTAATAATAATTTCCGCATCTTTTCCATATGCCTTCTAGAAATAGTAAATCATAGTATAAATATAGAGGAGAACGGATATGCAGATAACTGTATGTGTAAGCACATATTAACTTCTGGTCAAACTAGTAGTAAACCAATTAATTTTCTAGTCAGTATTTTAAATTTTAAAAATTTCTAAATGATCTTCAAATATTTTTTTTTCTAAAAAATTGTTAAAAAATTGGCATTGGCTTTATTTTTTGACGTAATATGAAGATATTATTTTAGTTGGCTCTACATTAATAAACTGAAAATAGCATAGCTTGACACTTTTTATATAAAATAAAGTAAATAACCTGCTAATTGTGAAATAAATTTTATTCGAGAGAGATGATTATGAAATAATATTTATCTCAGAATTATCTCGTCACTTTATTGTTTTATAAACAATATTGTAGCTTTTTCGATTCACTGATGTGGATAAAACTCTATGGCTAATATAAACTTTCCGGAGTTGTTTGAAAAAATTTTCGAAATGTTTTAGAACTATCAGTAAAAAACACTGACAAAAAAATTTCTATTAAAATACACGGGTCACTGTCTATCAACATATCGTCAGTGAGAATTGTCGCTGATTTAAAATCACTGCTTATGACTAAAATCAGCCGGCCCATCGTGCCGTGACTCCCAACCACTGCGTGGCGTGGACAATTTAACTCAATTACGTTAATATATAATTACATCACCCTAATTTCAATAACTCTGTTCCATACCATAAAATAAACGTTTAGAGACTATAATTTTATATAATCAATAAATTAATTTTAACTGCTCGCATTACATTTATCGCACAAATTTTGTTTAATTTACGCAGTATTTAAGTTTCGTAATTAGGACATGACAACTTTATTTGACACTTTTAAAATATAGATTTAACACTCAAACATTTAGAGAAGCTTTTATTTGCGAATGGAGTATTCATGTACTTTATAAGTTATTCAGATTTTTTAAAATTGTTTTGCCATAATACTACATCTAACTTTGGCTGGTAATCCAAGTAATGTAAAATGTTTCTTAAACTTAAATGAAAAATATAAAATATAACTAAAAAGCCTAACGTGAAAGTTCTCCAGGGCTGCATTCTGAAATAATATTTAATGTAGTCAATTAGTTTCGCAGTGGAATCTAAAAGACAGTGTAATGATTTTAATCTACAGTTTTTTTAATTTCAATTATAACGTTAATTTTAATCAGCTTTTAAAATGTTCTATGATGCCCAAAAAGATATCTTTTGAGGTCCGAAAACAATTCTTTTTACTGCCTTGGATGTTTCTAGTGTCTCTTATATTTTTTGGTAATATAAACCCCAAGATTACCTCATTTTCCCCTAGTATGTCTAAGTTTCTACGAAATTATATTGAATAACTGTACAGGGAGGTCCAAGTTGGACACTTTTAAAGGTAAACCCCTTTATCTAAAGGAGATAGACGAAAACTGATGTCAGTGTCTGAGGCTCAATTTTTATGATAAACTCAACGGTGAAAACCGCATATCGATATCTATTATCGTTTCAGATATACAGGGTGTTTCTCAAAAATCTGCATTTTGGAAAAAAGTTTGTAATTTTTTTACTATTGAAAATTTTTGATTTCTGTAAAAACATTCCCTGAGCACTTTTTCACGTGGATTTCAACAGTGTAAGTTACATTTTTTTACAACTAATATGAAAATAGTTATTAACGCAAAATATATTTTTTAAATGGGATACCCTGTATATTTTTAATTGTCCGTATAGAGCTTTAAATTACCATTCTAAAAATATAGCACACTTTATATTTTGCTTAAATCTACTTCAAAATATAAAGGTTTTCAGTTTTTACACGAGTTTTAAATGCACATTTTGTGAAGTAGGCTTTGGTGGGAGCGGCCATATGCTTTAATGCAATTGTTTGCCCGTAGTTATCAAATTTTACGTAAGGATCAGTTATTGAATTGTCAAATAAATCGCAATGAAGTTTGGAAATTACGAAAAATGGGATATGATAGTGTGTTTCATACACACCGGAGAAAATTCGGAAACGGCAAGTAATTTGTTCCACGAACGGTATCCAGCGAGGCGTCAATCCTTCAAGGATATATTCGTTCGATTGAGACATAACCTAGTTAATAGTGGCCAGTTTGAAAAGAAACGCCCGAAAAACAGGGATAAGGAGTTTGAAGAAATAGTAGTTTTAGGAACTATCGGAAATAATCCCAACACTTCAATCCGACAGTTAAAAGAATCCACTGGACTACCAAGAACTAACGTAAGTCATACTTTGAAGAAGCACAAATTCAGGCCATATAGGACAAGAAAAGTTCATCACCTTAGAGACGGAGATTTTTAACGGTGTATGAAATTTTGCCAATGGTTTCTGGAGAATTGTAACCATTTTCCGAATTTTTCATTAAATTGCATTTGGACAGACAAAGTTTATTTTATTTATTTACCACATTCTACAGTATTCCAATTACAGAATAGGAAAATAACATAATGAAATGTACTAAACCTAATTAAAATTAAATAGCTTATTAAGAACATATTTTAAACTAGACTTATATTTTTGTCACGCTGCAGTTGAAAATATCAAGCTGTTTCTGCATTTGATTATATTTCTCGCAAATTTGAAAAAGGGGAGAAAATTTTAGGACATTTGTTCTTGGGATTGGTAAATTAAAAGTTTGCAGACTACGTGCCGCGGGTCTAGGTATATGAAAAGGCAGACACTGAAAGATTTTGTTTGCATCAATTTTGTTTGAAATTATCTTTTGTAAAAATATAATTTGGGCTTTGTTTCGGCGTGCCTCTAAATTTTCCATTGAAAATCTATCCAAGAGACTTTCATAGGGATAACCTATTTCGGTATATCCTCCATCGAGTTTAAAACTAGCGTACTTTAAAAAAACGCTTTTGAGTTTTTTCAATATTTTGAATGTGCGCTTGATAAAAGGGGCACCAAATAACAACTGAGTATTCAAGCCGTGATCTCACGAAACTATTAAAAAGCAATTTTAGAGTATCATATTCAACAAAGTCGGCACTATTACTTATGATGAAACCCAATAGTTTAAAACTCTCCACCGTAATCTTTGCAATATGGCCACGAAAAGACAAGGCAGTATCCAGCAAAACACCCAAATCAGACACCGACTGACATCGCTCTAGGACCTGACCGTTCATACTGTAATTGAATTGTATAGGACTCAATTTTTTTGTAAAGGTGATTACATTGCACTTGGATACATTCAAAAGGAATTTGTTACTACTACACCAATTGTTTATAAGATTAAAGCCATCCTGTAGTCTTATGGAGTCGTTCAGCTCTGATTATGTAATATACCTTTACGTCATCAGCATAAACTAGGTATTCAACACCCGCTCTCTGAGTAAGATCATTTATAAATATATTGAAAAGGAGTGGCCCCAAAATGTGATCCCTGCGGCACTCCCGATGTGGCAACAAAGCTAGAAGAATTCTGACCAAGACACTGTACAAACTGCGAACGGTTTTCTCAAGTATGATTTCAAAAAAGATAATAACTTACCCGAAAAGCCAATTGCGAAAAACTTGTCCAACAGAATCCCATGATCCAGCCGATCAAAGGCCTTAGAGCAATCAGTGTAAATCACATCGGTCTACTCACCCCCATCAAGGGATTCCGCAAGGTCTTGCGTAAGACAAAATAAATTTGAAACCGTCGAACGGCCCTTCACAAAACTGTGTTGTTGCAGTGATATCTGCGTGCTAATTGAATTATATAAATAATCATGTAATATGATTTCGAAGACTTTTGAAAAGTTATTAATAATGCTTATCGGTCTATAGTTTGTTACACAACTCTTATCAACTTTTTTGAAAACAGGCGTAATACGTGATGTTTTCCATGTGTCTGGAAACAGAGATGTGTCAAGTGATAAATTGAATAATATTGTAAGGGGATGGGCAAAAACAGAGGCGCAGTCTTTTAACAAGAAGGCAGGAATTTTATCTAGACCAACAGTAGCTGTAGGTTTTAACTTGTTTAGTACTTTAAAAACAAGTTGTTCCGTTATTTTCTCCATGTTAATAGGGTTCTATGATGAGAATAAATTATTCTCCACGTTTCTTTGTTTCTGAGAAGACATTACATAAGAGTCTTGAAAAAAGAATGCAAAACTTTCGGCAATATGTCTAGGATTATTAAGGATGTTGTTATTATAAGACATAGTGGTTGGTATAACATAAGAGTTCTTCTTGTCATTAATATAGCGCCAGAATTTTTTAGGATCAGTTTCTATGTTGTTTTCAATATGTAAAGAATATGTTTTGTAGGAATATTCTGTGTCATTTTTAATGATTCGCCGCAGATAAACTTTTCTAGTTCGAATAAATTCCCCGTTCTTTTAATTTTTTTTTCAAAATATTTAGTATTTAGTTCGGATATTTTGTATAATTTCATTAGTAAACCCAGATGGATAATATTTATTTGTCTTTTGTGTCTTAGGAACGTGTATATCTAAAGTAGTTTGATAAAATCTTTCGCAGGCAGAATTACAAACTTTTTTCCAAAATGCAGATTTTTGAGAAACACCCTGTATATCTGAAACGGTAATAGGTATCGATATGAGGTTTTCACCATTGAGTTTATCATAAAAATTGAGCCTCAGACACCGACATCAGTTTTCGTCTTTCTCCTTTAGTTAAAGGAGTTTACCTTTAAAAATGTCCAATTTGGACCACCCTGTAACTATAATAGTACTGGTAAAGGTAATGCAACAATACAATTTAACAAGTGTATTTAATAAAACGAAAAATACGGAAAACGCAGTCGTGGTCGCTCGTAATGAAGACATTCTACAAATACTATTGCACAATTTTAATATAGTAGTATATGGTGAAAGCAAAGGAACTGATAAGATGTACACTGGAAGTGGATGGACGAATAATTAAGCCAATCATGAGTTTCAACTACCTTGGAGTAGACGTTTCCAATGACTGACAACTGAAAGAAGAGGCACAGCGACAGACAATAAAAGCGGCACAGGTAGCCGGAGCGCTGAGAAGAACGGTATGGAATAACAAGTATATGAGTAACGAGAGCAAAGAGAGAATATAGAAAACAATGGTAAGACTAGTAGTATGCCAATGAAATTAGAGCTGAAGGAAGAGCAACTAAACAGAAAATAAGAACAATTAAGATGGTGGTATCCGATCAGTATTGGGAATAACATTGCGAGACAGACAGAGAAATATAGAGATACGAAGAAGATGTCAAGTGAAAGACGTGGTAAAGTGGGTGAAAAAGAGGAAAAAAGGATGGCACGATCATGTATAAAGGATGGATGAAGATAGAATGGTCAGAATATGTAAGAATCAAGATTTTAACGGCAGGCGACCACAAGGTAGACCACCCAACCTATGGTTCGAAAGTTGGAAATCATCAATCCACAGAAGTTTAAAACAACAGAAAATAGGATGCGAATCCTAGTCTATAACGAGAGGAGAAGAAAATACAAGGGTTTAATACTTTTTATTTTGATTTTTGCGTTTTTAGAAAGCTTCTTTTCATCATCCATCAGCAGTCCGCTATCATCTCCTTGCTATTTCTTATATGTCCTGATTAAATTTTTCACTTTGTCATTTATTATAGGCCCTTAACTTATCAGGGAATCATCGAGCCGCAAAAAGCACTCTTTTAAACTCTTACGTTAAAACCTAAGCTTGAAATATCCTTATGGTCAACGATAGCCCTGTAGTTTGAATTGTTATTGTAGCCCAAAATTTTCATCGTCATACTTTTGGAAGATTTTCTGGCTTCTTGTTCAAGATTAGTTATATTTTTAACGAAGAATTTGTTTGTAAGCAGCTTTCTTATTTGCGGTCCAGTAAACACTCTCCCTTTTTTCTTTGCATCTGTTGCGAAAATTATGAGTACAAGGACATAAAATGTAACATTAGGTCTAATTTGATAACTGAATTGAGAGTAGCATAAAAACTTGATTTAGAGGAACAAAACCTCTTTTAAAACAATTTTCTGGCCTGGATCAAGAGCAGTTCCAATTAGCCACACTATATTTCTCAAGCGGGAAATCCTATCTCTACTGTCCTACAAGCAGAGCAAAGAAAGATCAATAATGTATTTAGATTGCGGCAAAAGAAGCATTGTTACTACTTTAATGACCCCCCCAACTGTATTCTTCATACTTTAGCTTATTCAAAACAAAACGTAAAATCTCATAAGCCTCTTTAAGATGACCAAACTGACTCACTTGCATAAAATCAAATTTGTTCCCATTATGTGATAAAATTTCTTCTAGACTTTTTGCTGATTAATCGATAGACTATCTCCAGCCATATGGATCATAACTTGCACACGATAACATTTTAAATTGCCACATTAGCCATCCAGCATGGAGGAACCAAAGTATTTCATGATGCATGTACCGAAAGAAAGAATTACTAAGTAAACAAATTCTTGTTGTTTATATTCGAATCGACAATACGGTTGCATCCTTCCAATGCTTGAGATCTTTGAGAAAATTTTTGATGTTCGCCATGATTAACTGGGAACTCAATAGTGGATTCCTTATATGAATGATTTTATATATATCCTTATATAAATCACCTAAACTAGAATAAGGAATTTGATACTGATACAAACGGCTGATACAATAGACGAAATAGGTGTGTAACTAAAATTTATGTGAATATCTTTCCTGTTTCTGGAGTTGAGCCTTTTCATAATACATAAGCAAAAATAGCAGTCGTTCCTGTGGGTATATTACACTATTAGTATTTCAAAGCAAAATGGCTGATATGTACTATTTTGCCACATACGGATACATTTTGCACACTTTGTAAGGAGGTAGACGCTTGTGTTGGTATTCCTTGGTATTCCTCGGTCTCTTTACCTTTCCTCTGAAAATAAATAGAAAGTAATATATGCCTAAACGAAAATAGGAATGTTTAGTTTTTTAGAAAATGTGATACACTAAAATAACTGCATTATTTTTTCCTGATTCAGTGCTTAAAAATACATAAGAATCAGTAAAAAATTAACAAACAGATTTTTCCCTACTTTAGTCACTAACGTCAATCATCGCTCTTCATGAAGCTAACATGGTTAGCGAAATGTGTAAAAATAAAGTGTTTGGTGTAGTGGTGATATATACTGAGTAGTGTCATTGTGCCAAAGATTAAACATTCCCAACTTAGTTAAACAGATTTTTGGTTGCAGACCTTTGTAATAAAGAAATGTAGTATGTAAGTAAACTTAACAACATAAACTGTTCAAGTTCAAAAGAAAATTCTATTAATTATTATTATACTTCGAAAGTAAGTTTCTGATTAATATAATTGGAATGAAGAGCGAGCTTAGTAATAGAAATTTCAGTAATATGTACCCTGGATAAAATATATTACTGTTTATGGATTGGAAGAAAGTCTGATGCATTTTGACTTGAAATACCTGTTTTTCGTCAGTCGCGTAAAGGCAAAATTTATAAAATACCGTCATTTTTCTAAAAAACTTTCTATTTTTATTCCAAGAAGAGCTTCAGCTTTTCAAGACCCATTGTAAAACAGGGTTTTCTCTTTTGAAAAGATGCTGTGCTCATGTTCATCCATTTGTCTGACTGTGGTAGGAGTGGCCTAAATTGTCAAAGTTTCAGTCTAAGAAAGAATATTTTTAGTTTAAATTATAAACGTGTCTCTGTAAGAAGAGATTTTTTTCTCTGATTTTTGTGTTGGGTTGGCTCTAAGGTTTTAAGGATATATTACAATAAATGTTTTTTTCTTTGAGAGATAGATTGTTTAGACTATCCGGAAAGATATAAGCTTTTAAGTTTCTGTAGCTCTCACTCCGATTATTTATTGTTTTATTATTAGATCGCTACTGTCATCCCTGTGGGTATATTACATTATTAGTATTCCAAAGCAAATGGCTGATATTTACCATTTTGCAACATACGGATATATTTTGCACACTTTGTAAGGAGTTCAACGCTTGTGTTTGTATTCCTTTTATCAGGGAACTTGAACTGACCTAAGTTAATTTACAGGAAAAGAACTAAACATCATAAAAATACAATAAAGTTATAAATGACCAGTATTATTACTATTACCATTCTTTCCAAGGCATTATCTATAAACTCTTTCTTGTATTTCTATCGCTGCCAAAATGATTACGTGGCTATGATAATTTAAAATTGTAAGCCTTTGTGTGTGTCCCCTAAAGGCGTCCCTGTCAATTTTCTTTCATCTTTTAATTTGTTTACGAAATAACATTATTATAAAAATGTATAAAACACAGATAAATCTGAACTATCTAGTGGCATCTTAAGCTTCCAAATCTGCCAGTTCATTAAAGGAAAGTTTAATTTAAAAATCAATTATTTCGTACGGTTCCCTATTTAAATTTTTATTAAAAAAGCATTGGTTATATTACTTTACAATACATTGCACCAAACTCGAACAGATTGAGAATGTACAGTTGTGTATCGTTGCATTATCTCATATAAAAAATTCTGTATTTCTAGGCTTAAATTGTAATATTTTATAGGGATGATAACTGTCTTTCTCTCTCGTATTTTGAACCCTGTAATATATCTTGCCAAGATCATTAATCATCATCTACTATAGATTTTTTCGATTTCGTAAGGTATCTTAGAGATGCAAAAGATTTTTTCAATTCTTTGTGGAATCCTTTTCATTTGTTTAAACGTTGTCTCAGTTAAGATATGGTCATATAGTCTTAGAAAAATATTTATGCTATGGATTCTTCTTTGTTTCCCTAAGAGTCTTTTATATTTCCGTTGTACTTGATCTTTGTTAAAACCATTTTTACCAAATATTTCGTGCATACCCGCCGAAAAAAAAAAACATTTTTTACTTATGTTAAAATGCTAGTATCAAAATTTTTATTGGCAATTTGGGTTATTGTTAAAAGTACATAATCAAATTTGCCAAAGTCAGATAATGGTTTTTTTCTTTATTTTGCGCACAAACTCCATAAAATATACATTGGCATCTTCAATGAAACTAGAAATCAAAATATCCTGTAAAATCTATCGTTTGAAAAGTTTTTCCTAATACAACTTCTGGCAAACACACGTTCTATACTGTACAATATAGTAAAATTGTTCCTTACGTATAAAATTGCAAATATTACACTAAAATTATGCTAATTAAAATATAAATGCAGAGTCTTAAAATTAATTTATGTTAGCAAGAATCGTATATCGTGAAACGTCCAGTTATGCTCCCACTAAGTAAAGACATTCGTAAAAGTAAAAGTGGTGTTTTGAGGGATAAGTATATAGAAGCATCCAGAATAGTATTACAAACAAAGTGTACTTAATTGTTGGTTAGAATCCAAAATAATAAAAAGTTGTTACTAAAAGTGTATTTTTTGCCCTTAATATGGCGACAGAGCTTTCCAATTAATTTATTGTATTAAGAATCGTATATCGTGAAATGTCCAGTTATGCCCCCCCTAAGTAAATACATTCGTGAAAGTAAAAGTGGTGTATTGAGGGATAAGTATACAGAAGCATCCAGAATAGTATTACAGACAAACTGTACATAATTGTTGGTTACAATACAAAATAATAAAAAGTAGTTACTAAAAGTGTATTTTTTTGCACTTAATATGACGACAGAACCTTCAAATTAATTTATGGTATCAAGAATCGTATATCGTGAAACGTCCAGTTATGCCCCCACTAAGCAAATACATTCGTGAAAGTAAAAGTGGTGTTTTGAGGGATAAGTATATAGCAGCAGCCAGAGTAGTATTACAAACAAACTGTACATAATTGTTGGTTAGAATAGAAAATAATAAAAAGTTGGTACTAAGAGTGTATTTTTTGCCCTTAATATGGCTACAGAGCTTTCTAATTAATTTATGGTATCAAGAATCGTATCTCGTGAAACGTCCAGTTATGCCCCCACTCAGTAAATACATCGTGAAAGTAAAAGTGGTGTTTTAGGGACAAGTATATAGCAGCATCCAGAGTAGTATTACAAACAAACTGTACATAATTGTTGGTTAGAGTACAAAATAATAAGAAGTTGTTATTAAAATTGTGTTTTTTGCCCTTAATATTGACTTAAAGTAGCATTACAATTTTCTTTAAGAAAAGCTATATGCTTAAATAAAAGTAAATGAAATAAAAATATTAAACTGGTGATAGATAGCTAATTTCTCATATTCGTTACCAATAGCTTTGTACCGTTTTCAAAAGCAAAAACGAACGAAAACCATTTTAAAATTATAAGAAATAATTCAATTCAAGATTTAAGTAATAGAATGAAAATTCTTTAAAACTCAAATATATTCTTTATAAAGTCCGCTCGGTTGCGCAATTCACTTCGTAAAACTCTTTTCGCGAGTTTTCATTAGAATTTCTCGACAACAAATTGTCAAAATACTTTGTTTTAATTTTTTTTTCTTGACTTTTATTGAATAAGTTTTATTTATGAGATTTACTCATATAAAAATTATTAAAAACATCCTGGCAGGTATTGAATTTAAAGCGATTTTGGTAGGTTCAATTAGACCTAAGTTACTTTGGTTTACTGATGTTTAAAAAAAAAAGAAAATGGAGCGTGATAAATTTTTAGCGAAATACAAAAAATCAAGAAAGTATAATAACTGTGTGGTATATAAAATAATGACGAACTTTATTACCTCTGCTATAAATGATGGTAAGAAAAATTATTTAACCCATGTATATGCAGCTGAAAACGGCAAAGAAACCTGAACGCTTTAAGGAACCTGCATATCTGATTAGGGAAGGAAAATCCTCTTCCAGATTAGGTGTGCAGGCCAGACGAGATCAACTCGTATTTTCTAGGGTATATGGACTTATTAGGTTGTCACATAGATCCTGATATTGTACAATATTATCTAAACAATAAGATTGTCGATAATATCGACTCCTTTACGATCGAAATTATATAACTGCGTGGCGCCATCAGTTCGCTGAAGTCTAATGCCGCTGGATCCGATGGGATTACTTTGCAAATGGTATGATTGTGTGATAATTATATTGTACCTTATATCAAGCATATTTTCAATTATTTAATACAGTTCAGTACTCAATTTTAGGAGTGCACTCGCTGAATTAAATTTGAATATTGTTCTGGATGATGTTCACATCCACCGAGCGAAACTGTGTCTTGGCTTATTTTATATTCATTGTTAAATGGCATTTTTGGCTCTGAAGAGTGCCTTGACATTGGTTCGAGTTCCAAAATTTAAAAAATTCAGAATTCCTGCATGGGATTTATTTGTGGCTTGCTAAGGAGGGATCATGGCTCTCCTTAATTGGTAAAGCTTGGTTGGCTAAATATACTCAGTAGATGGACAGTGCATATGGCAGCGTTTGTCCATGGAATTCCGAAAACGAATTCTCTTCTGTGTATAAGAGAAAAGTTAAGATATCGGATATGTGTTAGTGATACGAGTTTTTGAAATGTCCATCGTTTAGCAAAGTCTAGGCATAGAAATGCGATATTTACAATTGGGTAACAAAAGATGTTTTCGTTAAGCAGCTGTAACTGCTACCTCATTGTATTCAGTCTAAATCAATTAACAAATCCTATAAGAGTTTTCTCTTTAAAGGACTCCTTCTTGAAGCTTCTTTTCATTCTCGCTCTTTCATCTATGTTTCTTACTATACCTATACTGTTCTAATTGTATATAGAATGGGTGTTCTCTTTTTAGTTTACCGCATCTTGTTCTATATTATTATGTATAATCATATTCATTTTTTTACATTTTGTATACTAGAGATTAATGTGTTTTAAGGTTTTATGTTCGGTTGAGCCGAACAGTTTTTTATACTGAACTTCGCGGAGTCAAAATAACAATCTTTTATTATTATATAACATAATTTTTGTTCCCCCTTCTCACATTTGGTCAATGTGGTTTCATGTTTGGCTGAAGGGCTTAAGCCAAAACATCACAAACGCTATTACCATTGTGGTTTAAAGAATGACCTGGCAATGTTACATGTTCTCAAAATCACTGACTTCTGAATATTTTTGTATATGTTTGTGTTGAGTCTTAATTGTACTAAGTGTGATGTGAATGTTGTTGGTATAAGGCCTGTGTATTTGGAGATTTTTTCTGTGTATTTCATTTGGATGTTTGTATCGTTGGGGACAGCTATGTCAATTAGATAGGAGGTGATTTATTTTATGTCGGTATTTGAGAGTAGATTGAGATAGAGGCAAAACCATAGAATGCTGAGCGAGTCCCCCTGAAATATACCCCGTCTGATGTACGACGCTTCTGTTTGGATGCGTTCGGTTTGTGTTTTTAGATGGATTTTCGGTTACCATGTTTTCATAATTTGCGCGAGAAATTTCCTGACTTTTGGTTGGTTTTGTAAATTTCTAGGGCTCTGATTAACCAGCTATTAGGTGTGGAGTTTGTGAGAATATTGTTGTTTATTAGGTTCTATTTTCTTGGAAATTGTAGCTGTGATGATCTTTATAGGGTTGAAGGATGGGGGATAGGTCGGTAGTTTGCCAGGTTTGTGGTGTCTGAGCTTTTGGGTTTGACGTATGTTATTCCTTATGTAAGGAAAGTGGGCAATAATTATTAAGTTATAAATAATATATCCTAGAACAAGTTTGTTTACCTCTCGAAGTCAAACGAATATTGAATTTTCATGAGAAGATCTACAAAATAATTCAATATGGGCAAAGTCTGGAATTTTAAGTTGAATTCAAATATGCAATCAAGTGTACGAGAAATCGATTTCAAATCCGAATTTTGCCACCAGTCACAATATGATTTGAAAACGTCGTACACAAAAAATATTGTTTTTTAAATAGTTCTAGTAATTCTTGTTTCTCCCATAGGTAGATGATATATATTCAGAAACCCTGCATAGGTTAGTAATTTAACCGCCAAAATAGGAATTTTTTTATTTGACAAAAATAACCTAACTCAAAATAAACAGATCGTTATTAAATTTATTTTACCCATAGGGCTTCTTTTCAAGCATCTGATAGGCTCTATCCGGTCATTAACGTCACAGATAATTTATTAGTTGGAAACTTACGTGAAAGGTATATTATAATAATAAAACAACGCGTGTTATATTTAAAAGATCATGTTACAGATATCATAAAAAAAGTAAAGAACGATACGAATCTTGCATTAATTTGAAATATTTGATTATTCGTGTTCCTTTTTGATCTGCTGACCATTTTATGGTAGTATAATATATTGGTGTAATCAAGTAATATTTTTTTTTGATTTGAAACTTAAACATCATTTATCATATTATTAGTTATAATTTAAGTGTAAATTATTCGCAACCGGTAGCAATGCTCATGATTTTTCTGCCATTTTCTTTTTTTTAAAATACTTACATGTAGAAATGGCAATTTTAACATATGCAGAGAATCTGGATTTAATTTATTTTTTGCATAAATGAACAGGGTGTTATTACGAGCATTTATATTAAACTCCATGTATGTCTGTAGCTATAGAATTTGCAGAAAAATATTTATAAACAACGTCTCTCGCGGACAAGTGACTCAAAGAAGTCTAAAATTTTTAAAACAACGTTACTGCCTCCACTTTCGCGCTAATTGTATACTTACTGATACCAATTTGAGCAATTTAATAAGATTATATGTATTTTACTTATTCTGTTTTATTAAAATAAATTTTGTTTTGTTTCTCCTAGGCAATTAGAAATTTGATAGTAACAAATGTATCAAACACATAAGAAAGTAAACTGTAACGAAAACTAACTTTCAGCAATACCAACAAACTTGATTTACTTTTTAGAAATACCAGTTTCCAGTATTTTATGAAAAAATTAAAAAAAACATATCATCGTTGACAGTTGATTTTGCATATCAGCCATCTCTCTAACCGCCTTCAAAGCGCCCTCTCTCGTATTTATAAATTGCAATACTAATCTCAGATGATTCTAGGACTGCTCAACAATTTTTTAAAGAACGCAATTCTACTATACTGGAAGTTATAAAATATCGGTCTTACGTGTACACTTATTTGAATCAGTTTAATATATGAGACTCTTTTGTAACACTTTATATATTTTTAAATTATATTTTAAATGAAATGTCTTGTCTAGAAAGGAAGTTCATTTGAAAAAACCTAGAGGAAAATTGAGCTTATACGCAAATATACGAAATTAGCATTTCTAGCAGATGCAGAAAATTTTAATCATAATTTTGTTTCAAATGAATGATATTGACGACAACAGATCGAAATAATATCTGCAAGGAAAATGATACATTGCTAATATTCCAATATTTCAAATTAATCCAAAATTCATAATATTCTTCGTTATTTTCCTATTATCTTTCATCTTTTTTTTTTACTTATTTTAGGCCATTATCGCTATAGATTTATTTATCAGGCGATCAGGCGATCAGGTTGGAGGTTGGGTAGTAGTTTGTGTTTGGCATTTTATCTTTGAAGATTATAAGATGGTTAGCAGATCGTAACAAAATTTGCCAAGTGCAGACTTGCGCAGTTAGTGTTCCGTACCGTAACTGCTGAGGTATTCTATAAATGTCAGTCACCAATTCATCTTCAATATAAGAATTACCAAGAATATATAAAAAGCTAAATATCTTTGTAGTAAAAGTTTAAAACAAATAATTCCTATCTAAATATTTCTTCAATAATGGAGTCACTCATCATGGAAATTTATTTTATCTGCGATTGGCCAAATGCTTAAAGCAGTAATGTACTGAACTGTATATGAATGTATTTTTACTTGCACTGAATATGTACGTATTGATATTTCACAGCTCTTAGTTCAGGTTAAATTCGCAACTTTTCACGAAAAAAATCTCCACCAAATTGTCAAGCAAAATAATAGTTTTTTTAGATATCACGTTTAAAAATATACATTCAACCACAAATCCCACCAGAGCAAGCCGGCTTTCCCAGTGGTCGGAGAACCAGAAATTAACTAATAAACATTAGCCAAATAATTGAAAAAGCGCGTGAATTTAACAACTCTCTCTCTATTTATGCTTTTTAGACCATCAAAAAGCGTTTGATTAGGTAAAATGGGCAGAGCTCTGGTCAATACTTAATGAAATAGGAGTTCCTATCCATCTTATCCAATGCTAAGTGCCATGTCATTGTTAATGATACAAAATCAGAGGAATTTAAACCTCACTCTGATGTAAGACAAGGTTGCATCCTCTCTCCCAAACTTTTCAATATATATGGCGAATATATCATGCAGAGGACTTTGGATGATTGGCAAAGAGGGATATCAATTAACAGTAAAATGATTAGTAATCTGAGATTTGCAGATGACACAGTTCTTCTGATTGAGAGTGAAAAGGAATTACTACAACTACTTAATAGGGTAGAAAAAGAAAGCGTAGAATTCGGACTTAAACTAAATATAAATAATAGGGGAAATAACAACAGACCAGATGTCAGACAAATCTACCGGTTTGATGTTGTGAGTGTGTACGTGTACTTGGAATCTCTAATTAGTAATGCCGATACAGTAGAGGGGGAGGTCTGTCGAAGGTGTGCTCTTACGAAAGTTGCTGTACAAAACCTCAAGAAAATCTAGCAAGACGACTACATACCCAAACAAGTGAAAATCAGACTGGTAAATTTTCACATATGGCTCCGAATCTTGGACATTGAAAAAGTCGGAAATAAAAGAACTATATGCCACAGAAATGTACCCCTGGCCAAGAATGCTTAGGATCTCATGGACGACACGACGCACCAACGACTCAATTATATCAGAGCTAAATGTCCAGCAACGTATTTCAAACTTTATCCAAACAAAAATCATCAAATTTTTCGGCATTATCGTGAGAAAAGATCAGGGATGTTTAGAAAAACTCTATCATTCAAGGAAAATCTCCAGGTAGCAGACCCCGGGGACATTGTTTGTACAGTTGGATGAACCAAGCTATCCATCCACACACTGATCCGTAAAGCACAGGACAGAGAAATGAGGAGAAGAATATCCCACAACACACCAAATTACCACTACATTCCCTGGAGGAAATTGAGACTATAAAAATTGTCAAAGGCAACGCAGCTGTGATAATTTTCGTTCTGTACGAGACAGAGAGAGTGGGGGGGAGAGGGAGAAAGGGGGGAGGAAGGGAGAGAGAGAGAGTTTTACCGTACCGTAGTCATATTAAATGCTTTTTACCTAACCTAACTACATGTTTAGTAACTTAGCATTACCGACCTATATCTTGAACCTAGTGAACTTGATTTCGCCCTGTAAGTTGCTTTCTCTCATTTTTCAGTAAATCGTGGCGCAACATCAAAAGACAGCTCTTTCTGTAGAGAGGTACATGACATTTTGTTAGTGGTGAAGACGTGTGAGCTTAAAAAAAAATTAGGAACTTTTTTAAGAAAACTTACTGACCTACATCCATAGATTAATAAACAAAATTAAAGGTAAATAGGTACCGTACATTTTAGTTCACTTCAAGAAAATAATTTCTAAAAAACCTTTTTTTGAAGGATAAAATAAAAATTCTATAATTTTTTTATTAAATTCTTAGTTGCGAATTTAACATTATTTGAAAACGAATGATTTTCATATCCGATCCCACAGTATTAATTTTTTAAAAAAATAATATAGAGAGAAGTTTGCGCTAGTATTATATCATATATATTTTTGAACGAACTCGTGTTATCACAGGCTTCTATTTGACACTCCACTGGATAACTTTGTAAATTTTTGTTTTTTTGTAACGATTTCAACCACAAAACTAATCCCATAAGTCATATCTCTATTCATTCTATAGAAATATATATATATATATATATATATATATATATATATATATATATATATATATATATATATACATATATATATATATATATATATATATATATATATATATATATATATATATTTCTATATTTATATATATATATATATATATATATATATATATATATATATATATATATATATAAACATCAGAAATTTTTCCTTACAGCTTTAAAGATTAATCTTAATTTTGTTAATTTGTGAAGTTCTATGATAAAACAACAACAGTAAGAAAATATCGATACATGTTCCATGTTTCTGTAGTGACAACGTCTCCATCTTTCACTGTAATAAATAAGTTTAACCGCCTTTGAAATGCAGATACGATGAGGAAAACGATGCATGAGAATTATGTAGCCGAAATTTAAGCCGACGAGGTCTCATGTGTGTGCCTTCGATAAAAGGAAATTTTAGGAAAATAAAGTGCTCTTTACATAAACTATGAAAAATACTTGGGGTGTTTGGAGTTCTACTATCAAGTGCGCTTCATAAATTACTTTTACTAGATTAAATACACGAAGGCATTTTGCCAATAAATCTTAGTAGCACATTACATGCTATATTCTTGTTTTTGGCACATTATTATAAAAAACAATTTTAGAGCTCTATTAAATTGACATAATGAGTTATATATACACAGTCTAGACATAAATACTATATCAATTGCGCCCTGTGGTAAGTGTCATTTCAACTTTTGTTCATTCACAGGCAATATACACAATTGAAATCATGTATTCTCGTGTTACCATAGAGTAGAGAATATTTAAATACCACGTAGCAGATTTAGCGTTACTTAAAATGAGAAAAAGTGGGAGAGAGATATTTTCTTGCCAATTACGTACAGATTCGTGCATCGATTGAGAGGTAAAAACTCTTTTGTTATAGACAGAAACTTTTTGAAAAAAATCAATAGTGATAGCACGTTAAATGAGAATGGTTTAATCCACGATGTCTTGAATTTAGGAATAACTAGCCATTTAACCAGACGTTTCAACAAGATCTCTCCCAGTTTCATAAGGTAAAGTTAACGGAATGCTCTCTAGAATACCAGGTACCATCATTTATTAAAGCCTAGAGAGTGATATTATTGTCGCTCAAATTTGAACTTACATGAATACAAACGGTAGGATATTCTCTTCTTAAAAAAAGATTTGCCAATCCAGAAACCGAAATATGAAGTGGCTAAAATGGTACGCGTAACTGCCCATTTTTCGAATCAAAAGGTAACTGACTCTACTAGGTTTGAAAATAATATTTTATGTTGTTTTTAAACAAATATTTTAAAAATTTGTTATATTTTATTTTCATTTCAATATTTGTCTTAGAAGTACTGACAGAACTTATGGCTAGACTGTATAATCTTTGGAATTTCGTATATTGGTAGAAGTGAACAAAAAAAAAAACAACTACATAAAAAGCTCTTTCAATTTTCATATTTAAAACTTACTTGTAGGAATCCGCAATCTCCAAATCTCCATAAACAGTTATTTATTAAAATAATGAAAATTAGATAAGTAAATCCAGATTTTTTAAAAATACTAAAACTAGCTTTCCGATTTATGGCTCTACAAAAAAGATACGGACGTAGTATATTAGGAAAAAGTTCTATTAAGCAGTGGTATTATCATATATACTCCTTTCTTAAATTCTTGTAATGAATAATAAACTGAAAATATTTTATTGGCTGCAAAGAATTACGTATGCCAAATGTACCCTTTAATAAATTTATTTACGTTACATTAGATAATTTAGTTTATTATAATAGGTTGGATACTCGCCATGGTTTTCTAGTTTTATTTTGTCCTTTGTATTTCTGAGTGATAATCCCATTAGTCTATGTTCTTTGTACGTAATCGATATATTCATGTCCAATGCGGTCTGTTGTTCCTTTTTAGGTTGTTTTCAAGCGGACGCTGAGGTTTTGTTTGTATGATATTTTGTTGTCATCTTCTGGTTGTTTGCGTACTACATCCGTTTTGTTTGAGTGTCTTGATAGTACCGTTTATCTCTTCTTGCGTATTAGTGTTGTCGATTAGGCGGAAAGATCTTGATATTAAGGTATTGGCTACTTCTTGTAGTTTTAATGAATAGTGATGTGAATTAGCATACAAACATCTACTGGCATGCATGAGCTATAGGTGTCTGTTTACTTTCTTCTGTACAAGTACGTTTAGAAGGATAGTTGGTTGTTTTCTACTCTGCCAATGGGAATTGGATTCAGTGTTTTTGTTATAATTTAAGTAAACATACATGGATGCAGACAATTCGCGAAATTTGATATGTCTGTCAGAAGGATGTATATTACAACATTTGAACAATATTATAGACGCATTAAATTAACACTCTAAATCAATTAAAATCAACCTGAATTGTCAGAAATTGAAACAAATGAGACCAGCACCAAAGTTATTGTCAATGTTAGTAAAAAATAATTAACTACGCGTGTTGCTAAAGTCTCTAAAACTCTTCTGTGGTTAGATATTGAATGATTTAAGCTATAGTATGGATTAATACATAATTACTCAGATGGCTACCAGTAAATTTTATATAGTAACCCAACGATATTTATATATTTAACACTATCAGTTTCAGAAAATTTAGAAACATATTGCGTTTTATTTTTATATTATTTTTACTAACAATACCAGCGTGTCAATTTCCTTTTTTTTTTCTTACAATGAACAAAGCAACCTTATAAATGTGGATATGAATTAAAATTAAAATATCGTCATCTAACCAGTATTCTGCAATTAGTAAAATGTCCAAAGATTTATCATTAATAAATAAATGAATTGCAGCTAATTTATTAGTGAATATACTAGTATAAATGAGGACCGTCATGGTTGTTTAGGTTTACAGTATTTGAAATAACTAAACTGAATTTTCATTATTCTGTTAGTTTAGAAACCAATAAAAAAATTGTATTTAAAACAAAAAAACACAATCAAATTTTCTCTGTATGCCATATGTTTATATATATATATATATATATATATATATATATATATATATATATATATATATATATATATATGTATATATATATATATATATATATGTATATATATATATATATATATATATATATATATATATATATATATATATACAGGGTGTCCGATATGTATGGAATAATGATTACACAGCGAAAGCTCTGTATATTATTTTATTTTTGAGTCCTACTAAAAATTCTAGATACCATATGCCTAAATTGAACTGTTTTGGAATATTTGAAATTAAGGAGTTCAAATTAAAAAAAAAAATGTTCAAGCTGGCTTGCGTTAAATATTTACTGTCAGGTAACGACTTAACGCGTCAAAAAATGATTTATTGACGAAACTGCTTATTGCTGCATTTTGTGATACTGCAATTTGAGCGTAATATCATAATGGTACATTTAATAGAAACTGAAAGAATCACTTTGTTAATGATGGTTGGTTACTGAGACTGTAGGAGAACACAATAGGAGGTGTGTGATCTTTTTAATGCAGAATGTCCGAATCGATGGATGGATATTACGGGGTCAGGGCGCATCGACTGCCCGGTCATTTAGCGTCCCTGAGAGTGTTCGAATAGTTATACGATAAAGTTAATCTCTTTTAGGTAATGTTTAATATTAGTGTGGAGTGAATCGAATGATGCTATTAATAGTGATAGGTTTGATGGGATTTGGTGTCTATCTCTGATAGATTTAAAATGTGGGGTCTCAATTATGTGGGAGACTGTCAAAGGAGAATTGCATAAGAGGCATGTAGGGGCTTGTTCATTTTGTAATAGGTGTCTATGAGTACTGTAAGTATGTCCTATGGCCAGTCTTCGCATGAGGACGTTTTTTTTTCTAGTTATATTCAATGAGTTTAAGGGAGGGTAGACCAGAGGGTATGTTTGAATTTGCAAGGTGAAGGAGATTCAGTTTAGGACAGTTTCTTAGTTTGCAGAAGTGAATGTAAGATGATTTGGAGGGGGAGAATGAGAGTCCATTGTCGTTAGCCCAACAGTTGAAGAGGGAGGTAGATTGTTGTAAGGTGTCAGTGCACCATTGCGATGAAGAAGATGCAGTGTAGAGTATGATGTCGCCTGCAAATATTTTGTAGTTTGTTGTGGGAGGGATTTGGTTAATCAGGTTGGTTAGGGCAATGTTGAAAAGAGAAGGACTCAATACAGATCCCTGTGGGATGCCTAGGGAGGAAGTAAAGGAGTTTGATAAAACATTGTTAATTTTGACTTTAAAGGATCTAGGTTGGAGAAAGTTATGAATGAAGATAGAGAGAGAACCTTTAAGCCCAAAGCGCTCCAACTGTGAGATTATGAGGTTTTTGTTGATATTATCAAAGGCTTGGGATAAGTCGAGAGAGATTAATAGAGTGTGCTTTTTTAGGTGTAAAGCACGTCTGATTTCAGTATCGAGGGAGGTCAGGTGGTCGATGGAAGACCGAAACTTCCGAAAGCCAAATTGTTTATGGGAGAGCAGGTTTTTGGTTTCCAGTAACCAGTCTGTTGAGCACCATTCTTTCAAGAACCTTACATAGGTGATTGGTTAGAGATATGGGACGGTAACTGTCTGAAACAGATCTGGGTTTGCCCGGCTTGTGAATGGGTATGATGATTGATTTTAGCCAATCACTAGGGAAGGAATGATTAAGTCAGATATGATTATATAATGATAGAAGGTGTTCAAGCATTGGAAGTGGGAGGTGTTGGATCACTTCTAGATGGTTCGTGTCCAGTCCGGGAGAAGTTCTTTTGGAGTTTCGTAATGAGTAGGTAAGTTCTTGTAAGGAACATGGGGTGTTGTAGGGGAGAGAGAGAGAGTTGTGTTGAATAATGTTTTGTCGAAATTTTGTGCTGAGGAGGGATTGATAGGTAGTGATTTGTGATGATAATGAGTTGCTAGTTCGTTTGATATGTCTAGTGGATTTAAGAGGTAATTATTTTTGGATGCAAGGATCGGGATATGGTTGGTAGGAAGGCCTTTCATTTTTCTTACGAATCCGAATCGGGAATATATTACCCAATCCGTAGTTAGAAAAGCATTAAAACTATTTAGACAATCAGATCATGTTAAAGATCGTTCTAAATCTGGACCTCCAAAAGTTAAAACAAGCGATAATAAAAAGTTAGATATTTTATTGGAAATTACAAAAAATCCCGATACAGTCACTCGTCAGCTTTGCCTATATCACAATATAAGTAAAGGTACCTTAAGTCGTATACTGAATGAAAAAAAATTGCAGCTATACAAGCCCATTCTATTGCAAGAATTATCTGAAGATGACTGCGATAGACGCGTTGAATTTTGCGACGTCATGATGGACCAAATCAATAATGATCCTAACCTAATTCATAATATTGTTTTTTCCGACGAGGCCACATTTTGTCTTAACGGAAGAGTTAAGGTGCATAACTGCCGGTACTGATCTACTGAGAATCCTCACTGGTTAATCGACAGTCATTTTCAAAGACCACAAAAGATAAACGTGTGGGCAGGGATTTGTGGACGTCATATCATTGGCCCCTTTTTATCAAAGGAAATCACGAAATTCACACTTACTCCAAGAGCAAGTTATTCCAACTTATCCAGGTCTTTTTCCCGATGAAAATAATTTAGATACCCGTAACAGGAATCTGTGGTATCAACAGGACGGAGCACCTCCTCACTGTGATATCAATATTCGCAGATATTTGGATGCTATTTTTCCTAATCGATCGATAGGCAGAAGAGGTGCGGTAGAATGACCTGCAAAGAGTCTCGACCTTACTCGACTCAATTTTTTTTTGAAAACCAAATTTTCATTTGAAAACCAAAGTTTACTGAAGTCGACCTGAAACTGTAGAAGATTTCAATACAAAGAATTCAATACGAAGTAGCACAGATCACCTCAGAAAGAGTATGTATTAAAAGTCTTATCGCCTTTTTTTTTTATATTAAATTTCAAATGACAATAATTCCACAACAGTTCAATTTAGATATATGGTATGTTAGAATTTTTTAGTAGGACTCTAAAATAAAAAAATATATATATTTTAAAAAAATCAAAAGGGCGTAATTTCTTCGAATCGACAGTTCAAAAAATTCTGTGTCAACATCAGCATCGCATAGCACCCTATAACTTTTATTTAAACGTATATATATATATATATATATATATATATATATATATATATATATATATATATATATATATATATATATATATATATATATATATATATATATATATATATATATATATATATATATATATATATATATATATATATATATATATATATATATATATATATATATATATATATATATATATATATTTATATTTATATATATATATATATATATATATATATATATATATATATATATATATATATATATATATATATATATAATATATATATATATATATATATATATATATATATATATATATATATATATATAAATATATATATATATATATATATATATATATATATATATATATATATATATATATATATGTATATATATATATATATATATATATATATATATATATATATATATATATATATATATATATATATATATATATATATATATATATATATATATATATATATATATATATATATATATATATATATATATATATATATATATATATATATATATATATATATATATATTATATATATATATATATATATATATATATATATATATATATATATATATATATATATATATATGTATATATATATATATATATATATATATATATATATATATATATATATATATATATATATATATATATATACATATATATATGAATATATATATATATATATATATATATATATATATATATATATATTATATATATATATATATATATATATATATATATATATATATATATATATATATATATATACCTATATAAAATAATCTCATTATAAATATGCATAGGCATAATAAAATATGCGTCAGCTGCCACGAAAATCATCTATTATTCAGTATTTTATACCTATAATTTTTCAAATCTGGCACAAAGTTATAGAGTTTTGTATATTGTTCAATTTTTAAATTGTTTAAAAACATTAAGTTAAAAAAGATTGATAATTTGTAAGCGTGACAAAACATTTGCCTTTACTCTGACATTTCCTTTGGTAAAAGGACTGTATCTTTTGTGTCATAAAATACATCTTTTTGAGTCTTACTGAAATAGAGTCATAAAGTTTTAAAACTAAGTCTTCTCGAAATTTTAGTCTTTAAATCTACAGCTGAACAGATATTAATGTAATATTTGTTTTGTATATACGAGTTTGTTAAATTTTAAATTTACAACTAGCTAAATAAAAATCATACTTCTTGTAGAGTAATTAGGCGTTAAAATTTGAAGGCCTTTTTAACAGCGTAATCTGCCTCTAGTTCTTTTATCTGACCACGTGACCTCTTACGTATCTAACAAGGGTAGTTAGTGCTTAGACGAAGTAAAAAAAAAGGATACTCTCTCGACAAACACTAAAAGAAGTACTTCGTGAATTGCTGTAACAATTTTTTGTGAGATTATTGTAATAATATAGATCCAATCAATGCGTTCATTCATTTCATTTATTTAAGCACCTATACTTTTTAATTAATAGTATTAGGGATTTTTCTTTACGAAAAAACATGCATAATCATATCAGTTGGTACTTTAAATTTTAGATTTTTTTGTAATTATGATTGAATAATTGTAAAAAAAGAATAACATTTTTTTAAAAACGTAAAAATTTATAACATTTCAGTAAAATTTTATATATTGACAAAACTACTCATTTTATGTATAGGGCTCACTTTCAACGTTTTGTTTTCAATTTTACAAGAAAACTAAAAATAACTTTTTAATAATATCAGGACAACAGAAGTAACCTAAAACGTAATAGTTCGAAACTATTAATTATAATATGAATTCGTAAATTAAAATTCTAAAAAAAAAAAATATTTAGTTATTCATGGGACAGAGACACTATAAGCTTACTACCATTATATTGACCCATTATACTCTGAAAACTTAATTATTGTCCCATTATCATCAAAGCTGCCACTTAAAACTTATACGTGTAAAACATGTATAAATTTAAACACGTGTAAAATACAAATCGGTATTTATCAGCTGGTAGTTTTAGAACAACTCTGCTTAGCAGTGTATAATTTATTTCTAGTTAACCACTGCCATCTATAAGAAGCTAGTTTTAACTATAAACTATGCAAATTGTGCAAGTGTTGAGTTTCACCCCGAAATAACTCAAACACAGCCATGCAGAATTGCCAAAATAAAAAAACCATTTATGGAAAAGCTTAGTTGTACTGACTTCGATACCAGATGGTGTATATCAACTCTACCTATATTACGAAACCCGCTAAGGAGAATTTTTCCTGAAATCAATACATTAATTATCTTATATTTTTAGTATGGGAGCAATCATGAATTACTATGGAATAAATATAAAGAAGGTATTTCAAATCAGAGCCAGTGCACGCTTACCTTTGCAGGTTTGCCTCTAAGAGGGAGACCCTATCAAGAGTTGCGGGAAAGGAACTGGTAGACAACGCAGCCAAAATAGCAGTTGCCAACATCAATACGCTAATACCTAAGACATTCATCCAACCATTAGCAGTGAAAAAGACTACAATCCTAATATGATGGCAATCACCTGAGACTGAATTAAAAATCATAAGCTTGAAGAAATACTACCAAACGGTAAACAGTTGGCAGTTACCTAGGTCCTCTAAAAACTAAACACTGGTAATACGAGTTCACACTGGTTACACATTCCATTCTCCTCGATAGGTTTTTGAAAACACCCACACTGGAATATAATTTCCACTATAGTTTGGATACCAAGTAAATGGTAGAACTTGAGCAGTTTCAGCAGTAAATGACTCTTCGAAATAGTGTGAGAGAGTATTAGAATATACTAGAAGAATGTTTGAAAAAATGTTTTAATTAAATTAAGAGTTTTCATAAGTCGAACACTCTATATATAATTTGCCTCTAAAAGCCCGTCGCCGTAAATTATTCTTTTTTTTTGTAAATTAAGAGAAAATATGTAAAATGTAATAATTCTCTGAAGAAATAAATACGTGAGGAAAATTTACTTAGCTATATCTAGTATAAAAAAACATATCTTACCTAAGTAAAGTACATTTCTTATACCTTAAAAGTGTAGCGAAGAGGCGATAGCTATGTAAAAAATGCATCGTGGAATTTATTATCTTAATTCAATTAAACTGAACCTCTATATTATAAAATATACGACTCAACTAATAATTGTTCATAATATATATAACAGACTGATGTGTGGGCATAAAATGTATATATATATATATATATATATATATATATATATATATATATATATATATATATATATATATATATATATATATATATGTATGTATATATATATATATATATATATATATATATATATATATATATATATATATATATATATATATATAGTCATTCATCGCTCCTGATGAAGCTAACATGGTTAACGTGTCGAATACAAAAATAAAGTGTTTGGTGTAGTGGTGATATATACTGAGCAGACTCATATAATATATAAAATTATTACAGGATAATTAAAATGATTATATTATTCTAAATAAAATATTTAGATATATATTTTATTGCCCACATATCAGTCTGTTATATATATTATGAACAATTATTAGCAGGTCATATATTTTATGTTTATAATGTAGAGATTTAGTTTAATTGAATTAAGATATTAAAATTGCATGATGCATTTTTACACTAACAGCCTGATAGTACTGCTAAACTTAATACCAATATGTGTTTAGAGTTCAAAAGTTACTAGGTCAACAATATACTAGTCTATAACCTGATGTAAAAAATAAGAAATCTTAAAAAGTTTTTAGGAAGAAAATAATTAGAAATTAATGAGGATACGCTTAATGTAATAACAGGAAAAATGCAAACTAATGCAAAGAAAGAAGGGTGTTAGAGAGAATAATATGATAAACAAATTTTTGTTGGGCAAGAGAGAGCTGGAGAGAAGAAATAAAATCATTGAAAGCTATTATTTAAACAGATATTTAAATAGGAGGAAAGGCGGAAATGGTGTTTACTTGTACCATAGATCAAAATATACCTAAACTCCTCAACTGCTTGAAAACTGTACTTATCTATCATGTGCCATCATATATTATGTAAATCTGAATTTTTTTTTTAATATATATATATATATATATATATATATATATATATATATGTATATATATATATATATATATATATATATATATATATATATATATATATATATATATACATATATGTATATATATATATACATATATATATAATTTAGTAGGTGGTTCAAAATCTGTTTAAATACAATTTTACCTAAAAAATTAATTTCAAATTTTAATCATTCAATCATCTTTATCCTGAGTACGGCTTCTATTCCCGATTTAGGCGTAACTTTGGAATCTGCCTTTTTGTTAGACGCGACCTCTCTTGCCAACGAGAAGTGGCCCTGGAGCCCCAAACTGGGTATCCTCTAACGACCACCAAGTGATATCAACTTTAGAACACTTTTCGCTTCTCTTGCAGACACCATCGATAATTTACAAACTAACTATCCAAGTGCCCAAATTGCCATCCTGGGCGACTTTACTGTTCTCAATATCAACTGGCTTAAATATTGAAACACTACCTATGAACAAGGTCGTGAAGCTGAATCATTCTCAATCAGTTATGGCTTAACTCAGCTTATTGACGAATCAACACGGATCTCTGATGGAGACGGAGAGTTCGCCAGTCTTTTTGATCTGTTTTTAACCACCAATCCGGAGATTTACAGGGTCACCGTAAATCCACCATTAGGTTCTTCCGACTATAAACTGCTTTCGACATCGAGTATCTTACCATACACCTTTCTTGGTGCCTGGAACAGATACAAAGGAATTATTGACGAAACCAAGGAGGCACACAATCAGCGAATTAGAAACAAACTTCTCGCTTGTCCCAACAATTCCAGGTCCTTTTGGGCAGTCGCTAGGGCAGTTAGTAAAAATTTCGCTAAATCCCCCATACCACCACCCAAGTAGTATAACAAGCGGGGTTCTGGCACACCTCGATGGCCACTTTTTTACCCGACCTTGACCACTAGCCGAAGAAGTGAATTCAGGAGCTGAAAGTCATTTGGGTGATGTCTTCTGGAAGTTGGGTCAAAGAAGGTCGTTCTTCGTCCGCATAAGTGAATTAGTTACGTTTTTCTTGACCTTTGACCTTTCTACCTACCTGAAAGCCGAAGAAGTAGTCGTCAATGACGTCACAGTCCAGTGGTTGTTGAAACAGTGCCCTTTTGGCATATTTCCTGAACCTCTTGAAGAAGTGTATACCTGTTTACCTGTTGTCACCTAATTACCTGTTTACCTGTATACCTGTATACCTGTAATTTACCTGTAATTTACCTGTAATATCTGAAGAAGTGTTCAATGAGGTAATTTGTCCAGTGGATGTAGTTCAGTGCCTTTTTGTCATTGAAAGACCTTGAGGACTTAGAATAAATGTGTGTTAAATGTTGTGTATTAAATGAAATAAGTTAAAAAAAGTCATGTCTGTAGTAGGATTAAGAACCTGCATATGTTGGTTTCAATACTGCAAAAACGGGGGACTTAACCTACTTAGCCAAATAGGATTCGTAATAGAGAATGCAATTGTTGGGATGACATAAAAAAGGATTGGTGAATAATATGTGAAAAGTCTGCAAAGTTGAAATTTGTACAAGAAGTGTTGTCAATGACGTAAATTGTCCAGTGGATGTTGAATCAGTGCCTCTTTGGCAATATAAGTTGTCTAAAAGGTGTAAAATTAGAGGTAAATAGGTGTAAGATAGGTGTAAATAGATGGGAATAGGTGTAAGTGTGTATGAGAAGAAGTGTGCAAGAAGTAGTCGTCAATGAGGTAATTTGTCCAGTGGATGTAGTTCAGTGCCTTTATTGTCATTGAAAGACCTTGAGGACTTAGAATAAATGTGTGTTAAATGTTGTGTATTAAATGAAATAAGTTAAAAAAAGTCATGTCTGTAGTAGGATTAGAACCTGCATATGTGGTTTCAATACTGCAAAAACGGGGGACTTAACCTACTTAGCCAAATAGGATTCGTAATAGAGAATGCAATTGTTGGGATGACATAAAAAAGGATTGGTGAATAATATGTGAAAAGTCTGCAAAGTTGAAATTTGTACAAGAAGTGTTGTCAATGACGTAAATTGTCCAGTGGAATGTTGAATCAGTGCCTCTTTGGCAATATAAGTTGTCCTAAAAGGTGTAAAATTAGAGGTAAATAGGTGTAAGATAGGCGATGTAAATAGATGGGAATAGGTGTAAGTGTGTATGAGAAGAAGTGTGCAAGAAGTAGTCGTCAATGACGTAAATTGTCCAGTG
>CM032456.1:135610375-135700375 GCA_019049505.1 Pachyrhynchus sulphureomaculatus
TCTGTATCGAATGTAATTTAGTAAACAATTCGTATAATAATGAAGCGCATGTGCATATAATTCACATGTTTTATCCTAATGTAGAACCTGGATATAAAATATTGGAGAACCCATCAAATGTCATATATTTACCAATCAATACCGTTATATAGATGAAATTCAGCTTAAAATCACCGATCAACATGGTAATTTAGTTAATTTTAGAAAAGAGTTGATCACAGCACGTTTACACTTAAAAAGAGTTTAAATATGGTATTTATATACAACCATAATTCATTTGACATACCATTCTGGGACTATAATCATTATAATCAACAAACTGAATATAAAACCTGTAGGAAGGATAAACGTCTCAGTTTACAACGACCATTGAAAGAATTAACTCCTGAGAATAAAGCTGTTTTACATTCTTTGGGATTTAAATTGAAAAATTAATAAACAACATTTCAAAAACAAAATAAGACTATTTTGGTGTAGATTTAAGTTACAAATTAGTACAAGTATTGAGAGAATTTTCCTAATAATTAGGTGTAAATGTAAATACAAGGACAAATAAGAAGAAGAAAATGAGTTATAACATACTAAAAGTTGGAGAAAGTGTGTTACATGACGATGCAATTGTTAGTTATCAATATCATACTCATCAACCTTATTCATCGTCAACTCTAAGTAACAACGATGAAATTAGAATACCTATTCAAACACAGGATCTTTATACGTTGCCCAGTCAAAGTTTTTTGTATATTGAAGGAAAATTGTTGAAAAATGATAATACCTATAGTGAAAATGTACATTTTATCAACAATGGTATAATGTATCTATTTGAAGAAATTCGTTATGAACTAGGAGGAGTAGTAATTGATCGTGTTAGAAATCCTGGAATAACTACAACCTTAAAAGGTCTCGTATCATTTACTCCAACCGATAGTAATAGATTACAAAATGCAGGATGGTGTGAAAAAGAGATTCCTATTCTAGTAGATGGAAGTGAAAATTTCAGTGTTTGCATTCCACTAAAAATTATGATGGGTTTTGCTGAAGATTTTCATAAAATTGTAATGAATCTACGTCAAGAATTGATATTAAATCAGAAACAGTACAGATTTAAATGGTATTCAACAAGTTACAGATAAAAAGGAAAATTATAAAGTGACTTTGAACAAGGTGCTTTGGAAGATGCCACACATTTCAGTAAGCGATCATCAAAAGTTACGATTACTCAAACAATTTGAGAGCAACAAGGATTTAAATATAGCTTTTCGTAGTTGGGAATTACATGAATATCCACAGTTGTAACAAACTAAAAATCATACTTGGGCTGTAAAATCTTCCAATCAATTGGAAAAACCGCGTTTTATCATCATTGGTTTTCAAACGGCTATGAAAAACAAACTTGACAAAGATATGAGTACTTTTAATCACCTCAATTTGACTAATTTAAAAGTCTACTTAAATTCGGAGGTGTTTCCCTACGACAATTTAAACTTAGATTTTGACTCTAACAAATATTCAATTCTCTATGAAATGTATGCACAATTTCAAAAATCCTACTATTATACAACAATCAACGATCCATGTGTCTATCCTCTAAGATTTAAATCACATACACCTTTAGTGGTAATTGACTGTTCTCGACAGAGCGAAGATATATTGAAAGGAGGAGCTGTCGATATACGCATTGAATTTGAAACCAGTAAAAACGTATCCAAAGATACAGCTGCCTATTGTTTAATCCTACACGATCGACTAGTTAGATATAACCCTCTAACCAGTACTGTTAAGGTTTTTTAAGAGAATATATTACAAATCAATAAAACAACAAACTCTCTTATGTACTAAAATTTATTTTATTATTAAGAAAAATGTTTTATACATACACAAATATAATGTAAAAAATAAATATTAATAGAAATTTTGTATGATTTCATTTTTTGTTCCATAACAATATTCTTCTTCTTATAGTCATAATCTGGATACATTTTTAATCCCTATCTGAAACGTAAAACATTATTAAAATATGTATGAAAAATCCTATTTGATATTATTACCAATAGCAGTATCGAGTACATTTTCCTTATCAGAATCCTCTTCACTGTCCGTATAAACTTCTTCAACGGTTAATTTAGTATTTTTCCTTCGAGGTGGAGATGAGGAGGTTCCTTCCTCTAAAGCAGAAGAAGAAGTCTTCATTGTTATCGATTGAGGTGCATCAGACTCTTCCTCATCGAGAAGATTAAATTTATACATCTTTGCAACTTTCTCCAATATCTTAAAATCTTCTTCATTATCAATTTTAGTACGCATATAACGCACAGGTAAATTTCCCAGCTTTTGTCTCAACTTGTTACCCTTAGGACAATAGGAAAGATAAACGTACACTTTATCTCCTCTGGTTTTAATTGATTTCACTCCGTATCTACAAATAACATGCACAATAAATAATATTTCTTATTAAAATCTGAGTTTTAGTAAAAAATAAAACAATATTAGAAATTAAAAGAAATAAACTTACTGAAAGAGTTCCTTAACAACCACGTTCAAATAACGAAGAGGAAAATTAATGGAATCCTCGGAGAAAAGAACAAGAGTACATGGAGTATTAGCCATAATGTAAAATTATTCACTGTACTGTTATATCAATAATAATACCAAAAAACTAAATTTTAATTGTCCTTATATACTAGATCCAAACTGTTTCGTCAGAGATCTCTAGTCACGTTGCAGACAACAAATGAAATAAAATATAAGATTGCATCATGCAAAATTTCCATTTATTATTAAAAACATGTTTTTTCGATATTTATCTCGTATCATTATATTTTTATAGACTAATTGACTTGTTTTTGTTTTTACATAAATCAAAACTAATTAAGTAAAAATATATTCTTGAAATAAAATATAAGATTGCATCATGCAAAATTTCCAATCTATTTGTTATTAAAAACATGTTTTTCAATATTTATCCCGTTATACTAATTAACTTGTTTTTGTTTTTGCAATAAATCAAAACTAATTAAGTAAAACAAATCTATAAAGTTTAAAACATAAATAGAACGATTTATTTAATATAGTCGTCAGTTCAAACGTTTAACTTGAACAAAAAAAATAGTATACCGGTTATTACATTTAACTAAGAAATATGTCTTCTGTCAACAACAGTAGCAACAACAGTAGCAACAACAGTAGCAACAAGAGCAGTTCCAAAGTGTTGGATTACTATTCCACGGAAATCGTACGGTCGACCGAATTAGTAAGTAGATTACTTAAAACAAATGAAGAATATAAAAGACATATAAGTATCTTAAAGAAAAATATTGCTATTTTAACAAAGGGTTTAAAAAACAAAGTCTGTGTGAATAGTTTAAGTAAAGTGGAATCAAATTTATGCATTTTGAAAAATTATTTAGCAAAATTTAAAATTCATCTTAAAACTAATAAATCTTTGATAAATAGGAAATTGATTTGGCAAAATGTAGATTCCTGTTTTCAGGGACGCATAAAAACCGGAGTTATAACAAATTTTAAGTATAAAGAACCTAAGGAATTTCTACAAAAAGCTTTTCGTGTATTTTCTCTGCGAATTAAAAAGGAACTCAAACAATTGACTATGCTTAAAGTAAATGTTAACTTTTGTGGTCTATTTATAAAAACTCAAACTGCTGACACATCCATTAAACATTTTTCAACTAAAAACCAAATAATTGATCAGAATACCAACTTGACTGAGTGGTATAAGATGAATGTAGTTGATAAAATATTAGGAAATTTAGAAGATTTTCAGGAAAAAGACAGCGGTTGGGCCTTATGTGAAATATGGCACTTGAAAGTAAATTTAAACAAATATAATCCCATAGGTGGAGGGTTTTCCACATATGTAACAGTACCTAAATTCATTCAAAATACTAAAAGTGTTGTGAATATTAAAAATAATGATCCTTATTGTTTTCTATGGTCTGTTGTATGTGCTTTATATCCAGCTGACAACGGTAAAGAAGTTACACGTACTTCATCTTATCCACATTTTAGTCAAGTATTAAAATACGAAGGAATTACATTTCCTATAGTATTAAAAGATATTCCTCGATTTGAAGCACTTAATAAATTGGCTATAAATATTTTCTGTGTAAAAAACCAGGAAATTTTACCCTTAATGTTGACTAATACAAAATTTTCAACTAAAATCAATTTACTTATTTTAACCCTTGATAATGAAGATTCTGATGATGATGATGATGATGATGATGATGATGATTCCTTTGAAATTGAATATTCCAACCCTAACAATAAATTCCATTTTGCCTATATTAAGAATTTAAGTCGTTTAGTAAGCAATCAAGTAGGAAATATTCGAAATAAAAAATGGTTTTGTGAGAGATGTTTTAATCACTTTATAAGCGAATCAAACCTGACTAAACATTTAACTGATTGTAAGATACTAAATAAATCTAAAATTACCTTACCCAAAGAAAACGAGAATATTTTAACTTTTAAGAATTTTTCAAACAAATTGAAGGTTCCATTTGCGATTTATGCAGCTTTAGAAAGTATGCTTATAAATTACATTGATGAGCATACCACTAAGAAATCCAAAAAATATCAGAAACATGAACCTTTTAGTATTGCTTACTATTTAAAATGTTCCTATGATGATTCTCTTTCAAAATTTCAAATGTATACGGTGTGAAAATTGTCAGGTATGGTTTGTTAGAGAACTGGAAAAAATTGCACAACAAGTACAGGCAATATATTCTAATCCTATTAAATTATCCTTAACGAAACAACAAAATGAGGAATTTTATAGTGCGAAAACTTGTCACATTTGTTCTAAACCCTTTTTAACAGATTCGAATGATTATAAGGTAATAGACCACTGTCATTTAACTGGTGATTTTAGAGGAGCAGCTCACAACTCTTGCAATGTAAATTTTAAAAATAAAATGGTAATACCTGTTCTTTTTCACAACCTTTCCGGTTACGATAGTCATTTTTTAATTAGAGCCCTTTGTACAGAAATGAAAGGATCAATAAGTTTACTTCCAATTAACAAGGAAAAATATATATCATTTACAAAATATGTGGAAAACTCAAAGGTTCAATTCCGATTTTTAGATTCTTATCGGTTTATGGCGAGTAGTCTAGATAAATTATCATCCTATCTTGATGATGATCAGAAAAGTATTACAAAAAGAGCTTATAAAGATGATACTCAATTTAAATTAGTTACGAGGAAAGGAGTCTTTCCTTATGAATATATTGACAGTTGGGAAAAATTACAAGAAAAGTCTTTACCACCTATAGATAAATTTTTTAGTAAAATTACAAATTCTAATATAACCGTACAACAGTATGAACATGCTTGCAAAGTATGGAATACTTTTAATATACAAAATCTTCAAGAATATGCTGAACTCTATTTGAAAACCGATGTCTTACTTCTGGCTGACGTTTTTGAAAATTTTCGAAAGCTCTGTTTAACTACATATGAATTGGACAGCCTCCACTATTTTACAGCCCCCGGTTTGGCTTTTGACAGTATGCTTCGAATAACCGACGTAAAGTTAGAATTGTTAACTGACATTGATATGATTATGTTTATTGAAAAGGGTATTAGAGGAGGTATTTCACAATGTTCTAATAGATACGGTAAAGCAAATAATAAATACATGAATAACGAATATAATAGCAATGAACCTTCCACTTTTCTTATGTATTTTGATGTAAATAACCTCTATGGAGCAGCCATGAGTTTTCCATTGCCTACAGGAGATTTTAAATGGGTAGATGACTTCTATCAAGAAGACAATATATTGAATATTCCTCGGGATAACGATTACGGTTATATTTTTGAAGTAGACCTTCATTATCCTAAAGAACTATTTAATCTTCATAAAGATCTACCCCTTTGTCCTGAGCATTTAGTACCACCAGTATCAGACTCTAATATTCCCAAACTACTAACAACTCTTTATAATAAGAAAAAATATGTTATTCACTATTTAGCTCTACAACAAGCTATGCAATTAGGATTAAAAGTTACAAAATTTCACAGGTGTTTAAAGTTCAAACAATCTTCTTGGTTAAAAAAATATATTGATGTAAATACTGAGCTCCGTAAATAAAGTAAAAATGATTTTGACAAAAATTTCTTTAAATTAATGAATCTTGCTCCATACGGTAAAACGATTGAAAACGTTCGAAAATATAGAGATGTAAAATTGGTGAACAAATGGTTAGGACGATATGGTGCAAATTATTATATTTCTCAGCCTAATTTTCATAGTTGTGAGGTTTTTGGCAAAGACCTGGTTCTAATTAAAATGAAAAGATTAAATGTGAAATTCAATAAACCTATTTATCTTGGAATGTCAATTCTAGACATATCAAAAACTATTTTATATAATTTTCACTACAATTACATTAAACAAAAATTTGGTTCGAACTCAAAATTGTTATATACAGACACAGATAGTCTTATATACCAGTTCAACGTAGATGATATTTATACACATATTAAAGATGATATCCACATGTTTGATACTTCTGACTATCCCGAAAGTAATATTTATAATATACCGCTTAAAAATAAGAAAATATATGGTCTCATGAAGGATGAAAATAATGGAAAAATCATGACTGAATTTATTGGATTACGATCTAAAATGTATACTTTTAAAGTGCTTAATAACAACAACAATAATAATAATGTTATCGAACAACTCAACTCAAAGATTATCTCAAATGTTGGAATAGTCAAAAAAGCCAAAGGTGTTCAAGCTTCTGCTCTAAAATTAATTTCATTCGAAGATTATTATCAATGTTTATTTAACCACACCAAAATTGAAGTAACTCAAAATTCTATACGTAACGAAAAACATAACGTTTATACAGTCGAACAACAGAAAACAGGTTTAAGTCCCTATGATGACAAACGAATCGTTAATTATATTTACACAGACACTATACCCTGGGGTTATAATGATGATCCTTCGTATTCTTCCTTTTAAAAAGAGTAATCTATTTTACTATTTATTCGGTTTAACCGTTTTTTCCCTCTAAATGATGCTACTCAACAAATGTAATAAAAATATTTCCAAGCAATATCAGTCTATAATAATAATATAATGCATATTTTCAGGCTCAACATCATTCTCCTTCTTTTGAAAGGGAACAACAATTTATTAACTTAATGCTAAATGCCTATAATCATCTTTATCGAAATGGTAGTCAATTTTGCAAACAATGTGCAAAATTTTTCTGTTTTTGTTCAAATTCCTTGACTCTTCATGGTATTATGGTTCCTACTACTACTACTACTACCAAAATATCTATGCAGGACTTGTACTGTTATGAGAAAATTCCTGATTCATAATTTTACTTATAGCAACTCTTTGATGTCGATATCCCAGCAAAGGAAAAATTGAAAATCATTGAAAACGAACTTGATACTAATTTCATCGAAGAGGTTTTTCTGATGTATCAAAGCCAACCGATGTACGACTGGGAATGGATTGAAATGCAACATCGTTTCCATTTAGCAGAATTATTTGATTCTGTTACACATTTATATTGGAAAAGAGTGAAAAATGAACTCGACTACCAAGAATCAACATTTATTTGTTATCAAAAATATTTCAATAACTACTTAAACAAAAAGAGAAAAAGGACTGAACTGTGTTTTAACTGTATACAAAAAATAAAGAAAATCTTGTTTTAAAATTTTATTGTAAGAAATTGATCCATACATATGTTACTTATTAATATTTTACGTTTCAGATATTCAAATGTATTGACTGTCAGATTGATACATATGATTATAAGGAATGTGCTGGTTGTGAAGGATTACTAAGTATAATATGTGATAAATGCATAAAAAAAACCTATTCAACCGAATTCAAAATGTAAATACTGTGGAATAACAACATCATACTGTTACTTTTTCCGCTCTCCAATTAAACCTTGGAAACCAACAAAATAACATATGAATGGTTCAATTATGTTATAGTTTCTTGTATCTACTTTATTTTTTTATAACATTTTGCATTTTAGAATTTATTAATATATTTCTCCATGTACTCATACTTGTGTTTTATTCTCCTCTCATATTATATTTAACGTTCCCACAACGAGTCAGAGGCGAGGCTAGGCTCATCTCATTTTTAACAAATATTTTACTAAGATTTACAATCCAAACGAGGACAAACTCGTTTTAAATTTACTTAGGCTCATTTCATATCACTATAATAACTTGAGAACAAACAACAACTTTTGCCTTTACATTTAACTTTCCCACAGCCAAATAAATTTCTTGCTCTTTCAATTATTTGCATGGAATTTTCCTATTAATACAACTTTTTGCTATTTCTTACATTCTCACATACTCTTATCTCTTATCAACTATTTTTGACCTCTCTTATCTACTTTGCTGACCTAACGAGCCACTTGTTTACTCAATTTTACTTACAAAAAGTACCATGAATCACACATTATTCATACTTTTTGTTTACATTTTGCCTTATCTCACACATTTTTACAGACTTACGGCGCCACTTGTTTACTTTTTCAAGCTTTTTTACCGACTTTTAGACGCCAAACAACTTTATAGGGGAACATTTTAACAAATTTTACATCAAATATACTACCTAATAAGGTCTTTTTGCTCACATTTACTACTAAAATATTACTTATTGATCCACTTTTACACAACGAGCCTCCACACAACTTCTCCTCTAACAGAAGTTTACAAAGTTTTTAATGAAGTTAAGATACCCTGTTTCCACATCTACTGGACTTGTTACGTCATTGACGATCACTTCTTGCAGACTATCTACCTCTAGAAAGACATTTTCAAACATCTAAACTTGACAAAAAGGCACTGTTCAACAGCCACTGGACAAATTTTAACTCATTGACGACTACTTCTTGCACTTTCTTAACTAATAAGCTTACACATATTCACATCTAACATTAAAACATCTCTTAGACAAATTTTATTTTACCAAAAAGGCACTGATTCAACATCCACTGGACAATTTACGTCATTGACGACTACTTCTTGCACACTTCTTCTCATACACACTTACACCTATTCCATCTATTTACACCTATCTTAAACCTATTTACCTCTAATTTTACACCTTTTAGACAACTTATATTGCCAAAGAGGCACTGATTCAACATCCACTGGACAATTTACGTCATTGACAACACTTCTTGTACAAATTTCAACTTTGCAGACTTTTCACATATTATTCACCAATCCTTTTTTATGTCATCCCAACAATTGCATTCTCTATTACGAATCCTATTTGGCTAAGTAGGTTAAGTCCCCCGTTTTTGCAGTATTGAAACCAACATATGCAGGTTCTAATCCTACTACAGACATGACTTTTTTTAACTTATTTCATTTAATACACAACATTTAACACACATTTATTCTAAGTCCTCAAGGTCTTTCAATGACAAAAAGGCACTGAACTACATCCACTGGACAAATTACCTCATTGACGACTACTTCTTGCACACTTCTTCTCATACACACTTACACCTATTCCCATCTATTTACACCTATCTTACACCTATTTACCTCTAATTTTACACCTTTTAGACAACTTATATTGCCAAAGAGGCACTGATTCAACATCCACTGGACAATTTACGTCATTGACAACACTTCTTGTACAAATTTCAACTTTGCAGACTTTTCACATATTATTCACCAATCCTTTTTTTATGTCATCCCAACAATTGCATTCTCTAGTACGAATCCTATTTGGCTAAGTAGGTTAAGTCCCCCGTTTTTGCAGTATTGAAACCAACATATGCAGGTTCTAATCCTACTACAGACATGACTTTTTTTAACTTATTTCATTTAATACACAACATTTAACACACATTTATTCTAAGTCCTCAAGGTCTTTCAATGACAAAAAGGCACTGAACTACATCCACTGGACAAATTACCTCATTGAACACTTCTTCAGATATTACAGGTAAATTACAGGTATACAGGTATACAGGTAAACAGGTAATTAGGTGACAACAGGTACAGGTAAACAGGTAAACAGGTATACATTTCTTCAAGAGGTTCAGGAAATATGCCAAAAGGGCACTGTTCAACAACCACTGGACTTTTGACGTCATTGACGACTACTTCTTCGGCTTTCAGGTAGGTAGAAAGGTCAAAGGTCAAGAAAAACGTAACTAATTCACTTATGCGGACGAAGAACGACCTTCTTTGACCCAACTTCCAGAAGACATCACCCAAATGACTTTCAGCTCCTGAATTCACTTCTTCGGCTAGTGGTCAAGGTCGGGTAAAAAAAGTGGCCATCGAGGTGTGCCAGAACCCCGCTTGTTATACTACTCACTCACACGGCCAGATAATTTTATTGCAACGATACCTATTGAGGAAGCTAACTTGTTGGCTGAACTTCTTGCTTCACATGTTACTGTCGTTTTCCAAGGAAAAACACCCACCTACTATTCCTATATTGCAGTCAAGGATGCCCGATGTTTTCTTCAGATAGCGTATCATAAAGCGTATTTTAATGAAGCTAGACACCAAAAAGGCTTCTGGCGCTGACGTAATACCTGCCACAGATTTCAAAAACTATGCGAGAGAACTAACACCAGTTTTCTGTAGATTTTTCAACCCATCCTGCAGAAGGGGGAATATTACCTTCCTGTTGGAAATATGCCAGAGTTAAGCCGATACCTAAGAAAGGCAAGAAGACCTTGCCAAATAACTACCGACCAGTAGCACTGCTTTCAATAATATCGAAAGTTATGGAAAAGGTTATCAATCAACATCTTCTAAAATATCTTGAAGGATTCCACATTATTAGTGATCACCAATATGGCTTTCGTAAACATAAATCAACAGGAGATCTTCTGACTTATGTAACACATGTTTGGAACAACGTAATTGAACACTTTGGAGAATCTCGAGCGGTTGCTCTTGATATATCCAAGGCATTCGACCGTGTTTGGCACGATGGACTGTTGGCTAAGCTACGCTCTTATGGTATGTCTGAAAAGTTCTGTTTGTGGCTCTCATGTTTCCTCAGAGGGCGTTTTTTATGAGTGGTGGTCTACGAATTTCTATCTAACACCTTCACTATCAACGCCGGTGTGCCCCAAGGGTCCTTACTGTCTCCTACCCTCTTTCTCATTTATATTAACGATCTGCTGGAAAAGACCGGGAATCCAATCTATAGCTCTGCAGATGACAGTACGCTTATCTCTTCATTCACTTACAGGCAAATATCCGCAGACAGCAGGAGGTCGTTCAACTTAACAAAGACCTGGAAGAAATTCTGTCTTGGGGTGACAGTAACCAAGTGGAATCTAACGCTGCAGAAACCCACACGGCAGTTTTTTCTAAAAAAGTTAACGTTGCTGAACCCGACATAGTCATGTCGGGGCACTCCATTCCCCTAGCATTGACACTTAATTTGTTGGGCGTTAATGTGGTAGCAAATATATCCTGGAATGAACATGTTGTAGGCATAGCAAGGAGAGCTTCTCAAAAGTTGGGAATATTATTTCGAACCAGAAAGCTTTACACTCCACAACAACTGTCAATTCTTTACAATGCTCAAATTCGACCAACTACGGAATACTGCTCTCATGTTTGGGGCTTTGCTTTCAAACACACACTGCATTTGTTGGATTCTGTTCAGAGAAGAGCTGTTCGTTTGATTGGAGACCCGGAACTAACCGGCGGCCTTGATTCGCTGGAACATCGAAGAAAGGTTAGCGACTTGAGTCTGTTTTACAAGTATTTTCATGGAAAGTGTTCGAAGGATATAGCCCGTTTAATTTCCTCCCAGAGCGGAGCATGTTAGAAATACACGTCGCGCTAATACTTCATGTCCGATTGAGGTTCAGCTTGTTACTCCGCGTACAACGCTTTTCAAGCAGTCTTTTATATGGAGAACATCATCCCTTTGGAATGATTTGCCCAGGGCTGTGTTTCCCACCGAGTACAATTTACAGCGATTCAAGAACAACGTGAATCGCTGTAGCACGTGTGCTAGACCCATAAAAAAAATCGTGAACTATGAACTTTCAGTTGGTTTATTTAATTTCTTGTGTGAAACGTACTTAAAACGGGTATTGATCCTTTTAAGACTGACTTAAATTATACACTTTAATTGGTCAAGAAGATGGGGCCATCTAGTGTAGTGATTTTTAAGCCGCAATAGGACAACTTCCTCTAAGCTCTAGCGAAAGAAATATAGTAGAGTCTGATGGATTAATTAAGTGGTTAAAGATGTTACATTTAACACCATGTTATTGTGAGTTAAGTCCCACTGACAAGATATAGATAGTAATTAAAAGCTAGGTAGGTAAAAATAAAGGAACACTTAAATTTAAAGTATGTAATACGACTGGCGAGAAGCTGTGGTTGATGAACTGAAAGAACAAGACAGAGCCATTATTTCTATACTCAAAATGATGAAATCCTGAAGTTTTCTATGTTATGTATAACCAAATTATTAGAATAGAACTAAATTATCTAAAAAAAGTTAACGTTGCTGAAATTGGCATAGTGATGTCGGAGCACTCCATTACTCCAGCATCGTCATTCAATTTGCTGGGTGTTAATTTGGAAACAAATATATCTTCTCATCAAAGTGTTTCAAGCATAGCAAAGAGAGCTTCTCAAACGGTGGGAATTAGAAAGCTTAACCCTACACAACTGTTAATTTTGTACAGAGCTTAAATTCGACCAACGATGGAATACTGCTCCCATGTTTCGTCTCTGCTCCCAAACATACACTGCATTTGTTGGATTTTCAAGGAGAGTGTTCGGTGCTATAAATACACGTCGCGCTAATACTGCACATCTGTATGGAGTTCAGCTTGTTAATCTTCGTACAATTCTTTTTAAGCAGTCTTTTATATGGAGGACCGCATCCCTTTCGAATAACTTGCCCAGCATTGTGTTTCCGTCCGAGTACAATTTACAGCGATTCAAGACCAACGCGAATCGATTTTTTCACAGACGTGTTGTTTCTGTAGCGCTTTAGAGGTTTCCCGGCAGCACGTCTGTTAGGCCTACAAAAAAAAGAACTAGTAACAACTACATGTATTTAGATGTTTTATTGTACCTCTACTGATATTTTTTAAATAAAGAAAATAATTTATATATAATATCTTCTATTTGTGATATTCAAAATTATTTTTTTTAAAAATTTTAAAAAGTTTCTTCGAAAATATCCATTTCAGTCATTTTTATAATTTTTACGATTCGATTGTATTCCATAAAATAAAGGGTAAGTTCATCTGCAAATATAAAATCTACCTGAACTACAATGAAAACAAGCACTTAATCCTAAAAAATAATACCTTCACTTTTTAAAAGATAAAATTCAATTAGATTCTTTGCTGTCAGATATTAAAAACAATAGAATATCGGAATCACACTGTCAAAAATAACTTTTCTACATTAATTCTTGCGTTGTTATTCAAATTCTATTAAATTCTAAAATTGTAAGGTTTCTTTCTTTTCAAATTTCCGTCGTCTGAAAAATTAAATCTTATTTTTCTTGCTTGAAGGTTATATTGACGCCGCCACACTTTCTTAGAGTCTAGCTACGTGGTGGTTTTTTTAAATCCATTTTGAATTTTGTTGTAAAAAGAACAATGGAAAACCTTAAATTCGAAATCGTGCAAAGTTTACGTATTACCTAAAAAAGGACGGAGTAATTCTTTGAAATTTCTGTGAACATAAGTCTATACATGCTTTGTTTTGAATGTAGTGGCGTATATAGGATTTTACATTAATATATTTTTATTTGAATCGTATATTTGTTAAAGGAAACAGGTATGTCATCTTTTTAAGTGACGTAAATTTCTTCATAAATTCAGTTTAGCTATAACTCAATGCATCCACAACTATAAGAAAATGATCAATATTAGATAGTATGTGCAGTTCAAGTCTATTATCGTATATAATACATGTATTTAGGCTACTTATAAATTTTTAAATTTTCAAATGGATATAGGACACTTAAAACTAAAATATTTTCAATTTATGTGTTTATGTTTAAGTTGAAGATTTCCTAATCACCTCATTCTGTAGAGTCTTATCGCCTTGTCTGGTCACGTTAATCTTGCTCTGTAATTGCACGGTTGTATAAAAGAGCAATTCCAAATTCAGGATATACAACCAGTAACCATAATAATCGTTGGTGGCAACAATTCTGGATTAATTAAAAACAGACCGTCATATTTTGGTAAACGGAGAGAGTTTGAGTAGGTGCAGCCATAAATTGGTCTCCTAGGAGTTATTGTTTTATACTAGATGCTCATTAACGTCAGATGTATCTAAAAGTTAAACGTTGTTATTTTTATTTTTAATATACATAATAATATTGTAGAAAGTTATTGCATACGACCTTAAAGCCTTTTTTCGTATGGAATATTCGTTTCTGCTGCAGTAACAACTGAATACAACTCACATATACTACTTGTGAAATAAGTGTCATCTTAGCAACTCAAATTGTAAAATAGTGGCATATTAAGATAAAATTTGATAACAGACCAATAATAAATAATATCTTAATGGCAGATTCTTATTACTGAGTATAAAATTTCAATTTAATTTAGTAAAAATAATTAAAATAATGACGAATGGTGATTCTCTACAGTTAAAACAACATGGGTCCTGAAGATTAATAGTTTTCCAACATGTACACCAATAATTATAGTAAATAGACACGTTAAAAATATTTTACTATTATTTGACTATAAAGGTTGGTTATTTTATGTTATAACATACCTCTGATGCTGCAGAAATCAGATAAATTTAAAACTTAGTCTTTTAAAACAGAAATAATAATATCTAAATAAATTTCCATTTGAAGCTAAAATTTGATACAATGAAATATCAATGACTTCCGTTAAACGGTTATTTTATTTTCACTATAGTGTCATGAGCGACACAGTGTACAAAATCTAAGATATATATTTTTTACTAACTGATAAAATGAAGCATAAAAACTTAAACAGGTAAGTTCAGGTTCAGCACAAACAGATTTTAAACTCATCAAGAAGTTCACTATTAATTATTACATACATGCTTAGTCATTTAAGCAATGAAAACTTTAAACTTGTAAAGAAAAACTTGTCGTGGGGCGTCAAAACTTGTGAAACTGCCAACTCACGTCATGTGAGTTTCTAGAAATCCTTCTTTATTTTCTATAAAGACTTGGATAACCCCGATGTGTTTTCCTTGTGTTATATACATTTTTAATAAAAAAATTCGTGTATATTCTTACTCCCACAAACAAAAAAAAAAAAATTTATATTAATATTTTGTTTTAACTGTCAGAAAAATTGTCTCTGGAATAAATATAGACTGTAATAATAATTTTTCTGTTAAACATTTCTTAGAAAATGTTTGATAGAACTGAGGGCATTATGAAAAAACTGGCTTTTAATACACGAAGATGTAAAATATATCAGTATAAATAAAGTGTTAAAGTCAGCGGCGCGGCGTCCTTATTTATGTGGACTTTATATAGTGGGCAATGTCGCAAGAAGCCGGAAAGAAAAAGCTTTCTATTGACATGAAATCAGGATAAAACATACATACATATCTATAATATATACAAAATGCAACGTCTCTCTGTCTGTCTGTCTGTCCGTTAGTGCCCTTATCACTGGAAAACCACTTATCCGATTTACTTACTTTTTTTTTTTAAACATACATATGTTCTCTGGCCAGGTTATTGGCTATATCTTATTGCGATAGGTAGCATAAGGAATGAGCAGTGACGATAATAGTGAATGAAGTAGGAAAAAAGTTTGCCACTAGCGCGTTCCCTTGCAAACCACAGTCTAAACCATTAAATATAGAACAATATTATGTAGCAGAGAATATCTACAATCTATAATCTATAATATATATAAAAAATCCAATGTTTCTTTGCCTGTCTGTCTGTCCATTAGTGTCTTTATCAGGCGAGAACCACTTATCCGATTTACGTGTCTTTGTTTAAATTCATACATATACTCTTTGGCCAGGTTATATAATAATAATAATAATAATCTATATCTACAATAAATATATATATATATATATATATATATATATATATATATATATATATATATATATATATATATATATCTATATATATATATATATATATATATATATATATATATATATATATATATATATATATATATAAAATCCAACGTCTCTCTGTCTGTCCGTTAGTGTGCTTATCCTTCGAGAACCACTTATCCGATGTACGTGATTTTTTAAATTCATACATATGTTCTCTGACCAGGTTATAGATAAATATTTTATTACATCTATAATATATATAAAATGCAACGTATCTCTCTCTGTCTGTCCGTTAGTGCGCTTATCACTCGAGAACCACTTATCCGATTTACGTGTTTATTTTTTAATTCATACATTTGTTCTCTGGCCAGGTTATCTATAATCTTCTATCTATAATATATATAAAATGCAACGTCTCTCTGCCTGTCTGTCTGCCTGACTGTCTGTCCGTCCGTTAGTGCGCTTATCACTGGAGAACCACTTATCCGATTTACGTGCTTTTTTTATAGGTTATAGGATATATTTTATTGCGTTAGGTAACATAAAGAATAAGCAGTGACGATAATAGTGAATCAAGTCGGAAAAAAGGTTACCGTTAGCGCGTTGCAATACACTGCCTTAACCTTTAAATATGAAACAATATCATGTTGCAAAGAATATAATATATATAAAAATGCAACGTCTCTCTGTCTGTCTGTCTGTCCGTTAGTGCGCTTATCACTTGAGAACCGCTTATCCGATTTACGTGTTTTTATAAATTGATACATATGTTTTATATAATTCGATATAAGCCTAGATAATGGGAGATAAGGTGAGATAATGGGAGATAAGTATAAATAATGGGAGATAAGCAGAGATAAGATAATCGGAGTTATGGTGAGATAATGGGAGATAAGGAGAAATAATGAGAGGTAAGGAGAAATATTGCGAGATAAGTTGAGATAAACCTAGATAATGGGAGATAAGGTGAGAGAATGGGAATAAGTATAAATAATGGGAGATAAGCAGAGATAAGATAATCGGAGTTATGGTGAGATAATGAGAAATAAGGAGAAATAATGGGAGATAAGGAGAAATATTGCGAGATAAGTCGAGATAAACCTAGATAATGGGAGATAAGGTAAAGATAATGGGAGATAAGGAGAAATAATGGGAGATAAGGAGAAATAATGGGAGATAAGGAGAAATAATGGGAGATGAGCACAGATAAGCCTAGATAATGGAAATTATGTAGAGATAATAATATATATAGAATGCAACGTCTCTCTGTCTGTCTTTTGAGAACCGCATATCCGATTTACGTGTTGTTATAAATTTAGACATATGTTTTATATAATTCGATATAAGCCTAGATAATGGGAGATAAGGTGAGATAATAGGAGATAAGTATAAATAATGGGAGATAAGGAGAACTAATGGGAGATAAGCAGAGATAAGATATTGGGAGTTACGGTGAGATAATGGGAGATAAGGAGAAATAATGGGAGATAAGTAGAAATATTGCGAGATAAGTCGAGATAAACCTAGATAATGGGAGATAAGGATAAATAATGGGAGATAAGGAGAAATAATTGGAGCTTAGGGTAAATAATAGGAGATGAGCAGAAATAAGCCTAGATAATGGAAATTATGTAGAGATAATGGGAGATAAGAGGAAATAATGGAAGATAAGGGGAAATAATGGCAGATATTTTTTTACGTTAGGTAACATAAGGAATAAGCAGTGACGATATTAGTGAATCAAGTCCACGTGAGCGGAGCCGCGGGCACGGCTAGTATATATATATGTATATATATATATATATATATATATATATATATATATATATATATATATATATATATATATATATATATATACATATATATATATATATATATATATATATATATATATATATATATATATATATATATATATGTATATATATATATATATATATATATATATATATATATATATATATATATATATATATATATATATATATATATATATATATATATATATATATATATATATATATATATATATATATATATATATATATATATATGTATATATATATATATATATATATATATATATATATATATATATATATATATATATATATATATATATTTATATTGTAACATTCATTTTTTCCTAGATTTTAAGACCATATAATGTTACTGATTTTTCTCTTAATAATGTACTTCTTTTCATTTTTGTATCGAGCAGTGTATTTCGGCAGAATTTTCTAGCCGCGCAGTGCGGGTTTCCGATCGAATCTATCGAATTCATAGTACGCCGGGATTGGTCAAATGTTTGTATCCGGAGTTTTGGTTCCGGCGTCGCCATATTACAGAGAGAGTGCCCACGGCTTATTTAAGAGTCCGGAGCACACGATTCTAGGCTTAGAACACCGAGCCGCCGCCAGGCAGTAACATCAAGCCGCCGAGAGGCTTAGTACGATCAAGCCGCAGCCAGGCTAATTTCCACCGAGCCGCAGTAGAGGCTTACGACAATATCTACGAGAGCCAAGTTAAGCACGAGTTTTTTTTATCATAAAGCCGTAGTGGGCGTTGTGCGTTTTCTAAATGGAGTAGTTAAAGTAGGCTCTTCTCAAAAGTGTGAAATCGGTTTTGTGTTGCATTGAAGGCCTAGAAGCCCATAGGAAGACCGTAAGTTACCAGTACATACATCAATAAATATATTCCCCGCAAATAAGTGTTTCAACAGCAATTTGAACTGAAAAATCGCGAAGTGAAAATCACGACTCTTCGATTTCGGGTGTAGTCAAGATTTAGTAGTAAAATCTCTGATTTAGGGACTCTAATAATAATAACTACCTGTTAGGCTAGAATTTTTTTTGTAATCCTTAAAACTGCAAAGGTTGGAACTTTTATTTTAAAATCATGAATAAATTTTCTTTTTGTTGATTAAAGCTAGTGTCTCACTGAATACCTATCTTTCTTTTCAGGATAAGGACGGCTGTACCAAACTGATTTTTTTATTTAACAACTGTACACCCTTTCAGTATTTTTTCATTTTTTTTAGCTGAAGTTAGATCCTTTCTATTTTAAAATGAATGGTGCCCAAAATTCGTACAGCTGAGGCTTTTTAAAAATAGAAAATAATTCCAAAAAGACGTACAAAAATTATCTCTTACCCATATCTCTCTACCAAGGAAAACTGAGCTAGTGTTTGTTTAATTTCTTTAGTTCTTTTAAAATCATTATTCACTCAATTCATTATCAGAAATTAAAAGAGGTTGCAAGAAAATTGCGCCCAAGCGTGGGAAAAACAATTTTCACACGGTACAAAATGACGCCTCAAAAACCGGGAAAGTTCCCATGTTACAATATATATATATATATATATATATATATATATATATATATATATATATATATATATATATATATATATATATTTATATATTTATAGATATATATATATATGTATGTATATATATATATATATATATATATATATATATATATATATATATATATGTATGTATATATATATATATATATATATATATATATATATATATATATATATATGTATGTATATATATATATATATATATATATATATATATATATATATATATATATATATATATATATATATATATATATATATATATATATATATATATATATATATATATATATATATATATATATATTTATATATTTATATATTTATAGATATATATATATATATATATATATATATATATATATATATATATATATATATATATATATGTATATATATATATATATATATATATATATATATATATATATATATGGATATATATACACATATATATATATATATATATATATATATATATATATATATATATATATATATATATAATATAAAATAATTCCACTTTTCATCCCCTGTAACTATACGATGCAAAAACGACTATATATATATATATATATATATATATATATATATATATATAAATATATATATATATACACATATATATATATATTTATATATATATATATATATATATATATATATATATATATATATATATATATATATATATATATATATATATAGTTGAGTTCCGGACTGCGAAGTGTACACATCGAAATCGAACGCCCGGCAGTAGTCAACTCGTTCATCGAGCATTATTACGGTAGAGTTTTGATATATTGAATTATTTAATTGTTTGGTCGATTGCAAACGAGAGGGGCTAGAAATAAAGCAGAGTATAATGTTAGAATTTAGACAATAAGTTAAAAAAAAGGTTTTGAAAGTCTATGAGAATAATTTTTGGAAATTGTATGAAGCTAAAGAAGCGTTGATCGACGACCTTGATTGTTTTGTTTACTGTGTAATCGGTCATAAGAGGTAAAAACAACAATTTTTTGTCTTTCTCCTCTTCTCTCGGGTTGAAAATAGAATATACGAGGAGCATACGAAAAATTTTGATAACATAAGCTTCAACAGAAATAACAATGGATAACGATGATTATACATTAGGAGACATAAAAATAGGAAGAGTCGAGGAATGGGAAGAGCCATTTGGAATATACAAGAGGAGTAAAAAGCTGATAGAAACCCCACAGAAAGAAAAAATTGAGGGAGAAGATAAGATGGATAACTTAACAGAAATGATCAGAGAGTTAATATTAGATATAAAGGAAATGAAACAGGATCAGAAGAGATACCAACAAGAGGTGAAAGAACTAAGAAAAGAGAATCAAGTTTTAAAAGAGGAAAATAAGACAATTACAGAAAAGATGAGAAATATGAATTCGAGGATGAGTGGGCTGGAAAAGGAAAACTTAAGGAATAATATTGCAATATCGGGAAAGAGATTTAAAGCGAATAGTCAACGAGATCTGAAAATGGATGTAAAACAATTGATGGAAAGAAGTATGGACAGTACAGATTAAGGATGTCATAAAAACTGGAGAGACTATATACAAGATAGAACTTGTAAACTCAAGAGATAAGGAAATTGTGATGAAAAATAAAAACAAACTGGGAAATTGGAAAGAGTAAAAATGGGATATCATAAAATCTTAATCGAGGGAAGAGAATATAAATGGGACACCGAGGAAGAAAAACTGAAGGAAAAAATAAAGAACACTACGACCATCAAGCCAAAAAACTGAGAAAAAGGAAAGAGATATGTAGATTGACTACGACCCTGGCAAAGATAAAGGATATGGAAGAGAGGAGTAGTAAAAGGAATACAAATAGGAAGTTAGGAAATAATTACCGAGTTAGTAAATTGGGAACATGGAACGTTAGGGCATAAACGGAAAGGGGACGAACTGACAGAAGAAATGGAAAAAATACAAATGCACTATGTAGGAATCACAGAAACAAAAAGGAAAGAGAATGGATGCAAAAGATTACCTAACGGATATTGGATGTACTGGTCAGGAGTAAAAGAGGAGGAAAACGCAGGGTCAGGAGTGGCAATGGTGGTCAAAGAAGAGAAGTTGAAGAATGTAAAAGGAGAAAGGTTTGTACATGAGAGAATACTCTCGATAGCAATAAAAGAAGATGGAGCGGACGAAGACTGCACTTTGATTGGATTCAATATGTCGAAATTTATACCGAATAAAGAGCACTCGCGGACAGCATTAATTGTTTGTTTTCATTTGAAGAAAACTGCTGTTGAATCATACCGATTACTTCGAGAAGCTTATGGTGAACATACTCCATCGCAAGATATGTGTGAACGATGGTTTCGGCGTTTCAAAAGTGGTGACTTCAATGTTGCAGACAAGGAACGTGAAAAACCGCCAAAAAAATACGAAGGTGTGGAATTGCAAGCATTGTTGGACGGAGATGATTCGCAAAACACAAAAACAACTCGCCGAGCAATTGGGCGTTAGTCAACAAGCTGTTTCCAATCGGCTACGAGAGATGGGAAATATTCAGAAGACCGGTAGATGGGTACCACATGAGTTGAACGACAGGCAAATGGAAAAGCGCAAAAACACATGTGACATTTTGCTCGGTACAAAAGGAAGCCGTTTTTGCATCGTATAGTTACAGGGGATGAAAAGTGGATTTATTTTGAGAATCCCAAGCGCAAAAAATCATGGGTAGACCCAGGCGCACCATCCACATCGACCGCAAGACCGAATTGCTTTGGCAGAAAGACGATGCTTTGTGTTTGGTGGGACCAGAGGGGTGTGGTCTATATCTGGGGAAACGGTTAATAGTAAACGTTACCAACAACAATTGACCGATTTGAACCGTTCGCTGCTTGAAAAAAGGCCAGAATACCGAAAGAGGCAACACAAAGTCATTTTTCTTCAAGACAGTGCTCCATCACATACGGCAAAACCAGTTCGCGACACGTTGGAAGCACTCAGCTGGGAAGTTCTACCCCATGCGGCTTACTCACCAGACTTGGCTCCTTCCGATTACCACTTGTTTGCATCGATGGGCCACGCACTTGCTGAGTAGCGCTTTGGTTCGTACGAAGATGTGAAAAAATAGTTCGATGAATGGTTCGCAGCAAAAGGGGAAGATTTTTAGTGGCGTGGTATTCATAAATTGCACGAAAGATGGGAAAATGTATAACAAGCGATGGAGCATACTTTGAACAAAGCACTTTTTATCATTCTTCTGAATTTAACATGTTTTTTTTTAGAAAAAAAATCCGCATTTCATACTTTCATACTTGTACACATGGTATAATAGTCTAACTAATTAATTTTAACTATGAGAAAACATGTTTAAATTAATATTGAAACTTAACCAATGAGGATTAGTAATAAAAACAACTACGGAACAATTTATTTAGAGGTTACATCGTTGTTATAAAAGTGTAAACAAAATGAATATCAAACAAGGCTCCATATACTCAAGAACTGCATTGAAAAAAGCACCTTATAATCAGCCGCATTTTATCAAACTATCTATTGCCCGCAAAGTTAAAAACAAATGAATAATTTTCGGCCATTCTTTATAATCCGTTACTTGTTGCTAGTAATTTTGCAGTGAGTTTTCAAAGAAGTATTAAAAATGAGCTAGAGAAATTGTGTAATTCCATTTCAAGTTTAAAAGATGATAACTGATTAGGAAAAATTATTAAAAAGTGGCATACTATTGCCCAGTACATTGTAAACCAGTATAAATCAACGGGTTCCTGTAAAATTCGACCACATTCCCGTCGTCCCAAAAACTGACTCCACGTAAAGAGGCAAGTGTTGTTAGACAAATAATTATAGATCCCAATAAAAATGAACCAAAATTAAAGGAAAAAGTACGTGAACTATTTTCGAAAAATGTTTGTTCACAAACAGTGAGAAATTGTTTACACAGGGTAGGCAATAAGGGATATGCAGCCAGGAAGAAGCCGTTAATTTTGGAAGCTAATCGCAAAAAGCGGTTAGCTTTTGCTATGGAATATATTACTAGACCTCCTGAATTTTCAGTTCAAATCACTGAATTCATAATCTTCAGTGATGAAACTAAAATCAACCTTTTTGTGTCTGATGGTAGAACTAAAGTTTGGGGAAAGAAGAGTACCGCATTCGATATTAAAACATTTGGGGATGCATGTCCGCAGGAGATTATCAAGGCCAAATATATACATATATATATATATATATATATATATATATATATATATATATATATATATATATATATACACTTATACATATATATACATATATACATATAGACATATATACATATATATATATATATATATATATATATATATATATATATATATATATATATATATATATATATATATATATATATACCTCTTTCGGTATTCTGGACTTTTTTCAAGCAGCGAACGTTTCAAATCGGTCAATTGTTGTTGGTAAAGTTTAGTATTAACCGTTTCTCCAGGTTCTAACGGCTCATAATAGACCACGCCCCTCTGGTCCCACCTAACACAGAGCATGTTTGTGCGGTCGATGTGGATGGTGCGCCTGGGTCTACCCATGATTGGGGTGCTCAAAATAATTCCACTTTTCATCCCCTGTAATTATACGATGCAAAAACGACTATATACGAGTATATATATATACATATATATATATATATATATATATATATATATATATATATATATATATATATATATATATATATATATATATATATATATTTATATATATATATATACATATAGACATATATACATATATACATATATACATATATATATATATATATATATATATATATATTGTAACATTCATTTTTTCCTTGATTTTAAGAGCATGAAATGTTACTGATTTTTGGCTTTATAATGTACTTCTTTTCATTTTTGTATCGAGCAGTGTATTTAGCAGAAATTTCTAGCCGCTCGTGGTACAGTGTGCAGTGCGGGTTTCCGACCAAAAATTCGTGGTACGTCGCGATTGGTCAAATGTTTGTTTCCCGGAAGCCGGCATTTTTAGAGACAGAGTTCTCACGGCTTATTTAAGGGTCTGCAGAACGCAGATCGAGGCTTTTTCCATCGAGCCGCCGAGAAGGCTTTTTTCCATCAAGCCACCGAGAAGGCTTTTTCCCCATTAAGCCGCAGCCAGGCTTTGTCCATCAAGCCGCAGTAGAGGCTTCTGACAATATTTTCGAGAGCCAAGTCGAGCACGAGTTTTTTTAACGTGAAGCCGTAGTGGGCTTTGTGTATTTTTTCTACATGGAGTAGCCGAAGTAGGCTCTTCTCATCGTGAAGCCATATTGATAAATTAGTGATGGAATGTGTGAAAGCGGTTTTGTGTTCAATTTAAGGCCTAGAAGCCCGTAGGAAAACCGTAAGTCACCAGAATATACATCAGTAGATCTATTTCCCGCAAATAAGTGTTTTAACAACAATTTGAACTGATAAATCGTGAAGTGAATATCACGACTTTTCGATTTCTGGTGTAGCAAAGTTTTAGAAGTAAAATGTCTGATTTAAGAACTCTATTTAGTAATAACTACCTTTTAGGCTAAAATTTTTGTAATTCTTGAACTGCAAGGGTTAGAACTTTTAATTTAAATCATTAATAAATTTTCTTTTTGTTGAATAAAGCTAGTGTTTCACTGTACACCTATCTTTCTTTTCAGGATAGAAGGGTTGTACCAGACTGATTCTTTTTATTAACAACTGTATAACACTTCAGTATTTTTTCATTTTTTTAGCTGAAATTAGATCCTTTCTATTTTAAAATGAATGGTGCCCAAAAATTAGTACCACCAAAATTTTTTTAACAACAATAGAAACTAATTCCAAAAAGACGTACAAAAATTATCTCTTACCCATATTACTCTACCAAGGAAAACTGAGCTAGTGTTTGTTTAATTTTCTTTAGTTCTTTTAAAATCATTCTTCACTCAATTCATTCTCAGAAATTAAAAAGGGGCTGCAAGAAGTGCGCCTCAAAGTGCGGGCAAGTAAACATGCCACAAAATGACGCTGTCAACGCGGGGCTTTTGGAATTTTATTTTTTTAAAGGGTTCAGTGTACTAGCTTTCGAACAAAGTAAAAGCTCTAACTTTTCAGATATTTTTTATTTCATAAGGTTTATTAAACGAAACTACACTATAGCAATAAGACAAAAGCAGGAAATTTGAAGGATTATTTATTTCAATTTATCTGATGGTGGTATAGATATTTGAATTTTGTTAATTGACTCTAATTTAAGTAATTCCTACTTTTTTCTTAAAAGCTACCTTTATAGTTCAGATTGGCGGATGTGCTGGTCTACTCTAATTTGGCACTGTTGGATTTATTTACTTTGCGGTTAACTGAAGAAAAAAACTGTACGTTTTTTCTCACCTATGTTTTGCATGAATATTAAAAATACTTTGCTTATACGAAACGGTATTTGGAGATTTTTTGTTGAAAATTCTTAAAATATTTAGTAAAGGAATTTTAATACAAGGCAATACTTAGAAATTTTTTTTTGAAATTGTTGAAGATTTTTTAAATGTTTGGTAAAGAAGTTTACATATTTTAGTTGTCTTTACATATTTCTTATTTTGACTATTGTGAGAACAGGAAAAATATTTTTTACGACTTTTTAAACGATTCTTTTAAATTTTATAATCTAAATACATTTATCATGGAAGCCTTCAATTTTAAAGTCAATCACCTACTGGAATATGAATTAGACTATGAACTGAAAATCCGTCGTACTTTCTCAGAACGTCCGGTCGCGGATAAAAGAAAGATTCTAACGAGGATCTTAAGTAAAGAAATATTCCAATAGATCAGATTGGACTAAATGGTTACAAAAAATTTCTGATTTTTTTAAGTCTAATAAAAATTCTCCTTCTCAAGTTAAAACTCCTGCTTCTCCAAATGGTCACATGTCTCCTTTATTCGTGCATAAATATTTAGATAATAGACCGCATATAAAGATAGATATATTAGGTGCCCATTTCTCGGTATTACTTGACTCTGGTGCAAATACCTCCGTTGTAGGTCAGAATGGTATAAAAATTTTAAGTCGTTTAAGTATAAAAATATGCCATGTCAAAAATAAAAGTGTTACCACTGCAGATGGCAGCCGTCTAAAAGTTTTAGGTACGGTTGAGTTGCCGCTAGTCTGCAATGGTCATTGTTTAGTAATCTTTGCTCTAGTAGTACCTTCTCTATCACATACTTTGGTTTTAGGATGTGATTTTGCACAAAAATTCGGAATTTTAGTAAATTTTAAAGATAATTCGTTGCATCCACGGTCCCTAGAAGTCAATTCTCATACAAGTTTTAAAGATTGTTATTCAGAAAGTTCTTTAGAAAACCTTTTCTAGATGATCTCTCGCGGACGGACGGAACGCTTAAAGGCAGAAAAAGTAATAAGCTCTTTCAAGGAAATAAGTAGTAAAGATAGGTTAGGCCGAACGAATAAAATCATCATGTCTATAGATACGGCTGATGCCAGTCCTGTAAAGACAAGGCCCTTCGCCATGTCTCCGTACATGTCAAAAGTATTAAATAAAGAGTTAGACGAAATGTTGAAACTCGGAGTGATTGAAGAATCAAACAGTCCTTGGTGTTCTCCAATCTTATTGGTGAAAAAGGCCGATGGACAGTATCGTCTATGCTTTGACGGAAGAAAGCTCAACGAGGTCAGCAAATCTGATAACTATCCATTACCGAACATCGACAGAATTTTGACATCACTCAGGAATGCTAAGTATGCATCCTCGATAGACCTTAGAAAGGCTTTCTCGCAAATTCCTTTGGACAAATCCTCTAAGGAAAAGACCGCTTTTGCAGTAGTAGGCCGAGGTCTATTTCAGTTCGTCACTGTGCCGTTTGGTCTAAAGAACGCTGCTCAAACTCAGCAACGTTTAGTGAACGCTATATTTGGTCCGAAATATGAGCCACATATTTTTACCTATCTCGATGATATTTTAGTAACATCGGAAGACTTCGAATCGCATATTCGCTTACTTAAAGAAGTAAAAGATAAATTGAAAGAGGTCGGACTGACGATAAATTTGAGCAAATGTGATTTTTTTCAAAACTTCTCTAAAGTTTTTAGGCTATATTGTAGGCTCAAATTCCTTGCGTACCGATCCGGATAAAGTAGAAAGCATGGTTAATTATGCGAGACCTACTAATACTACGGAAGTTAAGCGTTTCGTAGGAATGTGTTCATGGTATAGACGTTTTATTGAGAATTTTTCTACCCTGTTGTCGCCTATTAATGATCTTTTGAAAGGACGAAAAAAAGGACAATCGATAGATTGGACAAAGGTAGCAGAAGAATCTTTTATAAAGATTAAAGAGCTATTGGTTTCAGCTCCAATTTTATCCCAACCAGATTTTTCCCAACAGTTTTATATTTCTAGTGATGCTTCTAATACCGGTTTAGGGGGCGTCCTAACACAGAAAATCAATGGTCAGGAAAGAGTGATAGCATATGCCAGTAGAACTTTATCAAGGGCTGAACGTAACTATTCGGTTGTTGAGAAAGAATGTTTAGCAGTACTCTTTAATATCGAAAAGTTTCGACCTTACATAGAAGGTGTTCCTTTCACGGTCATAACAGATCATTATAGTTTATTGTGGCTTAATTCTATTAAAAACCCTAGTGGCAAACTAGCGCGTTGGGCGATTAGGCTGAGACAACATACGTTTAATTAAATTCATAGAAAAGGAGTCCACAATGTTATGCCTGACGCTTTGTCAAGAATCCCAGATCATACAGAGGACGAAAGCAGTCTTAATGCACAGATTGGCGTAAGAATTGATACAGTTGATATAGATCGCATTGATCCATGGTACGATAATTTACGGCAACAAATTAAAGAATTTCCTCAAAATTTTCCGCAGTGGAAGGTGGAAAATGATGTCGTGTACAAATTTATCCCAAACCAGTTGCCTTTAAAAGATAATGTACCCGAGTGGAAAATACTAGTTCCTAAACCACAGAGAGAGGAAATTATAGACATGTGTCATACTCCTCCTACTTCTGGTCATTTTGGTTTTTATAAAACTCTTCACAGGGTTCAGGAACAGTATTATTGGCCAAAAATGCGCTTTGATATCTTAAAGTCTGTGAGGACTTGTGAAGTATGTGGAGCGCAGAAATCTCCGAATACACTACCTATGGGACTGATGGGAAAAGAGAAAACGGTTAATTACCCTTTTCAAGTCATAGCAGCTGATCTAGTAGGCCCATTCCCACGTTCAAAAAAGGGAAATAAATGGCTTCTCGTGGTTTCTTGCTGGTTTACAAAGTATACCATGTTATTTCCTTTGAAAAGCTCTAAAGCTGAACATATAGAGAGAATTTTAGAAAACGATGTCTTTCTAATCCACGGTGTTCCATCGCTCTTGATATGCGATAACGGTACTCAGTTTACCTCCAAGAGTTTTAGGAGCTTAAGTGAAACTTATGGTTTTAACATCCGTTTTAATCCCGTGTACTCCCCACAATGTAATTTTGTTGAACGTAATAACCGAACAGTCGGGACCGCTTTAAGAAGCTACGTTGATTCACATGACACTTGGGATAGGGACATTCCCAAAATTCAACAAGCTATAAACACCACAAGACACGAAGTAACAGGGTTCACACCGTCTTTCTTAGTTTACGGCAGACTTATACCTCTATCTGGATCGTATTATAAAAATTTAGATTTGGATGTCAATGTTGACAGCGAAATAATTCCGGGTAAGAGGGGTGCGTACGCCGAAAATTTAAAGGGTTTAAAAGATATTTTCACCGACGTGCGGAGTAGGATACATAAGGCTTATGAACTGAACAGTAAGTCTTACAACCTAAGAAAAAGGGATTTTTCCTTTAATATAGGTGATCACGTTTGGCGAAAAAATAAAATTCTTTCCAGTGCAGCTGATAAATTCACATCTATGTTGGTACCTAAGTATGTGCATTGCGTGATAAGAGAAAAGATTTCAGATTTAGTTTATGGTTTGGTTAATTTAGATGGGACTAAAGTAGGACGATGGCATATTAAAGACTTAAAACCATTCAATGGACCTAACCCTAGTGAAAGTTTGTCAGAAGAAGAATAATTTATATTTACATTATCTTAATTGCTTTACTTTATTTTTTTTGATGTTGCTCTGTAGAGGTGACGACCTCGTTTTTTGACTGTTATAAAAGTTGAGCAGAGTATAGCTTACTTTTATTATTTTTTGCTAAGGTTATGGGTACTGATCATATCCAAACTTAGGTTGATTGTGGTTGATGTTTAGCATCGACTCAGCTGTTGCGAGCTTGCGAAAGAGTCACACTCAGGATATATCATAAGACTGGTATGTCGGTGGTTGCGAGATTTGATTTGCTTATGACCCCAAATAATATCCAGTTCTTGACACTTGGGAGCGAAATCTTGATAAGAGGCAATCCAAAGTGATCTTGAGTTTGGACAAGCGCAAGATGTAGCTCGTGTAGTATGATGTTGAGTCAAAAGATTTTTTATGAGCAATTTCAAAGTTTGTTACCCGAGTGGGTGTATTTCTATTACCTCAGTGGTATATGTTGGGTGCAATTAAGAGTAAATTGATTTTGGTTTATCCAGTAAGTCTAAGACTTGGATTAATTTGATTTAGATCTTCTTCTGAATTGACAAACTGAGGGTATCTTCTATTCTTTTCAGGCCCGTTTAAACGTTACCTTTGAGTCACTAATTTTTTAAAAATTTTTTTGCATGGACTCATAGGCGTATGATGAGTTTTTTCGGTCTACTATCAGATTGATAGGAAATTGAAGTCCTGCGGGAGAACTAAAGGCTGATCATTTACAGGAGATGAGAGCAGAGTAAGACAGTCGTTTCACAAAGAAATGATCAAAATCTGATACCGAGATGAGAACCTTGTCAAGAGTGGCTAAGCGCAGTGAAGGAAGATTCCTAACCGAATTTTTAGATTTCCAAGATAATCTAGAAGTTTGGGCTGGCAGAAAACGGTTATGCCTGATACCTGTAGCAGTTTCTTCTAGAGGCTATTGTCTAGGGAGACGATTAACACCATGATCGAATATTTTAGCTGTCAACGATGTTTTCTTCTTGTTTCTGATTAAGCTGGAAAAGCTCTTGTCGTCTTCAAAAGTTTTGTTGCGTTGCCACCGAAAAATTGAGAAATTTTTGCTTCATGTAGCTTTTTAAGCTCATTTTCGTTGTTTGGAAATTTCCGTTAGAAGCTTGGTTAAGTTAACCTTGTAAACCTTTTAGGTTGTATCCCATGAGTTATCTGTTTTTACAGGCTGTGATGCACCGGGTGCTAACAGATGCCGTTACGACGTTTGGCAGGGAGTTAGTCTTCCCGAGGAACAGACTGATTGGAAGGGTAGTCTATGGGGGGCGAACGTTTGACCTTTGGGACCTTTAGAGGTTTTGTTACTCAATGGTTATTTCTATTTGAGCCAAAGGACAACCGAGCTACTGTAGTCAACCTCAGCTCCAATTAGCCTATTAGTGGTGACAGGCTGTTGGCAGTAGTGTGTTTTGGAACACCCTATTGATTAATTTTTTTGACTTATGGTGGTGTGGTAGACACCGTTTTAGTTTAGTGGATGCTATAATCTACTCCCTTTTGTTGGTGGACACCAGGGTCACCATTTCCGTATTTTATTGTCTCCACCTTTCAGTATATCGTGGTGAGGTGTTAGTCTCCTGTTATGTGGGATGGATTAAATTTTTTTCGTTGTTGTTCTAGGGCGAGACTAGTACCCGAGGGTTCTTCATGCAACTTGAAGAAGCGCAATGCTGGTTAAGTTTTATATCTCTGTGTAGCCACCCTGAAGAATGACGGAGGGCGTTTTTTCCGGCTCATGTTTCTAGGCTGATTTGCCACTTTAGTGCGATGTGCCGAAGATTTGTTTAGCTTTTGCTAAGAGCTTTCACCAAGCTTGATATGGAGTTATCATAACCAAGAGTTTGGGATTTGAACTCCTGTATATATTTCAGTATATATTTCGGTGTATATTGGTTGCCTGAGGGCATGTGCTCAAAATGTGTGATTTTGAGTCGTTTTGTTTATGGACTCCTATATATAAAATTGTGATTTTAGAGAGGTCCTATTTCGAGACTTGCTGTCTCATATAGTTATTTTAGGAATGTTTCCTTGAATGTTAGTTGCGCGCGGACTAATCATTCTGTTCTTTGTGAACATTGCTTTTTGAAGCAGGATCATTCAGTTTAGTGAATTTTAGCTTTTATAGCTATTCACTGTGCTTATAGTGATATTGTTAGCTTTTATAGCTGCTCACTATGTTAATGGCGAGATTGTTCTTTTAGAATGCGGACTTTGTGTAGTCGAGGACTATTTACAGAGTGTTTTCTTGGCGAGGAGCCGAGGTTTTTTCTGGCGATGTACCAGAGTGTTTTCTTGGCGAGGAGCCGAGGTTTTTTCCGCCGATGTACCAGAGTGTTTTCTTGGCGAGGAGCCGAGGTTTTTTTTGGCGATATACCAGAGTGTTTTGATGGCGATGAGCTGACGTGTTTTCTGGCGATCAACCAGAGCGTTTTCCCTGGCGATTTTAGCATGTCTGGATGTCTTAGGACGTCGACATTGCGCTGTAGAGTGCGATTATTTTCTGAGTGCGACTAGTAGTGATACTAGATTTGGAATGTTCTCTTAGCTGTGAGCTAGAGCATTGATGGCGATTTTTCCCGAGCGTTTGTCTGGAGTTTCATCCAGATGTTTTTCTTAGCCTTGTGCTAAATGGTCTTACAAGACTTTTTCCTTTTAGTGTTAGTGTTTGCACTAGAATCATTTATTTTTTTATTTTTCTTTATTTAAGAATTTTTCTAAATTTCTTTTGCTGAAATAGAAAATTTTCTGACAATCCTTAAACTATTTTAAGGGGGGTGTTCATGTTTTGTTTCAGTTCACTTTTTTTGATTTAGACAAGAGTCTAGAAAAAGATATATATTTTTTTTTGTTTTGGTAACAATAATAGGGTTGATTCTTTTATATAAGAAGACCACTATTGTTACTTTGGAAAGGTATTTCTTATGTTCATGCAAGGATTTTTATTTACTTTTTGATGTACTTAACCTTAGTGCTTAATTAAGTTAAGTCTAGTTATAAGATTCTTGTGATCATGCAAAGACTTTCATTTGGTTTTCATTGTACTTAATATTAGTGCTTAATTAAATTAAGTCTAGTAGTAAGGTCCGAAGATTGTAATTTTGTTTTAAGTTTTGACCTTAGTAATAAGTGACAGTGTACCACTTTGTACCTTTTTTTTGATGAATAGGCTTAGTTTAATAGACTAGTGTAGTCTATTTCTTTTTGGAAGGGGGTAAATGACGCTGTCAACGCGGGGCTTTTGGAATTTTATTTTTTAAGGGTTTTAAGGGGTTCAGTGTACTAGCTTTAGAACAAAGTAAAAGCTCTAACTTTTCAGATATTTTTTTATTTCATAAAGTTTATTAAACGAAACTACACTATAGCAATAAGACAAAAGCAGGAAATTTGAAAGATTATTTATTTCAATTTATCTGATGGTGGCATAGATATTTGAATTTTGTTAATTGATTCTAATTTAAGTAATTCCTACTTTTTTCTTAAAAGCTACCTTTATAGTTCAGCTTGGCGGATGTGCTGGTCTACTCTAATTTAGCACTGTTGAATTTATTTACTTTAAAATGCGGATAACTGGAAAAAACTCTACGTTTTTTTTTCTCACCTATGTTTTGCATGAATATTAAAAATACTTTGCTTATACGAAACGGTATTTGGAGATTTTTTGTTGAAAATTCTTAAAATATTTAGTAAAGGAATTTTGATACAAGGCAACACTTAGAAATTTTTTTTGAAATTGTTGAAGATTTTCTAAATGTTTGGTAAAGAAGTTTACATATTTTAGTTGTCTTTACATATTTCTTATTTTGACTATTGGGAGCACGGGAAAAATATTTTTACGACTTTTTAAACAATTCTTTTAAATTTTATAATCTAAATACATTTATCACGGAAGCCTTCAATTTTAAAGTCAATCACCTACTGGAATATGAATTAGACTATGAACTGAAAATCCGTCGTACTTTCTCAGAACGTCCGGTCGCGGATAAAAGAAAGATTCTAACGAGGATCTTAAGTAAAGAAATATTCCAATAGATCAGATTGGACTAAATGGTTACAAAAAGTTTCAGATTTTTTTAAGTCTAATAAAAGTTCTCCTTCTCAAGTTAAAACTCCTGCTTCTCCAAATGGTAACATGTCTCCTTTATTCGTGCATAAATATTTAGATAATAGACCGCATATAAAGATAGATCTATTAGGTGCCCATTTCTCGGCATTATTTGACTCTGGTGCAAATACCTCCGTTGTAGGTCAGAATGGTATTAAAATTTTAAGTCGCTTAAGTATAAAAATATGCCATGTCAAAATAGAAGTGTTACCACTGCAGATGGCAGCCGTCTAAAAGTTTTAGGTACGGTTGAGTTGCCGCTAGTCTGCAATGGTCATTGTTTAGTAATCTCTGCTCTAGTAGTACCTTCTCTATCACATACTTTGGTTTTAGGATGTGATTTTGCACAAAAATTCGGAATTTTAGTAAATTTTAAAGATACTTCGTGGTATCCACAGTCCCTAGAAGTCAATTCTCATACAAGTTTTAAAGATTGTTATTCAGAAAGTTCTTTAGACGCGTCTATGTACCCTAGATGATCTCTCGCGGACGGAACGCTTAAAGGCAGAAAAAGTAATAAGCTCTTTCAAGGAAATAAGTAGTAAAGATAGGGTAGGCCGAGGTCTATTTCAGTTCGTCACTATGCCGTTTGGTCTAAAGAACGCTGCTCAAACTCAGCAACGTTTAGTGGACGCTATATTTGGTCCGAAATATGAGCCACATATTTTTACCTATCTCGATGATATTTTAGTAACATCGGAAGACTTCGAATCGCATATTCGCTTACTTAAAGAAGTAAAAGATAAATTGAAAGAGGCCGGACTGACGATAAATTTGAGCAAATGTGATTTTTTCAAAACTTCTCTAAAGTTTTTAGGCTATATTGTAAGCTCAAAATTCCTTGCGTACCGATCCGGATAAAGTAGCAAGCATGGTTAATTATGCGAGACCTACTAATACTACGGAAGTTAAGCGTTTCGTAGGAATGTGTTCATGGTATAGACGTTTTATTGAGAATTTTTCTACCCTGTTGTCGCCTATTAATGATCTTTTGAAAGGACGAAAAAAAGGACAATCGATAGATTGGACAAAGGCAGCAGAAGAATCTTTTATAAAGATTAAAGAGCTATTGGTTTCAGCTCCATTTTTATCCCAACCAGATTTTTCCCAACAGTTTTATATTTCTAGTGATGCTTCTAATACCGGTTTAGGGGGCGTCCTAACACAGAAAAGCAATGGCGAGGCAAGAGTGATAGCATATGCCAGTAGAACTTTATCAAGGGCTGAACGTAACTATTCGGTTGTTGAAAAAGAATGTTTAGCAGTACTCTTTAATATCGAAAAGTTTCGACCTTACATAGAAGGTGTTCCTTTCACGGTCATAACAGATCATTATAGTTTATTGTGGCTTAATTCTATTAAAAACCTTAGTGGCAAACTAGCGCGTTGGGCGATTAGGCTGAGACAACATACGTTTAATTTAATTCATAGAAAAGGAGTCCACAATGTTATTCCTGACGCTTTGTCAAGAATCCCAGATCATACAGTGGACGAAAACAGTCTTAATGCACAAAATGGCATTTTGTACATATATATATATATATATATATATATATATATATATATATATATATATATATATATATATATATACATATATATATATATATACATATATTATATATATATATATATATATATATATATATATATATATATATACATATATATATATATATATATATATATATATATATATATATATATATATATATATATATATATATAGTAGTAATGGTTTTTTCGGGTATCCCGTGTTAGCTTGAAGTCCCTTGATGGACGGTTTCGCTGACGTTTCGATGGAATCTCATCCATCTTTTTCAAAGCGTTGATCACTGGTCGGTGTCTTGGCGTTGAATGTCGAGACTGGCCCTGAGTGCGCCGGTTTTATGTACTCGGGGGTGTTTCTATTGGTCGGACGGACCTGGCCAATAGAGGCTCGGCTTTGGCTGCGCGTTGTCGGTCCTGTGGTTCTTTGTAATGTTTGTGTTGGTGAAGTAACATGTGGTTGAATTATTGTTTCTCTTGGTTGGACTTGGTACTGGGATAGAATATGTTTCCAAGAGTTCGGTAAACGTTGGCTATCATCCCGATTATTTAAGTTGTTGGGGCCTCTTTTCTATTTCTATGGCTTCTTTGATTACCCTAGTGGATAGGTTATTACTTTTTTGTAGGGTTCTGGTTTTGTCAAAATCGATTTTGTGGCCGGTATTGTGTGCATGTTGTGCTAGAGAAGAGGTGGTGGATTTTTGTTTTACGGCGTTTTTGTGCTCGTCTCTTCTGGCACTAATTTTCCTGTTTGTTTGGCCTATGTATGAAAGACCGCAGTCCTGACACGGAATTTCATATACGCCTTGGTCTTCTAAGGCTATAATATCTTTTGGTGTAGGTAGAATATCTTTAATTTTTTGGTTGGTTGTGTAAATGGTCTCAATTTGGTGTTTTCCTAGAAGTCTTCCTATTTTGTCTGTGATGCCTTTTACATATGGGAGAAATGCTTTTGTGGTATATGTCTTTCTTTCCTGTTTGTGTTGTTTATTTAGGGCCCGCCGGATTGTGTTTTGACTATATCCATTTGAAAGTAAAACGTTTCGAAGGAGCTTGGTTTCTTGTTGTAAATGTTCCTTGTCTGTTAGGGTTTCTGATCGGTGAGCTAAGGATTTGGCAACGGAGAAGAGTTGGGCTGGGTGATGATGTGAGCCGGCATTTAAGTATCTGTTTGTATGTGTCGGTTTTCTATATACTGAGTGAGACAAAGAACCATCTAATTTTCTTTGAAGCAAGTCATCTAGTAATGGTAGTTGTTCTGCTGCTTCCCTTTCCATTGTAAATTTAATGTTTGGATGTATGTTGTTAAGGTGTTCCAGGAACTTGTTTAAGTTGTCTTCACCGTGTTGCCATACCACAAAAGTGTCATCTACGTGAGAACATTCGTCAAAACATATATATATATATATATATATATATATATATATATATATATATATATATATATATATGTTATATATATATATATATATATATATATATATATATATATATATATATACATATGTACAAAATGCCATTTTGTGCATTAAGACTGTTTTCGTCCACTGTACGATCTGGTATATATATATATATATATATATATATATATATATATATATATATATATATATACCTCTTTCGGTATTCTGGACTTTTTTCAAGCAGCGAACGTTTCAAATCGGTCAATTGTTGTTGGTAAAGTTTAGTATTAACCGTTTCTCCAGGTTCTAACGGCTCATAATAGACTACGCCCCTCTGGTCCCACCTAACACAGAGCATGTTTGTGCGGTCGATGTGGATAGTGCGCCTGGGTCTACCCATGATTGGGGTGCTCAAAATAATTCCACTTTTCATCCCCTGTAACTATACGATGCAAAGACGACTTCCTTTTGTACCGAGCGAGCAAAATGTCACACGTGTTTTTGCGCTTTTCCATTTGCCTGTCGTTCAACTCACGTGGTACCCATCTACCGGTCTTCTGAATCTTTCCCATCTCTCGTAGCCGATTGGAAACAGCTTGTTGAGTAACGTTCAAATGCTCGGCGAGTTGTTTTTGTGTTTGCGAATCATCTTCCTCCAACAATGCTTGCAATTTCACATCTTCGTATTTTTTTGGCGATTTTCCACGTTCCTTGTCTGCAACATCGAAGTCACCACTTTTGAAACGCCGAAACCATCGTTCACACGTATCTTGCGATGGAGCTTATTCACCATAAGCTTCTCGAAGTAATAGGTATGATTCAACAGCAATTTTCTTCAAATGAAAACAAAAAAATTAATGCTGTCCGCGAATCCGCGAATGCTCTTTGTTCGGTATAAATTTCGACATATTAAACACAAAAACACAACACTATGCACACACTTTTCCAATTTATCACTCATGCGCGTCTGACACTTGTTGATGACATAACAAAATGGCGCAGTGTCAGATCTTAATAGCACAAACTGCATTGATGCACCATCTGTTGTCTGAAATCCGCATTTCATACTTGTACACCTAGTATATATATATATATATATATATATATATATATATATATATATATATATATATATATATACATATATATATATATATATATATATATATATATATATATATATATATATATATATATATATATATATATATGTATATATACCGCTTCGAGCTGTAGCAAGATCACAGAATCACAATATCGAGTAGCGGCAGCAGAAAGAGCAATTGAAAATGTTAAATGAGATTTTGGCGAATTCATTGTTAGAAGAACGGATTGAAACCCGAAATTTTAATGTATTACATTTCACCATCCGTGAATATATATATATATATATATATATATATATATAATATATATATATATATATATATTATATATATATATATATATATATATATATATATATATATATATATATGTCTATATATATATATATATATATATATATATATATATATATATGTATATATATATATATATATATATATATATATATATATATATATATATATATATATATATATATATATATATCTATATATATATATATATATATATATATATATATATATATATATATATATATATATATATATATATATATATATATATATATATATATATATATATATATATATATATATATATATATATATATATATATATATATATATATATATATATATATATATATATATATATATATATCTATATATATATATATATATATATATATATATATATATATATATATATATATATATATCGAATCCCTCTACGTAAATTTTTCCTTTTCTTTTGGCTTCTCCGAATTCTTCCAATTTGCACTCGTTGCGTACCAGTTATGGCGCTTCGAAGTAAATTAATGACCTGTAATGCAATGGTTTGTGTTTTAGGTTATGTTCTATTCTGGTTTGGGTAAGGTCTTACGACAGAGTCGATACCTGTGTTTTATGCCTGTAAAATTTCTCTGCTGTTTCGTCTAAGTATTGTCTTACTGTACGCATGTTTGTCATGTGATGTAAGTCTCTAATTTTTATGTATCCTTCACTTAATATCACGCGTCTTAGTATTTTGTTCTGCATTCGCTACTGTTTGTATGTCTGTGTATTCGATATACCACATCGAACTGGTGCAGCATACATTAGTCCTGGCCTGTTTATAGATGAGTAATTTATTTCTTGGCTTTATATGTGAATTGCATGGCGCAAGGAATGACTTTTGAAGTTCGTGCGATATATGTAAGTGGAATTTGAGGTGTGCGTCCATAATGACACCCAGATACTTCAGCTTATTTCTGATAAGTGTCATTTATTTTGATTGGTAAATTGATTCTGTTGTTGGTAAACTTCTTAGTGAATATAACACCTTCACATTTAGAAGCGTGTAATATTATCTTCCAGTGCTTTAGCCATGGAAGCACGCTATTTAGATCGTTGCAGATGTGCGTTCTTGCCGCATTCGAGTAATAGAAATATGCGTAGATGAGCACATTGTATGCAAATAATTCAGTTTTTGTGGATGGGTATGTAGGAAAATCGGCAATATATAAATTGTAAAATTTCGGGGCTGTCAGGAATTAAGTGTTTGGCTACCTGCTAAAGCCCTTTTGAATGATTTCACAATATTTCAAGTAACATATTTTAGTTAAACAAATATTAAACTATAATTTTTAATTAACATAAGGAAAACTAAATAATAACTAGCAGAAACGATGATTTCAGAATTTTTTTCTAAAAATGGTGAGATACAACGGACAAAATTTTATTTATTCCCATCTATTTCCGCAAAATTCTACATAAAATTTTGCCTTTATAGCTCATTTGAAACGTTTGTTTAACCGCTTTTAATTAACTTCACCTTACAACTAAACAAGATGTAACCTGTTTTGAGTGATCTATTAAACCAAAATTAAAGTTTATAACTTTTCCTAACATATTAAATTAAATATTTCGACTCAGAAATGGACGAGAAAAATTATATATTTGGTCGAATACGGCTCTAATATATGGGAATTCTCGATGTCATAGATTATGAAGTAAAAGTTTGGAAATTGGAAATATTTGTGCTATTTTTATTATCACAAATTGTAAATTTTTGTCTTAGTATTTAAAAACTTAGGCAACCAGAACCATTATGAAGTTGAGTAGTTGAGTTTTATCCAAGTAAGTACACTGGTGAGCAAAAAAAATCGACTCAAACTATTTGACTTCATTTAACACGGATCCTAGAATGTAGTGTTTATATATTTTTATGGACTTTAGTTTGAAAGCCAACTCTATTCTCTTCCTGATGATACCAAATTCTATAGCATACTTCATGTTTTTACTGATTAAAATAATTGAAAGGGGGAAACAAGAAGAACAAGGACTGAAAACAGGGTTAAGAAAAAGGAAAAACTAAATAAATTCTAAGTTTAACAATTAAATTTATTAATAAACACCAAAATCAATATTTTGTATACCCTTTCTAGCCCTTATTACTGCTTCTAGTTGGTTTTCATGGAGCGGATGAGCTTTTTCACCACTGCCTGTAGGATTCTTCCTCACTCTGCTACCATCGCATCCTTTAAGTCTCCCAGTGATGCAGGGGATGGATTTCTGGATCGAGCCCTTCTTTTGAGCTCATCCCACATGTGCTCGTTTGGGTTGAGGTCAGGATTCCGCGCAGGCCAGTCTTATGTGGGTATTTCCACTTCCGCCAGGTATTGCCTCACCGATGCAGCAGCTGGTCTCGCTGCAGGATCTTCTCGATGTACACGAAAACTCAAGTGGTTTTTAGATGTCGTTTCACTCCGAGGTACAACTTTTTCTTCCTGATCCTGGTCTCCGTGTAAAGGCTCCAGTCTCTTGGTAACGTCTGTAGACTCTGTAAACAGTTGACTGGCTCAGGTGTCGTTGCGCAGTGTGTAGTCGCTGGCTATGCCCTTCTTGCAATAGGGCAATGACTTGCCGTTTCTTCCGGGCTGGTATCCATTTTGCGATGACGTAATTAGTGAGCAGGTATAGCAGAGATGTTGACAGTTAACATTCCGGTAAAGAAATGATAGGAAAATGCAGTTGTATGTGTTTTTATAAGGATGAATAGAGCGTAACTAGTACTTTGCTGAGCGAGCAAAAACGGTTCTATTGAGCATAACCTTTTTAATCTGTAAAACTTATTGGAAATTCAAATATTTTTAGTATTATTGGAGAGAGTAGACAATCAGCGTTCTAATGATACCAAAATAATACCACTGTATGAAAATTAAACACAAGGATTGGTGTTATATGAAGCAAAATCGTTTGAGTTGGTTTTTTTTTGCTGAACAATGTAGTAAAAATATCTTATGCAATAAAAATTTTAAAAACTTAATCATACTGGTTGTATACATTCTATTCCGCGGGGCTCAAAAGAGCTTATTTTACAGGTATAATCGAATTGCCAAAGGTTATTATTGACTGATTCACTAAAAAGGATTAACTTTAATACTAGTCTAATTTGGCAATTATGAGTTTCAATTGGCAAGGACACCAATAAATCTACTAAAGTTATGCAACTATGCAATATGATACCAGAAATTTCTCTAATAAGTGTTATAGTTCCTACCTGTTCCAATGATAGATTTTTTTTATAAATACGTATATTTGGCGATACTTACAATATAAAATATTAATTTGTTCAGAACAAAGTCAATTGAACAACTAGAGGTTTTTGATTGATAGGTACCTCGACCGGGCTAAATTTTTAGACTCCTTGAGTGACTGGCGCTTAAAATGTCATACTTTTTGGCAACTGACAAGATCTTTTTATGACTCTCTATTTTACGTAGGCTTTATACAGTTTGTTACCTTCCTTTTATTTTTGCTAAATGTATTTTTAAATTAAATAACTGTTTTTTTCTTATTTTACAAAAAAAAGTAAATTATAATTTTTTGAAAACTTTGTTGGTCTCAGTGACAATGAAACACTTAAATTATTTAAATTTTATTCACTAATTCGACTAAACATATATACTAAATGCTTGACGTGGACTTATGGTAAACTAACTTTCAATGTTTACAGAGGACGATATTGTACTTCCATGGGACGTTATTGCAAGTAATAGTTCCATAGGTGTCAAGTTCGACAACGGATAATTTGCAGTGTGACCAAGCATGTTTTAGAACGATATTGTAGGTAGATTCATAAAAATTTATATATCCTGCAATACTTTTTTTTTCGAAAGTGACACTTACATTTTTTTTCATTTGCACCAATTATTATAAAAAATAATAAATAAATGTTAATTTATCTGTAAAAATTAAAATAAAATACTGAGCTGTGCTTACTCTGATGAACATATGGAGTGTCCCGAAACTTAGATCATGGACTTTAAGAATAAAGATTGTCTAAAAACTGATAATATTCTCATTTCTAATGCTATCCAAGGATCGTCGTTATTTTTGATTGATTTATCTCTTCTTTTTTCCATTAGTACGAGAAATACTGTTTTCGGTTTAAAAGAATGATGATAAATTTTACGTAAGCGTTTACAACAGAAACTTTACGTTACAATTTTATATATGACTTCACTGTTCCCCATTTTTGCCTTATCATTTCTTTATTTACATTTTTGTTTTTACCCAGAAACTGAATTTTATGTCAGGTAATACTTTCTTATAAGTCTTTGGTTGTATCGATAAAACTGTCTCCAGGCTAACTTGCAAACTTCATTTCTTACATTCTTTGTACAATCTTGTTAATTACATTTCTATGCAGACAGTATCTTCAGTCAAAACAACAAAACTAAAGCCAGAAAAATAATGATTTTAGATTGAAAAACCCATTCTTGGGCAGCTACGTTTCCATTACTTTAAAATCTTTTCCTTTTGGGTGATTGCAAAAGTTCGTTCCCGATTTTCATAGATGGCAGAAGTATACATACACTTTTCACTGTGGTGATGTTTCTTTTATAATTATATTATTAACTGACAGTTTTTTAAATGCGTCGTGAGTTAACATAACCTTAAAAAAAGTTTATTTAAATTAATTCGTGTGCAAGGTTAATATTCAAAATGGAAAATCAAAAGTTACATTTTTGTCATATCATGTTATATGAATTTAAAAAGGCAGTGAGTGTTGGAACTGCAACAAAAAATATTCAAGACGTTTATTTGGATCGTGCTCCTGGTCTTAGGACAGTGGTTTGGCCGATTTCGAAATGGTGACTTCAATCTAAACGATGAACTTCGCTCTGGGCGATTTTCCGGCATTGATAATGACTTTATCCGTAACTTAGTGAATAACAATCCACGGATTACCACTAAAGAGATCTCTGAGAAACTAAATGTTAACAACTCGACTGCATTTCGTCATTTAAAGCAACTTAGATACACTTTGTAACTCGATATATGGGTTCTGCACGTTTTGACAGAATGGAACAAACTGAATCGTGTTTCTACAGCAATTTCTCTCCTCGCCCGTCAACAAAATGAACCTTTCTTGGATCAAGTCATAGCTGGAGATAAAAAATGGAGTGTGTATAACAACATAATAAAAAAGGAAATTGAAAACATGGAAGTTAAAAAGTAGTATGGCAAAGACTGAATTGCATCCAATGAATGTGTTGTTATGTGTCTGGTGGGATTGGAAAAGAATAATTTTTTACGAGCTTCTTCCACGTGGCCAAACCATAACTGCGGAGAAGTACTGTGAGCAACTCATCCAACTCAATGTCGACATCCAAGCAACACGTCCAAATATGGCCAATCGAAAAGGCATCATCATTCACCAAGACAACGCTAGACCACAAGTCGCTCAACACTGCAAGAACTTAGGGAGTTTAAATAGGAAATCCTCCAGCACCCGCCGTATTCCCTTGACCTTGCCCCTGCAGATTTTCCTCTGTTTCTTTCTCCGCAAAATAATTTGAATAGCAAAAAATTTGATTCTATGGAACAAGTCAAAAAAGACATTACGACTTTCTTTGAAGAGAAACAACGCAGTTTTTACAAAGAAGAAATTCAAAAACGATTAGAGAGAGTTATAGAAAATGACAGAGAGTATATTATTGATAAATACTATTTTTCATAAAAATGTGTTGTATTTAATTTGGTTTCTAATCGGGCACGAACTTTTGCAAATCACCTCGTTGTACGTTACCTCCAGAAAACTGGAGGTAACGTACAATCTTCTTTTAAGCCTTTCATTGCTTGTATCGACTCTAACACTGTATTATGTTATTCAGTCACAATAATTTAATTGCCAAGCTCTTGAATGGTACAAATAAAGTAAGTATCACGTCAAGCTTCAGTATCAGTATAGTCAGATGTAACGCACATCTCATACTTGGTACTCCATCGGAGGCTGACTCGCTGCAGCTATACAAGTCGACAGAGTGGTTAGCAGATTGTCAACACTTTACGAAGCACCTCAGGCATATGTGATTCATTGTGAAACAACTGAAAACTGACGCTTTTCGCCATATCACGGCTCATATGTTCTCTTGTTTATCGATCCTAGCCCGACTAATGAACCATGATACGGCGAAACGTATGTCGAGATGGATTAAACCAACAAGAGACTGCTGAATATGGGCCTTCGTTGGTTTTCAGTTGTTTTATATTGAACCATATATCCCTGCGAGGGTACTGCAAGTAAAAATTTTTAAATCAATTTCTCGCTTTACTAGATAATGGTCGCCGTGATATAACAAGGGAGAGAAACTGACAGAAATTTTAAATATTTCCTTTTTTGTGATCTAGAAAGCCTCAAACGAGGTATTTTTTTATGAATATTTTCATTCGAAATGGAGGTAAAAAGTGATCAAAATGGATACACCCATATTATGTTACTGTATAAGTTTCACCACAAATAATTCAAAATTATAAAAAAACGACACCATTTTTATATCGTTTAACTCCAAGAACCCTAAAAAGATCATATGTACAAAGTACGATCTCTAACCTCCGACTCTACTACATTCACCTTCTATATGTTTAATCATAAATAATCGAAATCAATAAAGAAATAACAGAATTTTAAGATTTTTCAATTTGGTCAACCCTGAAATTGACTATAATATGATAAACCCGCAATAACACCCCTAACACTCATAGTAAATCTTTACAAAAAATATATTTAGTGTCGGTTAACAAGGTAATTAAGTAATTTTATTGGAAAAATTCTTGTTATTAAAAATTTAGTATCGACCACAACTCATTTTACTTCCTTCCCCTAAAGTGATATCGTCCAAAAAGTATGTTTTGTTCCTCTTTCCAATATTATATGTGTACTAAATTTGAAACCGATATATCATTTCATTTAAGAGTTATCGCGCCAAATGGCAAGAAAACAGACAGATGGACGGAAATGGTAGACTATATTTTTTTTATATATGGAACCCCAAAAAGGTGAAGAAATGCAGAAATAATTAAGCGTGGGAAGTAAAAATGATATATAAATCAAATTTTATACTGAAAAATAAAAGTTGTTGATTTTCAGAGGTCATTATCTTAAACGCTATTGATATTTGACATAGAAAATGATACACGAAATTAACTTACAATTTTTTGTAGTAATTAGTATATTTCATGTAGTCAGATCTACCGTAATACAGACCTTTCTTTACGGTGACAAATAGATGCAGATGGTTTATATAAAACCACTTTTATTTATAGAATAAGCAATAACTCGTGTACTTGTAACAGTTGCTAAATCGTAAACAGAGCAAATTAAAGTAAAATTTGTATCTAATAATAATTATTACATTTTTTACTTAATGCAAATGAGAAAGACAGTATGGAGCCCTGGGTCACACCGGCATTGACAGCGAAGGTGTTAGAAAGAACGCTCTTTGAGGAAACTTGAGAACCATAAACAGAACTTTTCAGACATAGCAGAAGGGCGTAGATTAGCCAACAATTCATCATGCGAAACATGTCGAATGCTTTGGATATATCAAGAGCAACCGTTCGAGATTGTCAATTGCGTTGTTTAAAATATGTGTTACATAAGTTAGAAGATCTCCTGTTGATCTATGTTTATGAAAGTCATATTTATTGTTTGCAGTGATATTGAATCCTTCAAGATATTTTAGAACATGCTGATTAATAGCCTTTTCCATGACTTTAAATATTATTAAAAGCGGTCGGTAGCTGTTTGGCAAGGTCTTCTTGCCTTTTTTGGTATCAGCTAAACTGTGGCGCATTTCCAGCAGGAACGAAATATTCCCTTTCTATAGGATAGGTTGAAAAGTCTACAGAAAACTTGTGCTAGTTCTCCCGCGCAGTTTTTTAGTAATATGACGGGTATTCCGTCAGCGCCAGAAGCTTTTTTGATGTCTAGCTTCATTAAAATACGTTTTATAACATGGATTGCTGGTTAAAAACAGATCAAGAAGACCGGCGTACTCTCCATCTCGATCAGGGATCCGTGTTGGCTCGTCAATAAGTTGAGTTAAGCCACCAGCCTGATTGAGAATGATTCAGCTTCATGACCTTGTTCAATATTTAAGCCAGTTGATATTGTGGACATTAAAACCGCCCAGGATGGCAATTTCAGCATTTGGATTGTTAATCTGTAAATGATCAATGGTATCTGCAAGTGAAGCGAAAAGTGTTCTAAAGTTAGTGTCACTAGGTGATCGATAGAGGCGGCAAATAAACCTTGTGGTTTGTTGAGTTGCTGTTTTTAACCATATTATATCGAAGTTTCACGGTTCCAGAGCCTCCTCTCGTTGACAAGAGAGGTCGCTTCTAACAAAAAGACAAATTCCAAAGTTATGTTTAAACCGAAAATAGAATAGTTGACTGTGCAGGTCAATGAACTGACCTTGATTTCATAGAGAGCGAGGGGTTTATTTGATCGCAGGTACTAGTGCATGAATTTATGTTCGAGTTTAAACCTCGTATGTTGCAAAAATCTATTTTAAAGTTGCGATGTTTGCATGTCGACGACCCTGAATCACCCCCAGCCAGAGATCCGAACGGGTGGCTATTTTACCTCTGGAATTTTTTATATCCTGGTGCCTCATAAAGCTATTTGATTGCACAGTCCGGAGACATCGGCACAGTCACGAAACGTTAGGCAACTTTACGCAGCCGATGCGATGGTATCACACCCGGTGACGCCTGGCTGGATCTGGGCATCTACCATCAAAATTGTTCTTTTAGTCGCCTTCTACGACAGGCAGAACGTACCGGGAAATATTTTCTATCCCGCTTCCTCACGAGGATATATGTATATATATATATATATATATATATATATATATATATATATATATATATATATATATATATATATATACCCTACAAGAAATCTCTATACCAGGGTCAGCAGTTTTCCCATTCGTATTGGTTATTTTAGAGTTACCGCGAAGCATCTAATAGTATTATTAGCACTTTTTACAGGTATTGCTATTTGTCTAATAGTAGTATTAGTAACCTATTCACTTATAAACGTACTAAATTTTAGTTTAGTTGGGCGCTTTGCCTTCAATTTAGCAGTTCTTACGATTTTACACCGGATGCCTCTTTACTTAGGCCAGCTGATGAGCTCTAATATGGAGTCCTAAGTTTAGCAACTTATAGATGGCACGCCCGGGTTAGATCAAATTTTTGGACGCCCGTACTTTCAATACGAGAGCAAGGTTGCAGTAATTATTTTGTCCGTTATAGTCACTACATACCTTTCTTTCTATACATATATATACATATATATATATATATATATATATATATATATATATATATATATATATATATTATATATATATATATATATATATATATATACATATATATATATATATATATATATATATATATATATATATATATATATATATATATATATATATACTCGTATATATATATACTCGTATATATATATATATATATATATATATATATATATATATGTATATATACATATATATATATATATATATATATATATATATATATATATATATATATATATATATCTATATATATATATATATATATATATATATATATATATATATATATATATATGTAATTATGAATAATTATAATATTTTACATAAGATCAATAAATTATAATTTACTGCGTCTTGTAGGGTCTTGTCGCAAATAACTTTTGGTTTATTTTCGATAAAATTAATTAACCTATCGAATGTCCAAATTTCAAGTTATTAAATGCTTGGTAATATCTAAAGTAATTTCTCTTCTGGGACAAATTCTCATGGAAATTTCTAGATAAACAGGTTTTAATCCATAATTTAAATCTTGGATAAAATTGTAGACCGTTAAAGTCGTTATTAAGCCTAAAGCTACTGAATTTTGATTAAGCGATTTGCATTTATTGTAGCAATTTATTATAACACCGCGAGTTTAAATTTCTATGATTATATTATTTTGGCGTGACTTTCTTTCAGAAGGTGAAAAATTACTACTATTAAGATAGTTTATTTTCTTTTAGATTTATAGATTAAGATAATTTTACAAGGTTATACTGTAATGCATAATTTCAAATTTATTGCTTATTTTTGAAGAATTTTCTATTGGTCGAATATTTTATGGTCGTCTCAGCAAAAATCAATTATATTATTTTTAAAAATTTTACCTAAGAATTTGTTTATTAGTCCTGTAGTTATTACTTTCATGAATTACTTTTGCATTTGCCACAGAAGAGAAGAGTTCTTGTAAATTCCCAGTTAGGCCTTACCACCTTCCTTATGTAGTAAAACGATTATAATTCTGCGGTATTATCTTGTCTTTTAAGCATTTGTTGAATATAGTATGTCTCATGTTTTTTTTTTATTAAAGGTTCTTCTCCGAATTTTATCATTTCGGAAACTATTCCGTCATCTTCTGAAATACCATTTAATTTAATTTCTCTAATTACCTTTTTATTTCGTCTACTCCTATTTCAGATCTATTTGCAAAAACTGTGTTTATAACGAGTGTCCTTTTTTCTTGTTTTTTTTTTTCCTCCTTAGACCTGCGCAGGTTTTGATAATTTGATTTGTTAACGAGTACTTACATATTTTGTTGACTATTTCTCGACAAAATCAGAAAATCTCTTTTCTTTTACTTTATGGGTATAGTAATATTTAAATATATATATATATATATATATATATATATATATATATATATATATATATATATATATATATATATATATATATATATACATATATATATATATATATATATATATATATATATATACATATATATATATATATATATATATATATATATATATATATATATATATATATATATATATATATTCACGACCGTGCTAATAATAGAGAAGAAATTATTTTCCTGGGTTTGCGGTATAATGAAACAAAATTTTTTTTATTCCAAATCCTCTATATTTCGCCGATTATTTTTCAGCATCATCAGGAGGCAATAGCTAAAGAGATTACTAAAGCAATGAAAAGACAAAAAAACTAGAGTATACAAACATCAAAACGCGAAGCCACAAAGGAACAAAACACTTAACTGTTAAAATTATAAAAAAAATATAAATATACATGTATAAAACTTACAATATGGAATTAACTACTCACTATCACTGCCAGTTTACACATTTCGAATGCTACTGTTCGTTAAAATGATGTAATCGAGGCATACAAACAAAATTAAAAACTAAAAAAAATAAAAAAAAACTTAATCTAGTTACATTCTTTATCACGGATAAAATGATATGCAGAAACAAAAAATTCCTTCCCATTCATCAGTGCAATGTATTAACAGTGTGAAGCAAGGCATTGTTAATATTACTTTATTCTTACTGGAGTAAATTGCAGTATATCGTACACAATTGATCTATATCTGATCTGGAATTTATGGAATTTTTATCTTTATTTATGTGCCATCTCCAGAAACAATCTCTTGGTGTAGGCAGTCTCTGTTTCAAAATAGTGATACCATTAAAGTCCAATTGATGATTGTTCGTTTGGAAATGAGTCGCCAAGGCGCATGATTTTTTACCAATTCGGCTGTCACTTTTGTGTTGTGTAATACGGTTCTTAAGGTTTTGTGTTGTTTGACTGACGTAAAAGCCTTTACAATCCTGGCATGGTATCCTATATACTACGTTACAATTCTGTAGCAACGAAATTTTATCCTTTGTTTTTGTGAAATAAGATTTGGCTATCTTGAAATTCGTAAATTTTTTGAAATGAGATGTAACGTTGTCGGTTAATCCCTGAATGTACGGTAACTTTTTGTATCTTATTTGAGATTGATCCTTATCCTCAATGGGACCAACATAAAAACCAGTGCTGTATATGAGTTTATTTAATAACTTCTGGGGATACCCGTTATTTTGAAATAATTGACAAAGTTTGGACAAGTTCTCTTTTAAAAATCTATCGTCAGATATATGAATAACTCTGTTTTTTAAAGCTATAACAGTATTAAATTTTTGACTCATCGGATGGTTCGAAAAATAATTTATATATCGACCGGAACTAGTAGGTTTTTGATACCAGTTTAATATAATTTTGTTATTTTCTAATCTGATTACCTTAGTGTCTAAGAAAGGATTTATTATTATTTTCATTTTCGAGAGTAAACTGTACAGGTTGGTTAAGTGAGTTAAAAGTATTAAGTGTATATGGGATTTTGTCCGGAAGAACTGCACACAATATATCAACATATTTATATAAAAAGGGTAGAAAGAAAGACAATTTATTTAAGATCTCATCCAAAATAAGGTCCATTACTATAAGTGCTAAAATCGGACTAATTGGGGATCCCATAGGAGTGCCAAAAATCTGTTTATAAAAGCTGTTGTTGAAAGAAAATTAACACGAAATTTAATAACATGAAAAAACTTAAATTGGACAAAACTGTATGTGGTTCTATTTTTGACCAATGAGTTTCCAATATTGCAAAAACGAGAGAGAGTGGGATGTTCGTAAATAGTGACACCACATCGAGGGACACCAACACGTAATTTTGTGGTAAAACTATTTCACTAATTGAATTTACAAACGAAAATGTGTCTTTTACGCCCTAGTTGGTTCTCTGCCACAGCTGCCGTGAAAATATTTCTAGGTATTTAGAAAGTTAGTAGAAGGTATATATATATATATATATATATATATATATATATATATATATATATATATATATATATATATGTGGTATATTCGAAAAGTAAGGGCCGTTTGGTCATAAAAAAATATACTGGTTAGAAAAAATTTTTGTTACTTACTTTACTTTTCCACATAATCGCCGTTCACTTCTAAGCACTTTTTGTAACGCTGCACCAGTTTCTTTGATCCCTCCGCATAGAAGTTTTCCGCCTGAGAATTGAACCAGTCGGCAACGGCGGTCTTGAGTTTTTCGTCCTCTTTAAAGCGTTGTCCAGATGTCAAGTGCAATCGTTGATCAGATCCCAGTTTTCGATCCACTTGCTTTCATCGGTCTGGATATTAGGCCTGCCACTCCACTCTTCATCATGTACATTTGTGCGGCCATTTTTGAAGTTTCGACACCATTGTCTAACCTTTCCTTCATTCATTACTGTAGGTCCATAAACTATGCACAACTCCCGATAAATCTGAGCCGCTGATGATCCTTTTGCACACAAAAATCGAATCACAGCAAGCACTTCGCAACTGGTGCGTGGTGGGAGCAAGGATTTTCGCAGACATTGTTGTCTGCATTCACCCACAGGCAAACGTTTACTGAATCAAAACACTAAAGTCAGTGGTTTCAGAAACAATCAATAGATGGCGCTATAAGTGTATAACTTTGTTCAGACCCACCAATATTTAAATATAAGCAAACGGCCCTTTCTTTCGAATACTCCTCATTTATGGAACAGCGGAGAGACTACTGAAGTATGAACCTTAGGTCCGTTTTCAGTCTGTTTTATATTTATTTGTATATATACGTACATTTATGGTATATATATATATATATATATATATATATATATATATATATATATATATATATATATATATATACATTAAAATTCCGGGTTTGAATTCGTTCGTTTCGCCAAAATCTCATTCGGCATTTTCAAGTGCTCGTGCTGCTGCTGCTGCTCGATACTGTGATCTTACTGCTGCTGCCGTTCGAAGCTAACTCAAGGTTTGAGCAGCAAGATCACAGTATCGAACAGCAGCAGCAAGAGCACTTGAAAATGCCAAATGATATTTTGTAGCAGAGAATATCTATAATGTATATAAAATGCAATGTCTCTCTGTCCGTCTGTCTGTCTGTCCGTTAGTGTGCTTATCACTGGAGAACTACTTATCCGATTTACGTGTTTTTTTTTAACCATACGTATGTTCTCTGGCCAGGTTATATGATATATTTTATTAGGTGACATAAGGAATAAGCAGTGACGATAATAGTGAATTAAGTCGGAGAAAATTTTGCCGCTAGCGCGTTCTCTTGCAATACACTCCTTAAAGCATTAAATATGGAACAATATCATGTAGCAAAGAATACAATATATAAAAATGCAACGTCTCTCTGTCTGTTTGTCTGTCCGTTAGTGCGCTTATCACTAGAGAACCACTTATGCGATTTACGTGTTTTTATAAATTTATACATAGGTTCTATATAATTCGATATAAGCGTAGATAATGGGAGATAAGGTGAGATAATTGGAGATAAGGAGAAATAATGGGAGATAAGACGAGATAAGCCTCGATAATGGGAGATAAGTATAAATAATGGGAGATGAGGAGAGATAATGGGAGGTAAATATTAATAATGGGAAATAAGTCTAGGTAATGGGAGTTATGGTGAGATAATGGGAGATAAGGAGAAATAATGGGAGATAAGGATAAATAATGGGAGATAAGTCGAGATAAGCCTAGATAATGGGAAATAAGGTGAGATAATGGGAAATAAGGAGAAATATTGGGAGATAAGGAGAAATAATGGGAGATATTTTATTACGTTGGGTAACATAAGGAATAAGCAGTGACGATAGTAGTGAATCAAGTCCACGCGAGCGGAGCCGCGGGCCCGGCTAGTATATATATATATATATATATATATATATATATATATATATATATATATATGTATTTATATGATTCAATGTGGAACAAACTGAAAACACACCTAAGGGCCATATTTTAGCAGTCTACCCACCATATATATATATATATATATATATATATATATATATATATATATATATATATATATATAAATATATATATATATATATATATATATATATATATATATATATGTATATATATGTATATATATATATATATATAATATATATATATATATATATATATATATATAGAGTTGAAAAACTTTTGGTGACAAAAATCCTGAATATGTAATTTCAAATAAATTATATTTTATATTATATAATAATACAATTATAATATACTATATATATTATATAATAATTGCATTATTGTCCAAAATGTATGTTGAAAAAAATTATTGCAAAAAATTAAAAAAAACTCATTTTTTTTACTTTAATTAATTCTAAAGAGTACACTGCAGAAACAAAAGGAAATTTAGCATTCTTCTTTACTTATAGGAGGGTTTATATTATAGGCTTAAAAGAGTCAAAATTACTTATTTTCTAAAGTCCTTACTTTTGAAATACGCTAGATAATTTATCTAAAATTTCACCATAGCAAATTTGGTTTAGCTACTTGCGGAAGTTTTCGATAACTAAAAATATTAAAAATGACCAAAATATATTTCCCCTAGAATGCTAACCTATGGAAAACAAGTAACTGGAGGCAAAATAATGATTCGAAATTAACGCGAAGTGTTTCCTATCGATTTTTGTAAGACGAAAATATACGTGCACTTTAAATCGGGTTCGTTACATTATTAGTGGGGACTGGAAGATTAATAAAGTTTTGATAAGTTATATCAGTATACCTTGCATACAAACTAACATATATTGATAGCCCAAGAAAGTATTTTAACTTTTTTAATTTACAATAAATTGTAACGAATAACTTTTATGTTGAGAAACTGGGTAAAACTCATATCCCTTAGGCCCTATTCGATTTACGCTTTTGCGGCAGATCGTTTTACTATTTTTTTTTGATAAAATATATTTTATCTTATATTAGAAACTAGACGCATTTTTTGTTTAGTATCTTCTAGATAGGTTGAATTGCTAAGAGTGTGCTACTAAAATAACACAAAATTATCAGAAGAGCATTTAGCTATAAAATAAATTTGAAAAAAGAACTTTATTGGTGATAAACTGCCAGTTTAATATTTTAGATATATCAGATTGCTTAATCTTGTTTATTGAACAGTGTACAGAAAGCGTGTTTAAAGCAGCATGTCGTCAATATATGCAGAATTTGGCGTTTTTAGTGTCCGTTAAGATTTTTCTACCAGACTGTTCGACACTCATAATTTTCAACCATAGACCTGGACAATAAAGAGGTTTTCACACGTTTCATATCATAATAAATTAAATATAGGTTACTGTAAAATTTTAAAAATCTATTAATAAAAAATGTAATTAATCAAATGTCAAAAGCTTGGTATAAGTATCTAGCACTTTTTTTTAATATTACTATGAAATCAAATTATTTTAAAGTTTTTTTCTTAAATTTCCTTTGTAAGTAAATATGTTTACTCAATGTTAGTAGTCCAAAATTTAAATGAAGTGGCTTGTTCAAATTTCGTTTTCTCCCTATTTCGTGACAGACAATTTCTAGTTTATCAAGGGACAATTGGTGTATATATATAGATTTAACCATGGGCAATCCTTTCTAGTTCCTAACCTTAGATGGGTATGTATGTCCTTAGGGAAGTTTCTTTATTACCTAAGATAGATGTTTTATAAAGCTAGTCTAGCTAGAACTTTATTATGTTCTGTAGACATAAATTAGGTTAAATTTAAAATAAGATATTTACTTAGAGTACTCTTATTGGAGATTTTGATAAATTGAACATCAAATTTGTATTATTATTAAGACCTTTAAATCTTGGTATCAGTGTGGAGAGGCCATTTCAAAATATCGAGTTGGAAACCGTATATTCTTGACTATTTTTAATATTCAAAGTCTCAAATGAATTCAACATTATTGATGTTAATGGGTACCTGACTCAGTCCGTCGAGACCATTCTGGCCAGTGGAAATTATCATATGTACTAAAGGCTCGAAAATCTTCAACAAAACGAGGCAGGTCTAAATATTAGGATCTATCTAATATATAACTAAAGACATACTAACTTAAAACATTAACAGCCGAATTCTTTAAGTAAGTTTGAGGTTTAAACTCTATTTAGTCGTTGTGAAAATCTGAAACTTCCAGATGATCACGTGTGGTATTTCTATATTAGTCGCAATCACATTACTCTTACGAAATAGGTATTTATAAAAAAAAAGTTAACAACCTATATCTTAGAATAGATAGAAAAAGGAGTATATTCTTAAAGTTTAAATATAATTATATAATTTTTTATATTTTTTGGTTTAATGATGAATTAAAATTTTTATATTTGTCTCATATTGCAAGACTGAATATCTTAGTTAGTCCATTATTGCATTTGTTCATTCTTGAGTGGACAAAAAATGGCACATTACGCCCAATGAAACTAAAATAGTTTAGGTATTAACGTCATTCATAAAAGACTAGTACAATACCTTCCTGTAGCATGAAATAACAGCGGAGTACCATATTTTAACACGTAGAATATTTAGATAAGAACCTAGATAGAAAATTAAAGAGGAAAGAACACATAATAAAAAAAGTCAAAAATTAAGTATTAAATATAGAAAATTACGTTGGATGATGAATAGAAAATCAAAACTGTCAATTGAATATAAACTCAAACGTATTAAAGCCCGTTTGGACCTACAGTATATGATTATGGGGGTGTGTCAGCAAGAATATTCTAAATTTAGAGAACGTAGGGAAGTAGTAAATGTGCCTTAGTATGCAAGAAAATCTGACCTCCACAGTGATCTAACGATGCTATCAGTTAAAAACAGGATCAACAACCAACGAGAGGACTTAAAAAGACCAAACCTTTTTGGTTAGGGATATGAGATAGTATAAAAGCAGAGCACAATATGCGTATGTAGTGTATAATTCGTAGGATCGATCATTCAAAATTTGTTTGGCATATTATAAAAAAAAATACTGGTTGGCTGAAATATAACTACATGTAGTAAAAAATTTAAAAGAAAAAACTATTGCATTTATCGAAATTATTTCTAGTTGACAAGTTCGATCATTTTTTTAGGTAAAAACTTAGGCAGTTAAAGTTTAAAAAAAAAAAACTAAAAAACTGAAGTAATTGTAAAGAAACGGACCAAATCTAGGTGTATAATGGAGAACTAAATACCAAGTATTTCTTTTCTAACATTTCTTAAACTATTACTATCACTAAAAACAGCAATTTTTATTAGGGTGCCATCTTGTCCTGAACATATGGATAATTCAAATAAACCACGGAAATAAAAATGTAGTTCAATTTCAAATAATTTAAAAATTGCCCTAACTTTTACGACACCGACATAAAGATATTATTTTATTTAGTAGTAAGTAATTTAGGGTAAACAGGAAAACAGGTTATTAAGCGTTGAGTTCTTATTGTTTTAGCAAAGTTTAAAGCAAAATTATGTGTGCAATGTGGGTGTACAGTGGTTTAATGAAATCGGTTTAAAGTGCTTGTGTAACGTCTCCCTTTATATATTATTAATTTAATATCTTGTCAACATTAAAGCTACTTAATATTTGTTTATTGTATAAATATTTCCTCACTAAGATCACAAGAAACATAGTCTGTTTATCTGTCTGTTGACACGGCAATTCTCGATCTGATTTCATATTTTATACAGATATAATACTTAAACTAGAAAATAAATATGTAGTTAGTTTAAGAGAAGGGGATAAAGTTGGTGAGAATCCATCAATTAAGTATCCTTTTGAAAGAGTATTTCATAGATTGTTGTTGAGCTAATAAACAGATTTTCTCGCACAATTATTTATAATTAAATATATAAATGGTTAAATCGGTTAGGAAGCGGAACCTTTTTAGGATTTGAAACATATGGTACTTTTTCAATATTTTTAATTTCTACAGAGGCTCTCTTAACTAAATATTTATTTATTTTCCATAACCTACAAAGTTTCTTATAAAAAATACAAACCAGAAATTGTTACAGCATTAGATAAAGAAAAAATCAAATTAAATACTGAACGAATTATTAAAAATATTGGTGTAAATAATAATAATAATAGAAGCTTTAAAATGTCTTATTGTTATTTTTAAATGCACTTTCTTCCCAATTTTTTAATAAATATTTAAATTTTGGAATTTTTTTTTATACTTCTTATATTTTATGAAATACTACGGTATACCAAAATTTCATCATAAAGAAGTGAATTTTGACAAAAAGTAATTTTAATCTGACTAGTTCGAAAGTTTTAGATGTTCTTCTAATAAATTAATGTAATATTTCTGCTAGTTCGATATTTGAAAATTCTGCTTTCAGATTTACAGAATACATTAAAATACTCTTTTATAAATTGTACTTTTATTTAAACTCCCTTTTAATTTGTATAAAGTTATAGTCGGTTCTAATAAAGATAAAAGATAGATAACTTCTGTAGTGTTATTTGTAATTTTTATAATGGTTATAGCACTGATATGCAGTATGCAGCCCAAAATTTAAATGAGATATTGAAATTTTAAATGAATTGTATAAAGGAAAATAAATATGTTTTAAATGTTTATTTTTTAAATCATTACTCTCTATTAAATGTTAATTAATCGATAGTACTTCTTAAGTATTCAATGTAATTTTTCCAACTTGATTTTTTATCTTGACATAGACTCAAACATTTTGTTTTACTTGAATATTTAATCATTTCCCTATTAAATGTTGAAAGTAACTCATTGTCGTTTCATCTGACTTTACTAGTTATTATAAAATGATATAACTGACTGTGAAATTGTATGTAAAATAGGACTAGTGATATACTACATTTTATAATTCGAAAATTTTTGTTTCCAATTTGAACACAGTACTTCACATATATATATATATATATATATATATATATATATATATATATATATATATATTACCATATAGGTTATTTCTATTCTATATATTAACTTTTTAATGGTGTCATTGTTATCTTATTTTTAAAGATGTTAAATCTTCTCTTCTTTGTTATTTCGTTAATTTCGTTAATTTACAGAATCACGTTGAGGCATCCTGTAAACTTATTTGCTTCAGTTATACATGGTTTCATTTCCTTAGTATTTGTCTTCAGTTATGTGTTTAGTTTCAAGTTGTTGAATTGGTTTACTATACAATATTATTTCGCCTTGTCGATGTTCACTGTAAGACCCCATTTTTTATACTCATCTATGAGCTTTTTCGGAAACTGACGGATGGTAAAAAAGAAATCATAAGACTTAAATATAAGAAAGGGATAGTGACATTAAGAAGAGAAGAAATGATAAACATCGTTGAAGAATTCTGCGAGACATTATATAAAAACCAACTGATACTAGAACCGGAGAAACACGCTTTATCGAAAATAACAAATCAAGGATCTGAAGATATTCCCGAGATATCCGTAGCAGAAATACTCTATGCTTTGAAGAAAATGAAAAAACGGCAGAGCACCGGGTGTTGATAGAATCCGCAGCGATAAAAAAACTGCTTAATCTATGTCTAGAGAAGCAGATCATCCCCACCAACTGGAATAACTCTGTAACCATCCTTATACATAAAAAAGGCGATGTAACGAGCCCCGAAAACTATATACCCATAAGCGCTTTAAGTCCTCTACTCTACACGCGTATAATTACCAATAGACTTGAGAAGAAACTGGACTTTTATCAAACAAGGGAACAGGCAGGATTCCGTTCTGGTTACGGAACCAACGACCACCTGCAAAGTATTAAAACTCTCATCGAGAAAACTATAGAATATAACAGACCCTTAAACGCAATTTTTGTGGATTTCCAAAAGGAGTTCGATACAGTAGAACTAATATCAATACTACGAGCACTAAAAGAATGCAGAATCGACCAACGATATTCCAACATTATCTATGACATATACGAGAACGCAACAATAACAGTTAATCTACATACTAACACTAAAAAAATAAAAATAAAAAGATGAATTAGACAAGGCGACACTATGTCTCCGAAACTCTTCAGTGCAGTCCTAGATCATGCATTCAAAACTTTAGATTGGGAAAGCAGGGGAATAATGATTGATGGGGAAGACTAAGTCAGTTGAGATTTGCGGATGACATACTTTTAATATCGGACAACTTGAGGGAAGCCAGAGAAATGCTGGAAGAACTACAACAGGCGACACAGAGGGTAGGACTGAAAATAAATTACAACAAAAGTAAAATGGTGACCAACTTAATACCTAGCGCACCGATAAGAATAGGAGACGAGGAAATAGAAATTGTTGATAAATATACCTATCGAGGACATGAAATTAGAATAGATAGAGACAACCAAACATGTGAACTCCCCAGACGAATAGCTTTAGGCTGGGCCGCTTACGGAAAGCTCATAAATATATTCAAAGCGGACATTTCGATAAGATTAAAACGAAGAGTCCTTAACCCATGCGTCTTACTAGTTCTAACATACGCGGCTGAAACATTAACTCTTACCGAGAGTACCGTTAAGAGACTGCAAATAAGACAACGTAAAATTAAAATGAAGATGGTCCGGCGACGTGGCAAGATTACAGGTCAAAGAGAATTTTAGAATGGCGTCCTAGAGCCGACAAACGCAATCGAAGAAGACCACCAACAAGATGGTCAGATGACCTAAAAGAATCACAACCAACTGGATGGCAACGTCCCAAAATAGAGAACATTGGCAACGTATAGAGGAGGCTTATGTCCAACAATGGACAAGGGAAGGCTGAACTACAGAGAGATGAGCTTTGATGCTGATAATAATACCAAATATTATATTGCCCCAAATCAATGTTATATGGCTAGCTAGAAGTTTTAGAACAAAATAATGACTATGACCATATGAAACAAAAATATTAACAAAAGAAAACTAGACAAAATGTATAGCAAATAACGATCTGGTCAGAGTTACTTTTTTAATATTTTATTTTTTTAATAACTAAATTTATTAAAGAGGCCCAAGCTTAAACTTTTCTTCTTGAAACTGTTACATTTCCTATAAAAAAATGTGTTCAAAAAAACGTTTTTTATACAAAAACTTAACATAAAAATCCAGGATTAAGATCTGAAAACAAATTAGAATGGTAATAGCTTTGAGAATTTTGACAAAAATTTTAATTCTTATCCTTTAGACGTAATTAAAAACGGATTCCTTGGTCATAGGCTGCATAATGCTAAATTGACTCCCTTTTAAAGTTGAACTATTGAGTAAAACGAGCAGTTCATATTTAAATTACTGTATACTTTTTAACTATGTATCTTGTGCATTTTTAGTTACCCTACTTGGTTGAATATTCTCTCTAGCCCGGCTGACTGAAACAGGTTAAATGCAATGAAACTTAAGAACTAAAAAAAAAATAGGTAGGACTTACTATTATAAGCAAAACATTTATTGTGAAGAACTTTCTATTCCACAATTTATTTGTTTTTGAAATATAAAATGGTTTGTGATTTTGACAGAGTTTTTGAAGAAAGTAAATTTAATAACTTGCACATTAATACCTCAATTATTATATTCCATTTATAATTGGAAGAATTTAAGTGAATCTGAGAAATCTGAACAGAAATTTAATGTATATATACCACATTGCTTAAATTGGCTTATAACTTTTTTTTCATCTTCTATAGTCAGAACCAGCATTCTGCTTCATTTAGTCTGAAACATACTGTATATTGTAATTATACATGATATCCTAAATATATCGTTCTTAATAAAAAGTAAAAAAAAATAAAAAGTAACAATAAATAAAAAATAAAAGCGTATGCTCTCTACTCGTAAATTGGTGAAAATTCCGGCAATAGATTCCTATTATTATTCAGGCAGCAAAATGCTCTTGTGCTTTCGTTGTGTCGCTACCAATCATTTTTTTTTGGAACATATTTTTAAAGTTGAAAGCCTGACATAGCTATTGAATGGCTTTCCTGCATGTAGTACAGTAAATCATTTAAATAATGTCTTAATTTTTTGCTCCTTCTATATTATAAGATATATATATATATATATATATATATATATATATATATATATATATATATATATATATATATATATATATATATACAAATTACTTACAAAAATTTAGCAGTTAGTTCATCTCTGGTGAAGACAATGAAATTTGCATTTTGGTTGGCCAGGTAGTATGCATGATTACACAAAACATGATTAAAAGACACTTAGAGAGTTACACAAATATTGAAAATAAAACTTTGTCAATAAATATTAGTTAAAACACTTTTAAAAGACAGAAACACAACTGCAAGAAACCATGATGTTGAAATGATACTCCATTTTAAAAATTTTGTGACGTCGAGTTTAGTAACTATTTAGTGATATTTGAGTCCGAACCGGATATTGTTGGTAGTCTATGTCGTCATCAGGTCGACAAAAAAAGCATTAAAGTTAGGGATGTGGTAAATTTTTTTAGGTAGATGCTAATTTTAGATAAATTATTTATTATTAATGATATCTATTTTTTAGTTTTAATTTTATAAAAAAAAGGGGGACTTAAATTTGATGAATGTTACTCTTCGACGAGTTATTTATTATTAGTTATATTAATTCTTTAATTTTATAATCAAGAGATTCATAGGTTAATTTAAAAATTTAAAAATTTGAAATCGAAAATTAATACTGGACGTTATTTATTATTAGTCATATTTAATTTTTTATTATGTAATTTTAACAAGAAAATATAGAAAAGTAACTGGTAATAAATAGCAAAAAATGACAGAAAGAGATCAGAAACGTCAACTTTACTAGAAACTAATTTTTTCATAAAGATCGTTCTTTTTTATTGGTTTGGTATATTTTTGTGTTAGCAAATAAGTATACATGGAGCTCAATCCTTCTATGTCTTTTTTGTGGTTGAGATTATTTTTACAGGTTTTTATGTAACACATTTCCAAGAAACTTCTTCTGAAATAATTAGTCTCAACATCCAGAATGAAGCTGTTGTTATATTGTACTCTGTGATCTGTATTATTTACGTGTAAGCTCAAGCTAGTTGCGTTAGGTTTGTGTTTACTATCACTTTTGTGCAACGCTAATCTCTTAGAGAGCTTTTGTGAAGTTTGTCCAACGTAGACCAAACCACATTGGCAGGGAATGCCATATTAGATCTTTGTAAAGTATCGGTTTTATCTTTTAAATTGGTATAAAAACAATTCATTCTTTTTATGTTGTAGTTGGCAATTTTAATGCTTGTATTTTTAAAAAGAGAAGACAAGGACTGGGAAAGGCCTTCAATGTATTGTAACTTTCCTACCTTAATATCGACATTAGTGGTGACCGTTGGATTAATTGGAAGGAGGGGTCTTTGAAAATTCTTTCTAATTAGAGCTTTAGGATAGTAATTGTCCAACAAAATGTCTTCCAACAGTTTTACATTTTTTTCTTTAAATGAGGGGTGGCAAATCTTATCTATTCTGTTCTTTAGTCCTCTGATGATGTTCAGTTTCTGTTTCATAGGGTGATAAGAATGGAAGGGGATATATCTACCAGAACTTGATTTTTTCCTATACCAGTCCAGTTTGACTGTATTATTTTCTGAGCGTACAACCCTAGTATCCAGAAACGGAACAGCACAGTCAGTCTCCTCCTCAACAGTAAATACTAACTTATGATTGAAAGAATTGTAAATGTTAAGAGTGTTCTGTACACTTCCAGCAGGTAAAGCGACTAACAAGTCATCAACATATTGAAACAGAAGGGGAAATTCAAATCCAACCCTTGAAATAACAAAATAAAGAAGTTTATTCATAACAATTTCGGCCAGGATTGGTAAAATAGCACTTCCCATTGGGACGCCAATTTTTTGTCTGTAGTATGTACTATTGAAGGAGAAAAATGTATTTTCATATAAAAAAGTAATGATTAGTAGGAACTGTTCTTTAGGAATATTACATATTTCTTCTATTGATGTGAAATGTTCATTTAATATTGATATAATAAGATCTAGAGAAATGTTAGTAAATAGTGAAACTACATCGAAAGAAGCAAGTACAAAACCCTCTGGCAAAATAAAGCCATTAACCTTCTCTGCAAATTCGAAGGTATTTTTAATTCTGAATTTATTAAAAGTTGAAAAAGCTGTTTCTAAAATAGAGGCTACATATTTGGCAAGTGGTTGTGTAGATGCTCCTACACAGGAAACTATTGGTCTTAGAGGTATATCTGGTTTATGTATTTTTGGTAGACCATAATATTTGGGACAAATCCCATTATAAGTTGTCAATGTGCGAGCAGTTGCTTCATCTAAAAACTTACTATCTTTTAATGATTTAATTAATTTATTGCATTTAATTTCTATTTTTGATGTGGGATCGTGATGTATTATTTCATAAGTACTCTCATCTTGAAGTAGGGAGTGTGATTTCTCAAGATAGGAAGCTTTTGACATAGCAACAGTAACATTGCCTTTATCAGACCTAGTGATCAGTAAATCGGGATGGTTTTTTAAGAAAATTTTTGTTTCCTTCTCTAATTTATGAGTGATAGAAGTTTTGTCTTTATGTGATATTACATAGTTAGTAATTAGGTTTACAGCCCTTGCACCAATGTAGTCTTGTTTTTGTGGGGGGACATAGTGAATTAATTCTTCTACCTCAGACAGTAGACTAAACATGTTAATATCTTTGTTAGATATAGTGAGACTGAACTTGGGACCAAGGGCTAGAAACCCTTTTACATTAGGTGGTATTTCTACATCAGAAATATTTTTTATCCACTTATCTTTTCCTATATTAAATTCATGAAATTTCTTTTTTAAAAATTCTATTTTTTTAATGTTGTTTTTTTTTAATTTTATTGAATAAAAATTTATATTTATTATGTTGAATAAAAATAAAATCATCAAAAATATGAAATGGTAATTGAGTCCTAAGGTCCTGTAATAGCTCATCCAATGATCTCTCGAGTCTTGGATGAGTCTGGAAAACATAACACAACAGGTAACAACCAATTTCCATAAGTTATGTATTTCTGACACTAATCGGTACATAGAAAGACTCGAGAGATCATTGGATGAGCTATTACAGGACCTTAGGACTCAATTACCATTTCATATTTTTGATGATTTTATTTTTATTCAACATAATAAATATAAATTTTTATTCAATAAAATTAAAAAAAAAAAAACAACATTAAAAAAATAGAATTTTTAAAAAAGAAATTTCATGAATTTAATATAGGAAAAGATAAGTGGATAAAAAATATTTCTGATGTAGAAATACCACCTAATGTAAAAGGGTTTCTAGCCCTTGGTCCCAAGTTCAGTCTCACTATATCTAACAAAGATATTAACATGTTTAGTCTACTGTCTGAGGTAGAAGAATTAATTCACTATGTCCCCCCACAAAAACAAGACTACATTGGTGCAAGGGCTGTAAACCTAATTACTAACTATGTAATATCACATAAAGACAAAACTTCTATCACTCATAAATTAGAGAAGGAAACAAAAATTTTCTTAAAAAACCATCCCGATTTACTGATCACTAGGTCTGATAAAGGCAATGTTACTGTTGCTATGTCAAAAGCTTTCTATCTTGAGAAATCACACTCCCTACTTCAAGATGAGAGTACTTATGAAATAATACATCACGATCCCACATCAAAAATAGAAATTAAATGCAATAAATTAATTAAATCATTAAAAGATAGTAAGTTTTTAGATGAAGCAACTGCTCGCACATTGACAACTTATAATGGGATTTGTCCCAAATATTATGGTCTACCAAAAATACATAAACCAGATATACCTCTAAGACCAATAGTTTCCTGTGTAGGAGCATCTACACAACCACTTGCCAAATATGTAGCCTCTATTTTAGAAACAGCTTTTTCAACTTTTAATAAATTCAGAATTAAAAATACCTTCGAATTTGCAGAGAAGGTTAATGGCTTTATTTTGCCAGAGGGTTTTGTACTTGCTTCTTTCGATGCAGTTTCACTATTTACTAACATTTCTCTAGATCTTATTATATCAATATTAAATGAACATTTCACATCAATAGAAGAAATATGTAATATTCCTAAAGAACAGTTCCTACTAATCATTACTTTTTTATATGAAAATACATTTTTCTCCTTCAATAGTACATACTACAGACAAAAAATTGGCGTCCCAATGGGAAGTGCTATTTCACCAATCCTGGCCGAAATTGTTATGAATAAACTTCTTTATTTTGTTATTTCAAGGGTTGAATTTGAATTTCCCTTTCTGTTTCAATATGTTGATGACTTGTTAGTCGCTTTACCTGCTGGAAGTGTACAGAACACTCTTAACATTTACAATTCTTTCAATCATAAGTTAGTATTTACTGTTGAGGAGGAGACTGACTGTGTTGTTCCGTTTCTGGATACTAGGGTTGTACGCTCAGAAAATAATACAGTCAAACTGGACTGGTATAGGAAAAAATCAAGTTCTGGTAGATATATCCCCTTCCATTCTTATCACCCTATGAAACAGAAACTGAACATCATCAGAGGACTAAAGAACAGAATAGATAAGATTTGCCACCCCTCATTTAAAGAAAAAAATGTAAAACTGTTGGAAGACATTTTGTTGGACAATTACTATCCTAAAGCTCTAATTAGAAAGAATTTTCAAAGACCCCTCCTTCCAATTAATCCAACGGTCACCACTAATGTCGATATTAAGGTAGGAAAGTTACAATACATTGAAGGCCTTTCCCAGTCCTTGTCTTCTCTTTTTAAAAATACAAACATTAAAATTGCCAACTACAACATAAAAAGAATGAATTGTTTTTATACCAATTTGAAAGATAAAACCGATACTTTACAAAGATCTAATATAATCTATGGCATTCCCTGCCAATGTGGTTTGGTCTACGTTGGACAAACTTCACAAAAGCTCTCTAAGAGATTAGCGTTGCACAAAAGTGATAGTAAACACAAACCTAACGCAACTAGCTTGAGCTTACACGTAAATAATACAGATCACAGAGTACAATATAACAACAGCTTCATTCTGGATGTTGAGACTAATTATTTCAGAAGAAGTTTCTTGGAAATGTGTTACATAAAAACCTGTAAAAATAATCTCAACCACAAAAAAGACATAGAAGGATTGAGCTCCATGTATACTTATTTGCTAACACAAAACTATACCAAACCAATAAAAAAGAACGATCTTTATGAAAAAATTAGTTTCTAGTAAAGTTGACGTTTCTGATCTCTTTCTGTCATTTTTTTGCTATTTATTACCAGTTACTTTTTTATATTTTCTTGTTAAAATTACATAATAAAAAATTAAATATGACTAATAATAAATAACGTCCAGTATTAATTTTCGATTTCAAATTTTTAAATTTTTAAATTAACCTATGAATCTCTTGATTATAAAATTAAAGAATTAATATAATTAATAATAAATAACTCGTCGAAGAGTAACATTCATCAAATTTAAGTCCCCCTTTTTTTTATAAAATTAAAACTAAAAAATAGATATCATTAATAATAAATAATTTATCTAAAATTAGCATCTACCTAAAAAAATTTACCACATCCCTAACTTTAATGCTTTTTTTGTCGACCTGATGACGACATAGACTACCAACAATATCCGGTTCGGACTCAAATATCACTAAATAGTTACTAAACTCGACGTCACAAAATTTTAAAATGGAGTACCATTTCAACATCATGGTTTCTTGCAGTTGTGTTTCTGTCTTTTTAAAAGTGTTTTAACTAATGTTTATTGACAAAGTTTTATTTTCAATATTTGTGTAACTCTCTAAGTGTCTTTTAATCATGTTTTGTGTAATCATGCATACTACCTGGCCAACAAAAATGCAAATTTCATTGTCTTCACCAGAGATGAACTAACTGCTAAATTTTTGTAAGTAATTTCACATTCAGTCGTACAATTCATTTAATCACGTTTTAAAAAACGAACGTTTTAGTTTATTTTCTGTACCTGGTTTGCATTTTTAGAATCCAGAAGAAGCTACCATTAGGCAGCGAAAGCTCGATAATAAAAATAAAAAGCAGATACTAGAGCCTTTAGATCTTTGATTGTTCATCTCTTCTCCTTATAAGGGCGTTTTCCAGCAGTTAAACTTAGGATTATATATATATATATATATATATATATATATATATATATATATATATATATATATATATATATATATATATATATATATGTATATATATATTTATTTATTTATTTATTAACCAAATACCTTGATGTACCGTTAGGTGTTAAGGTGAAGAGTTTCATGTTAAATACAATCTAGCTAAAAATTGTATACAAATTCAGCCCATTCCTTCTTGTTTTTTTTGCCTTTTCCTTTCCTTCCAGGTCGTTTTCCGTTCCTTCAGCTTTCAGCTACTTCAGTTTCCCAACTTTTGGCTGGTCTACCCCTTAGTCTTTTCTGCATCGTTCGGGTTTTCCATATTACTTTTGCTTGTTGACTCTCCTTCATTCTCACTAAATGGCCAAACAATCTCAGCTGGTTCCTGTTTATCGTTGTCGTTAGCGTTTCTATCTGCAATTGTTTTCTTACCTCGGTGTTTCCAATTTTATCTCTTTTTGTTATGCCTATTACTGCTCTAAGATACTTCATCTCCATTGCTTGAAATTTACTGCTTGTTCTTTTTGTGAGCACCCAGCTCTCGCTGCCATATAATAGGATAGGTCTAAATATAGTTTTATAGTCCATCATTTCTATATTTATGGAGACATATGAATGTATTGTTGAGACTGTGCATTTTCTATTCTATCTTTTATTTCCTGTTTTATGTATTTTCGTTTCTAGATATTTGAAAGAATTTACTTGTTCTGTTTCCCTGCCGTCAATTTTTATTGTTATCTTTCCTTCATCTCTGCCTATTATAATTATCTTGGTCTAGTCTATATTTATGCTTAAATTTCTTTTGTGCAGTACTTCCTTCCATTCTTCTATATTGTACTGTAACTCTCTCCCGGTCTTGGCGTAAATTAGTAGAACATCTGCATAGGCGCTCTCAGATATTTCTGTCAGTATCATGTTACTATAGCCGACCCTGTATTTTTTAACTTTTGTTTTTAATTCTTTTGTTACATCGTCCATTATTATGCTGAACAAGATTGAGCTTAAAACTCCCCCATGTCTAAGTCCCTCTTTTGTTGCAAACTCCTCGGAAACATATTTTCCCGTTCTTACATAACATCTTGTGACCTGGTATAGACTTTAAATGGCTCTACATAGCTGTGTGTTTATTCCTCTTGCTATTAAGCTGTACCATATAAGTTGCCTTGGGACACTATTAAAGGCCTTTTTAAGATCTAGAAACGCAACGTATATTTCTGTTATTCTTTTTTTTTTCTATTAATATATATAAATATATATATATATATATATATATATATATATATATATATATATATATATATATATATATATATATATATATATATATATATATATATATATATATATATATATATATATATATATATATATAATAGGTTATCTTTGACAGGCAATCTAGTAGTAATAATAGTTGCGGGGAGGCTCAGCTCCTAGCGATACTTCTTGCCAACCCCGACGAAACATTCCTCCAACCCCCTAGCCACCACGATCATCGCGATTTCTTCTGGGCATAACAAAAAAAAATCAAGAAGTTACCCTACTCTAGAGTGCTGGCCTCCTCCCTCCAAAGCATTGTTGATTCGAAGGCCTTGTATCTGACTCTTCCCAGGACCTCAGCTCCTAGCAAACAGTGCGATGCTTCTTGTTAACCCCAACGAAACATTCCTCCACCCTCCTAGCCACCATGATTATCGGGAATTATTCTGGGCATAACAAAAAAATCAAGAGCCTACGCCAGAGTGCTGGCCTCCTCCCTTTTGCTTCAAAGGTCTTGTATCTAACTCTTCCCTGCACCTCACTTGAGCAAATAAAGTGATACTTAGAGGTCCATTGCAGGGGGCGTCTGCAGTTTTTAAATGAAAACCTGCGCACCCTGACTCAGCACCGAATATTTTAGACCCATCAATGAAGCAGACCAGTGCGTCCTGGGTGGTTAATTTTTTGTTCATCCCATTGTTACCTGCTAGGGATCGCAAGGGACACGTGGTCACCTTAAAGAGCAGTAGTGGTATCTACTAAGTCACCAGTAGGATTCGAGAAACCCGCATTCTTTTGTACAGGGTTTCCTTTTTTAACCAGATTGGTAGGCTGAGTAGACTAAGTAGAACATCTAATGCGAATGTCACTGTGGTTTTCGTGCCTGACCACCGCCAAACACAGCCAGTAAATAATACGTGGACGTATTGCCCAGTAAGGCTCCACAATACATCGCAGTAACTAAAATATCGCAGTCCATTTGTCGACGACATCAGCGCACGTTCTCTAGGTCATTTTTCGATTTAGAGTAATAGCTAAATATTTAATACTGCGCATCAAGGTGAGTAAATTCCCAAATACTTGAGTTGGTTAATCTGATATTTATTTTAAAATACTGTACACATATCAAGAAAAAATAAACTAAAACTATATTTGAGAAGATCACATGAACATTTTATTATTTGAATTTGGTATTAGCACTCTTCCAAATTCAAATGTATCACTACAAGTAAAATGTTTCATGTGAAGTCAGCTATTTATAAATTTTACCCCTCCACCTTCGTGCGTGTTGAGAAATTCAAAATGGTGGATCCAACATGGCGGACCTCAAAATCGATCAGTTCTTTTTGAATGGTAAGACCTCATTTCCTAAAAATGCTGATCCAATATGGTGGTTGCAAGTGAGGTAAGCGATAACCCTTTGTTAGGTTGGAGATTTTGAGTAATTCTGATTTGAAATGTTCTGTAGTTGAATGGTTGACGATGCTTGCTGATCACTAATCTAAAGTCAGATTTTAAATTTTAGACGTCGGTCCAATATTTTTTTTTTTTTTTTTTTTTATGTGTCTAGCACACGTGCTACAGGGAAGTCCCTAAAGCGCTACAGGAGCGACACGTGTGCGGAGGAGCGACACGTGTGCGTTGTTCTTGAATCGCTGTAGATTGTACTCGGTGGGAAACACAGTCCTGGGCAAATTATTCCAAAGGGATGGTGTTCTCCATATAAAAGACTGCTTGAAAAATGTTGTACGGGGAGTAACAAGCTGAACCTCATACGGATGTGAATAATGAGCGCTACGTGTACTTCTAACATGCACCGCTCTGGGAGGAACTAAGCGGGCCACATCCTTCGAACACTTTCCATGAAAGTACTTGTAGAATAGGCTCAAGTCGCCAACCGTTCTTCGATGTTCCAGCGAATCAAGGCTGACGGTCAGTTCCTGGTCTCCAATCAGACGAACAGCTCTTCTCTGGATAGAATCCAACAAATGCAGTGTATGTTTGGGAGCGGAGCTCCAAACATGGGAGCAGTATTCCATAGTTGGTCGAATTTGAGCTTTGTAAAGAATTAACAGTTGTTGTGGAGTGTAAAGCTTTCTGGTTCGAAATAATATTCCCAACTTTTGAGAAGCTCTCCTTGCTATGCTTGCAACATGTTCATGCCAGGATATATTTGCTCCCAAATTAACGCCCAACAAATTGAGTGACGATGTTAGAGGAATGGAGTGCCCCGACATAACTATGTCGGGTTCAGCAACGTTAACTTTTTTAGAAAAAACTGCCGCCTGGGTTTCTGTAGCGTTAAATTCCACTTGGTTACTGTCACCCCAAGATAGAATTTCTTCCAGGTCTTTGTTAAGTTGAACGACTTCCTGCTGTCTGCGGATATTCGCGTGAGTAGCCGATGTCCGAGCGTTCAAAGTGAATGAAGAGATAAGTGTACTGTCATCTGCAAAGCTGTAGATTGGATTCTCGGCCTTTTCCAGCAGATCGTTAATGTAAATGAGAAAAAGAGTAGGAGACAGTATGGAGCCTTAGGTACACCGGCGTTGATAGTGAAGGTGTTAGAAAGAAATCCGTCGACTGCCACTCGTAAAGAACGCTCTCTGAGGAAACATGAGAGCCACAAACAGAACTTTTCCGACATACCATAAGAACGTAGCTTAGCCAACAGCCCATCGTGCCAAACACGGTCGAATGCCTTGGATATGTCCAGAGCAACCGCTCGAGATTCTCCAAAGTGTTCAATTGCATTGTTCCAAACATGTGTTACATAAGTCAGAAGATCTCCTGTTGATCTATTTTTACGAAAGCCATATTGGTGATCGCTAATAATGTTGAATCCTTCAAGATATTTTAGAAGATGCTGATTGACAGCCTTTTCCAAGACTTTCGATATTATTGAAAGCAGTGCGATTGGTCGGTAGTTATTTGGCAAGGTCTTCTTGCCTTTTTTAGGTATCGGCTGAACCGTAGCGCATTTCCAGCAGGAAGGAGATATTCCCTTTCTGTAGGATAGGTTGAAAGTCTACAGAAATCTGGTGTTAGTTCCCTCGCACAGATTTTAAGAACTATGGCAGGTATTCCGTCAGCGCCAGAAGCCTTTTTGGTGTCTAGCTTCATCAGAATACGCTTTATAATACGCTGTCTGAAGACAACATCGGGCATCCTTGACTGCACTATGGGAATAGTAGGTGGTGTTTTTCCTTGGAAATCGACAGTAGAATGTGAAGCAAGGAGTTCAGCCAACAAGTTCGCTTTCTCAACGGGTGTCGTTGCAATAGAATTATCTGGCCGTGTGAGTGGTGGTATGGTGGATTTGGTGAAATTTTGACTAACTGCCTTAGCGACCGACCAAAAGGACCTTGAATTGCCGGGACAGGCGAGAAGTTTGTTTCTAATCCGTTGATTGTGTACCTCCTTGGTTTCGTCGATAATTTCTTTGCATCTGTTCCTGGCACGAACAAATGTGTTAAGATTTTCGCGCCATTGTCGGTATGCAAGATGTTTAGAAGCAACAGCTTCTTTGCATTTTCGGTCAAACCAAGGCTTGCCGTTGGAAGGGCATTTCTTCGAAAAAGGGATGTAAGCCTCCATACCGGCCAAAATAACATCGGAAACCTCCCTGGCGCAGTCAGATGGGTCGTCGGATCGAAAACAAACGTCCAACCAAGGGAAAGTTCGAAAATATTCCATGAGATCTTCCCATTTAGCAGACTTGTAGTGCTAAATCTTGCGCGGTTTAGGCGCCTCTCTGTCATTAATTGGTAGAATACTCGATGTCGAAAGTAGTTTATGGTCGGCCTAACGGCGGATTTACGCTGACTGTGTAAATCTCCGGATTGGTGGTTAAAAAAAGATCAAGAAGACTGGCAAACTCTCCGTCTCGATCAGGGATCCGTGTTGGTTCGTCAATAAGCTGAGTTAAGCCACAACTGACTGAAAATGATTCGGCTTCACGACCTTGTTCATCGGTAGTATTTGGATATTTAAGCCAGTTGATGTTGTGGACATTAAAGTCGCCCAGGATGGCAATTTCGGCATTTGGATAGTTAATTTGTAAATGATCGATGGTGTCTGCAAGGGAAGCGACAAGTGTTCTAAAGTTAGTATCACTTGGTGGTCGATAGAGGATACAGATGAACCTTGTGGTTGGTTGAGTCGTTATTTTTAACCACATAACATCAAAGTTTGGGGGCCCCAGGGCCTCTTCTCGTTGGCAAGAGAGGTCGCTTCTGACATAAAGACAGATTCCAAAGTTACGCCTAAATCGGGAATAGAAGTCGTACCCAGGATAAAGATAGTTTACTGTGCTGGTCGATGAACTGACCTTAGTTTCACAGAGAGCGAGTACATGAGGTTTATTTGATTGCAGGTGTTGGTGCACTGAATGTATGTTTGTGTTTAAACCTCGTATGTTGCAAAAATCCATTTTGAAATTCTGATCTCTGCATGTCGACGCCCCTGAACCAGCCCCCATCCGGAGATCCGAACGGGGGGCTATTTTACCTCCGGAATTTTTTGTATCCAGGTGCCTCATCATGCTATCTGGTCCCACAGTCCGGGACATCGGCACAGCCACGAAACGTTAAGCAACTTCACGCAGCCTAAGCCGATGCGATGGTATCACACCGGGCGATGCTGGTGGGATCTTGGCATCTACCATCTAGGTTGTTCTTTAAGTCGCCTCCTACGACAGGCAGAACATACCGGGGGAGATATTCTATCCTGCTCCCCCACGGGTAGGCCGACGTTGATCCAAAAAATTAAAAATTTTATAATAAAATCCTATTTTACATGAAATTTGCAATAAAAAAAGTAATTTTTCACTGAAATGCATAGATTCCGAGAGAAAAGTTCCTAAACTATCTGTAATTTCATATTTTGGGTACTGAAGGTCCATATTGATAAACGTGTTTTCGAAAAAAGCTCTCTATGGTTAATAGGGTTAAGACTGTCTTTAAATGCAATTTTGAAACCCACATTACTTTTTTTTCCGTTGTTTCTATTTATTTTTAGATTTTAAATTAATATATACATATATATATATATATATATATATATATATATATATATATATATATATATATAATATATATGTATATATATATATATATATATATATATATATATATATATATATATATATATGTATATATTAATATATGTAAAATATATATATATATATATATATATATATATATATATATATATATATATATATATATATATTATATATATATATGAATCAGCGTGTGCAGGTTTTCATTTAAAAACTGCAGATGCCCTCTGGAAAGGTCCTCCAAGTATCACTTTATTTGCTCAAGTGAGGTCCTGGGAAGAGTTAGATACAAGGCCTTTGAAGCAAAAGGGAGGAGGCCAGCACTCTGGCGTAGGCTCTTGATGAAATGCAATTTTGAAACCCACATTACTTTTTTTTTTCCGTTGTTTCTATTTATTTTTAGATTTTAAATTAATATATACATATATATATATATATATATATATATATATATATATATATATATATATATATATATATATGTAAAATATATATATATATATATATATATATATATATATATATATATATATACATATATATATATACATATATATATATATATATATATATATATATATATATATATATATATATACATATATATATATATATATATATATATATATATATATATATATATATATATATATATATATATATATATATGAATCAGCGTGTGCAGGTTTTCATTTAAAAACTGCAGATGCCCTCTGGAAAGGTCCTCCAAGTATCACTTTATTTGCTCAAGTGAGGTCCTGGGAAGAGTTAGATACAAGGCCTTTGAAGCAAAAGGGAGGAGGCCAGCACTCTGGCGTAGGCTCTTGATTTTTTTGTTATGCCCAGAATAATTCGCGATAATCGTGGTGGCTAGGAGGGTGGAGAAATGTTTCGTCAGGGTTGACAAGAAGCATCGCGCGGTTTGCTAGGAGCTGAGCCTCCCGCAACTACTACTATTACTAGATTACCTGTCAAAGATACCCTCTATTCAAAAGAATTGCTAGGAAAGGAAAGTTGTCCTCTTGTCAATTCCATTTTTAAATACATACCACTTTTTATGTTTGGGTAATTCCTAAATAGTAGAAAAGTTTCTGACTTTACAGGAACTGAGTGTTGATTTCTTAGGCCTTAATGATGCTTATTTTTTCAGAAAAAATTAAAATTACAATTTAAAATTCCGTTACACTTAAAACTTAGTTGTCGTAATTTAATAAATAAAATCGAAATTAGTTGCTCGGTACCAAATTAATTGAGGTATTTGATAATGAGTCAATTATATTTCGATTTTATCTTGATTAAATGAAAAGCTCGATAAATATTTACCAAGATTTAAGTTTACAAAAGCAATAAACAGTCTGATAAAGTTGCTGACGACGATGAACTTTTTTCTTAATTCGGAAACTTTCTTCAGACATGAAATTTTGTACACTTATGTAAAATTGATGAATTACTTTTGAAAATTTTACCAGTGAGCTGCAGCCATAGATTAAGCTATTAATAAAAATGCAATTTTCAGCTAACGAGGCTTCAGAATTTATTTGAATCCTTTTCAAGTTTAAAATGAGAATGGTATTTTATAATTAATATGAATAATATAATTAGATGTTACCATTGACAGTAGTAAAATTATATATATACATATATATATATATATATATATATATATATATATATATATATATATATATATATATATACCATATATATATATATATATATATATATATATATATATATATACCATATATATATATATATATATATATATATATATATATATATATATATATATGTGTATGTATAGGTATATATATTAGGGGAGGAGTGAAAAAAAAAACTTTTATCATACCCTGAAAAGTCAGCTTTATACGTTAATTTAATTGAATTTCAAATATTTCTAATTTTAAGGTTCTACGGTTGCATATTCAATTTAAATAATTGTTTTTTTGTCTATTTAAACAAAATAAAAAATTTAAATTGAACATTCAACCGTAAAACCTTAAAATTTTTCAGAAGAACTGCCTTATTGACATATAAAGCTGACTTTTTCGGTTTAGTTGGTCATAATTACCAATTATGACCAACTAAAGTGAGTTTTGAATAATGAGCAATTTTTATTGTAATGTACAGTCGTGTAAAACTGTTAGTATTGGAGTTTGATCGAAAAATGTCGAAAAACCGCCTAAAAATGATAAAAAATGGTCTAATTGGCCAAAGTTGGCCGTTTTTATTTTTCTGCCAAAAAAAAAATAAAGTGGATTTAAAGTAATGAGTGATATAAAGCATAGTTTACAGTCAAATAAAGCTGTAGGCAATTGGTAAAAACGGCTAAAAACGCCAAAATTGACAATTTCTCTCAAGCATGCCACTTCTAGTCTCTCTTATCATCATTATCGTTATCAGGGACTTTAAAAACGTAGAAAACCAGTGAAAATACATAAAATAGGGAAACCGAAATAATTCCCAAAAAAACATTTATTTGACTGCATCATCTCCAGCCTGGCCGCCATTTTGAACCCGCCATTTTGATTCGTGCAAAGTATCATACGACGGCAAACAATAGAGATTTCCACGAAAATTTTGAGCTCCTTAGAAAAATGTGCAGTGGGTGACCTTTTTGACAAAGAATCACCTATATATATATATATATATATATATATATATATATATATATATATATATATATATATATATATATATATATATATTCATTGTAGCCACGGTCTGAACTTGATTTCAGAACAACTAACCTACACGTATGTACTTTACCAAAGCATTCATTTAACTGTTTAAAATATACGTAACAAAAAAGATGTTTTACTTCAGGAATTAAAAATTTCATAGCAAGAAATACATTAAACGTATCGATATACCCATAAACATTAAATATCAGATATGATACACAACATAAATTGCACTACTGTTTAAGTTAAATGTTATAAATTACGTATTCCAGTGATTTTACAAATTTACTACTACATTCAAATTTATTTATAAAAGGTGTTTATCTAATTGAATCAAGAGCTCATACATCTTAAACAATTTTAGTGACATTCTGTATATAAATATATCTGCATAAACTTTTTCGGTGTAAAATATAACTTTTCCTGAGATATGCAACAATAGTCAGTTTAGATATTTTTGTGTGATGCCTGAAAGTCCAATTATTATTATTGTGGCTTGTAAAAAGGTTTAGTAATACCTACCAATTAGTTTTCCGGAAGAATTATCAATTTACACATATGGCTCCTGTAATAAATCTAAAATGGTTGTGTATTATAACTTTTACGTTATGTCGCGTATAAACTGAAAAGGGACAAAATATTTGTAAAGGACTTTAGGGCCAAACATATTTGAAATCCCAATTATACGTTAGAGTGAATTACGATCATGTATATTTATTAATTTTTTTTATCTTTCATTTGGATTTTATGTGGATGAGAAAGTTTGCGAATACTTTTATTATAAAAAAATTCTACTTATTGTTTTTAGCTATCAAACTTTTTGGTTTAATAGGTAATTTTTCTCATATAGAATATTTTTGGCCAAAAATAAAATAATTTAGGTTAAAAAAAACTTTTGCACGCTGACACAATATGACTATGTTACGGCTTTCTTCAAACTGATTTGAAAAGATTAAAATATTTTGGTTCATTTTTTCAATTCTAGTTTTTTGCCGAAGTGTGAAATAAGAGCAAAAATTATTTTTCCTTTTTACAGTTTTAAGCTGCGATATTCTTGACATGCAACCAGAAAATTGTGTGGGCGACAGGCAACCGTAACAAAATTTGTCTCTAAACTTAAAGAAGTGTAATAAATAACAATATAAAAGTAGTTTATGCTTGGTGAGCCTTGGCTCGTTAATCATGATTTTCTTGAGTATCTAGGTCATATTTCATAATCATATCATAAACATAAAACTATAAGCAGCAATTTTTATTAAGATACAAAAATCTATTGTGGGTGCCTAATCTATTGTCTCTAATATTGTAAAAAATCTAGAGATTTAATTTTAATATAGACAATATATTTTCCAAAGGAAAAATATATTCTCGTAGTAGTATATATATATATATATATATATATATATATATATATATATATATATATATATGTGTGTGTGTGTGTGTGTGTGTGTGTGTGTATATATATATATATATATATATATATATATATATATATATATATATATATATATATATATATATATATATATATATATATATATTCTTAGTGTATCTTATCTTTTAAAGACGTTGGCGATAACATTGCCGCTCTGTTCACTGTCGTAAGTTTTTCAATCAGGAGTTGCGGCGCCTTCCTGGTCCTCGCTTACCGATTTTTTTTCTTTCATTTATAATTTGCAGAAGCTCATACTTTTGGCTTCTCATAATATTGCCAAAGTAAGTGCTTTTTCTTTCTTTAATAGCTGGAATCAACCCTCGTTCTTTTTTCCATCCGATCAAGTATTTCCACGTTTGTGATATGCGCCGTCCAAGGAACACGCAGCATTCGGCGATAGCATCACATCTTGAATGACTCAATTCTTTGTTGTGTTGTCTCTGTGATTGTTGCAGCTTTTATACCGTATAACATGACCGAGAGCAAGTAGCACCTTAACACTCTTGTTCTTGTTTTTAGTTTAGTTGGCTGTTACAGAGTATGCTGTGAATTTTATTAAACGAGCTTCGTGTTTCTTCAATTCTTGAGCATATTTCAAGAGTGTGACCCGGCAAGTTGAGGCTCAGTATTATGTAGCCTGTCGTTGCCTTATTTTTTTAATAAATATTTTATTTATTAAATAGAAGCCGTTATTTGCCCCTTTATGTATATCTTAATTTTTTAGAATGGATTGAGTGGATATTAATACTGAGAGAACAAAAATCAGATATAAGCTAGCTCGTTTTGTTTGGAGAGATATTTTTTGTACGTCTTTTGAAAATAGTCCCTATAGTTGTTTAAAGCTTGGTTGTACTGTTTATTTTTTTTTGGCACCATTCATTTTAGAATAAAAGGAATCTAATTTCAGCTCAAAAAATAAAAAAATACTGAAGAGTTATTTACTTGTTAAAATAAAATTAAATATATTACAACCTGTGCATCCTGAAAGAAAAAACAAGTAGTTTAGTAAAAGACTGCATTAACACAGAGAAAAGTATATTAACAAAATAAAAATTCTTGCAGTTATTAAACTCTTAAAATTACATTAAGTAAATAAAAACCCCTTAGGTTATGAGAGTGTATACATTTAAACTAGAGTCAGCAAAGTTCTATGAATTCCTGATTCTAAGTGTAAAAAAAAACACATAGCTTTAAAAGACACGGTATAAGTTTGATTACACGTGTTGACTTACTGCCTGGCTTCTCCTCGTAGGTTTTCCATAAACAGCTTGGTCTCACCTGGTGAGATTCTCATCCAGATATTGTCTCACCTGCTACTCTCCTATTCTCATTTGGATCGCTAATCACTCTCTGACCCGAAATGTCTTAGGATGAGCAGAATATTTTTAGAAGGCCACTGCACTACGGCAAGATGGAAGACTAAGCCTATTACGGCCTTACGAAAAAAAACACTACTCTCTCACTGAGGAAAAAAGTTGTTACTGCACTACTGCGTGACGGAAGGAAAAAGCCACTACGGCATGCTGTAAGAAAAAGCCACTACCGCATGGCAGAGGAAAAAGCCTTTAAGAATTCCAGATGGCCGTTTATATATCTTTTGCCCCTTCTTCAAAGTGAAGTCTTTAAAGTGGTTCACTTCCGGAACGCAGAATGAGACGGGAGTGTTAAATTCGAGATTTGATGGATAAGGATCCATGATGCCCGTCTTTCGTAAATCAGATGCTTTCAATGCAAATAAAAGAAGTTAAGTCGGCAAAACGCGGTACATACGGTTGAGTTACACTACTCAAAAAATTAAACTCACTGCTTTAAGTTACACTGCTCAAAAATTTAAACTCACTGCTTAATTAAATATAAAAAACTGTAATAAAATATAAATTATGCAAATAAAAACGGTGTTGTACCATGATCTTAAAATCTAGGAAAACATGAATGTTACAAGAGCAGTCCCAATCTTCACTAATTACGCTTCCTAAGTACGTTATTTTTGTGACTCTTTCAGGTATTTGTTGATGTACTTTAATATTTATGTTTGAATTAGGATTCTTACTGACCACCATTGTTTTTGTTTTGCTCGAATTCAGTTTCATTCCATATTCCTCACATGCATCAACAATTTCATTCATAAGTCTTTGTAGGCCTTCTTCACTGTCCGGTAGAATGACAGTATCATCATCGTAGCGGAGGTTATTTACACAAACACCTTTAATTGTAATTCCATCATTTTTTATCAGAAATTGCTTTAATGAAGATTTCCTCCGAATATACATTGAATAACAGAGGTGATAAAATACCCTGACGTACGCCTTTCTTTATTTTTAATTCTTTGGACATGCGATTCTCAACTTTTATTTTGGCGGTCTGGTTCCGGTATAAACTTGATATTATTTGTAAGTCTTTGTCATCAATGTTACACGATTGTAGAATTTTCATCGTTTTCTCGTGATTTGCCATATCAAAGGCTTTTTGGAAATATATGAAGCATAAATAAACATCTGAGTTGACATCTCTACATCTTTCAATCAAAATGCGGATGGAGAATACTGCGTCCCTCGTTCCTAGTCTGTTCCTAAAGCCGAACTGTGTTTGTCAAGTACGTTCATCTAGATATTTGTATACTCTTTGGTGGATTATTTTAAGGAAGAATTTCAGGATATGGTTCATTAGATTTATATTTCGATATTCTTCGCACTTTCTAGGGTTATTCTTTTTGGGTAATGGTATAAAAATTGTTGTCAACCAATCATGAGGTAGATCACCTGGGTTGTATACGCTGTTGAAGAGGTCCTGTATAATATCCATATGTTTTTCAAGAAATATTTTAATGATTTCTATAGGTGTATTATTTTCTTCTACTGCCTTTTTTTTTAAGTTGAATTGCTGCTGCTAATATTTTCGTCTTTTTTTATGAGGGGCCCGTAGTATTAAGCTTATTTGTATGATGTTGTCTAGTTATGTCACTATACATTTCCCCTATATATTTTTCCCCGTCTATCTATTCTTTCGTGTATGTTCAGTAGTAGTTTACCTTCTTTATCCTCTGTTACTTGTGTTTGCCCTTATAATCTTAGTCCAGCAGCTTCTTTGATTTTCTTATGTAAATTAAATGTTTGGTATTTCTTTTCTAATGCTTCTGTTTCTGTGCATTGTTCACTTAGCCACATGTCTTTAGCTTCCTTTATCTTTCTTTTTATTAGGTTGTGGGTTTTTTTGTTTTTTATATTATTGTTGTTCTTATACTTTTTTCTTACTTTCATCATATCCAATATATATATATATATATATATATATATACAGTAATACCCCGCTTAGCGCGACCCCCCGTTACGCGCGGTTTCACTATAACGCGAATTTCAAATTTCGCGCTCATGTAGTCATTAACTTCTCTATGGTCGCGGGGGGATCCCCGCTTTCTCTGAATATTCTCTTTGAAGAATTGGGAATTCCCTGTCCTTCGACTTTGTTCTATGGGGATTTCCTCGTTCGTTTCGTGTGTTCATTTGTTCCGTAATGTTAGTTCGGTCGGCTGGCAGTTTTGTTTTAATATTTATTGGAGATACATACATACATAATTTAACCCTACGTTAAAAATGCCGCCTGTAAAGAAAAAAGAGCGTAAAAGCGTCACTTTGGAATTGAAGATGAAAGTGTTAAGAAGAATGGAAAATGGAGGCAAAGCAACAATTGTTGGGAGAGATTTTGGACTCTCAGAATCGACTGTGAGAACGATTTATAAAAATCGGGAAAAAATTAAAATCTCCAGCGAAGGTTCAACACCTATAAGTGCAACAAAACTTTCTCGTTCGAGATCATCTATCTTAGAAAGAATGGAGAAATTACTGTCAGTCTGGATCGAAGATTTGAATAAGAAGAACACACCACTAAGTCAAGATCTCATATGCACAAAAGCAAAATCTTTGTATGAGATGCTGAAAACAAAAGAAGGAGAAGGGAGTGCCACTCCGACTTTTGCTGCCAGCAGAGGCTGGTTCCATCGGTTCAAGCAGCGTTCTAATCTTCACAATATCCACATAACAGGCGAGGCGGCCAGCGCGGACATTCAAGCTGCAGCTGAGTTTCCAGACAAGTTTCAAGACTTCGTTAGACGAGAGAAAATTCCTGCTTGTCTCATCTTCAATGTTGATGAGACCGCACTTTACTGGAAAAAAATGCCATCTCGAACATTCATTTCTAAGGAAGAACGTCAAGCCAGTGGTTTCAAAGCTGCGAAAGATCGACTAACACTTCTGCTGGGTGGTAATGCCACTGGTGATTTCAAACTGAAACCTTTACTAGTGTACCATTCAGAAACACCCCGTGCAATGCGAGGCACAGACAAGACAAGTCTACCAGTTGTGTGGCGATCAAACAGAAAGGCGTGGGTTACACGGGAAATTTTTCAAGAATGGTATTCTAATAGTTTTTGCCCATCAGTCAAATCATACTGTGACAGAAAATGGGCTTGAACCTAAAGTTATATTACTCTTAGACAATGCCCCAGGACATCCAACCTCACTTGATACGCCCAGAGACTTAAAAGTGTACGTAAAGTTCCTTCCACCAAACACTACGTCAATATTACAACCTATGGACCAGGGAGCAATAGCAAACTTCAAAGCTTATTACCATCGCCGCACTTTTAGCCAACTAATTCATGAAACTGACGGGGAAGGAAGACAGTCTATGCGAGAGTGGTGGAAGTCATACAACATTATGAAGTCTATTCACAACATAGAAGAGGCTTGGAAGGAAGTTAAAATGAGTTGTATGAATGGGGTGTGGCGTAATCTTTGGCCAGATGTAGTGGAAGCACCTAGAAGAATTGTCCAGATGCAGAGACAAGTGCTTGAAGACATTGCTGCAATGATTGAGGGGTCTGAACTTGAAGATGTCACGGTAGAAGATCTCGTAGAACTTGTAGCAACGCACGACGATCCTATTAGCAATGAAGATCTGATCGAGTTACAGAATAATCCTATCTACGATGAGGAAGAACAAGTAGAAGAGAAAGTTTTATCTTCAGGGGAAATACAAAATGCACTTTCAAAAATTTATTCAGGTTTGGACATATTGCAGAGTATAGACAATAATGATGACCGTGTCTTGACCGTGTGTCAAACAATTAAAAACAGTGTTGGGTGTTATGAACGTATTTTACAAGAACGTAAACAAAACGTTACCCAAAAGACAATAGATGTATTTTTTCCGTAAAAAATAAGAGTATGTATTGCATAAAGTGTTCTTAGAATTAAAGTGATTGATTAAAATGATTTGTATTTTTTTGTATTAAATTTTGACTATGTTTAATCATAAACCTCGATATACGCGAATTTCAGTTAACGCGATTTTTTTCGGAACGTATCCCTCGCGTAAAGCGGGGTATTACTGTATATATATATATATATATATATATATATATATATATATATATATATATATATATATATATATATATCATATATATATATATATATATATATATATATATATATATATATATATATATATATATATATATATGTAATATATATGTAATATATATATATATATATATATATATATATATATATATATATATATATATATATATATATATATATATATATATTGACAAAATCTTAAGATATGAAAATAGTTGGGGAACTTGGCAAATGGGCAAAAACAGATGTTCACACTATATTCATTTAGCCAATATTTCGGTCCTAGGTTAGGACCTTCATCAGGGCACAAACTGAAAAAGAGATAACGAAGCAACCAATAAGGAAAGTTGGGTTATTATTGTTAAGTTTAATTTTAATTATTAATTTTTAATATTCAATTTATAAACTTAATTTCAATCTTATAATTATTGATAAATACTTATTGTTGTTTAAAAGTATTGTTGTTATAAAGAAATGTACATTATTATTATTATTATGAAGAAATGTCAAAATAAAAATTGCAAGTGACTCACATGTGCAAGTGACTCACATGCAGTGTGCGAATTAATCTAACAAGAATGACCATAAATAACAATTGTCACAACAAAGGCCAACACTGAAACAAAACGGCCACTATTCACTAACATATTAATTTAAAAATATGGCATTTACAGCAAGGATGCCATTAGAAATCTTGGATGCTGAAAAATCAAAATTAATTAACCACCTGCGATCTGAAAAGAGAAATGACAAGTTTGACAAGGCGCTGACAAAGGACAACCATCTGACAGAAGTAAGGGATCACTCAAAATAAAAGGGAAAACGGTTGAATAACCAGGAAAGAACCGGTTAAGTACAAATTAGGTAATACGTCATTAGAATGGAATTTTGGTATAAAAGGAAAAGTACCCAATGGGAACGCAATTTTTCAACGGTATGGAAATTAAGTGGCGTGGAGAAAAAAGATTTTTTCAACGGTATGGAAATTAAGTGGCGCAGGAAAAATGATTTTTCTTCTTGAGAGGAGAATAGGGGGATTGGAAAATGAGCTGAAAAGTGAAGAGGATTTTATTTATTTGGTATATACTAAGCAATTTTAATGAAAATGGGAATAAAATTGTAAAGAATTTCACGAGAACCATGAGAATATGTACTAAAAAACCGGTCAAGTGCAAGTTGAACTTGCACAATTAGTGTTCCGCACATTGATTGTTTTTAAAATAAAAATTTTTGTTAGGGTGGTATAAAATGATCAGTGACCTCACAAAACACACCCCAAATGAGTTTTCAACAAAATTTGTTTCCAATCTTTACTGAAAACTGGTGACCTTGAAATTTTGTTTTTTTTTTATATACCAAATAAATTATTAAAGGTAATGCACTCGTGATAATTTTCGTTCAATCTATACCCCGTGGAGAATATTCCAGAATTTTTTCAAAATTTTTTGATCAGTACTTTTCGAAATAAGGTAGGGGACAGCGATTTTTTAAAAGTAATACGAAGAAAGGGGGTGCGCAAGTATTACATTATATATATATATATATATATATATATATATATATATATATATATATATATATATATATATATATATATATATACATATATATATATATATATATATATATAAAATATATATATATATATATATATATATATATATATATATATACATATTTTACTCGTGTTTTCACAAGCTTTCATTTGACACCACACTCGATGACCTAGTAAAAAAAATTTTTTTCACTTCCGATTTCACCCCTCAAAACGAACCCCTTAAGTCAAAATTTATGTTACGGTGGTATAAAATGATTAGTGACTTTACAAAACACACCCCAAATGAGTTTTCAACAAAGTTTGCTTCCAATCTTTACTGAAATCTGATGACCTTGAAATTTTTGTTTTTTTTTTATATATCATACAAATTATTAAAGGTAATGCACTCGTGATAATTTTCGTTCAATCTACACCCCGTGGGGAATATTCCAGAATTTTTTCGAAATTTTTTGATAAGTACTTTTCGAGATAAGGCCCGGGACAGCGATTTTTCGCGAATTTTTAAAAATACGAGGCATGTTTTTTAAGTAAGTACCGTTTTGCGATTCCGCCGCCGCAGCGATACGGTCGGCGTTCCGCGCATGCGCGCTGGTAACCTACATCTCATGTCTACGCACTGACGCCATTACAGTCTGATTCTTCATTGTATACGTTGTTTACTGAGTGTTTAAGATGCCTCCGACAATCGTGAGTCCCGCCGATTGTGAAGTACGGGCTGTTATACGATTTCTTAGTGCTAAAGGCGTAAAAACCGATCGATATTCATCGTGAGATCTGTGAAGTTTACGGACAAAACATTATGAGTGATGGAATGGTAAGGAAATGGGTGAGAGCATTTAAAGATGGCCGCACAAATGTGCATGATGAAGAACGGAGTGGGCGTCCTTCGGTCGTTAATGAAGATTTGGTGCAGAAAGTGGACGAAAAGGTGAGAGAAAACAGACGCTTTACAATTTCATCATTGTGCGACTGCTTTCCTCAATATTCTCGTAGTGTTTTGTATCGCATTGTGACCGAGAACTTGAATTACCGGAAATTGTGTTCACGTTGGGTTCCAGAAATGTTGACGGATTTGCACAAAACCCAACGTTTAGGCAGTGCATTGACTTTCCTTGAGCGGTACCACAATGAAGGTGAACATTTTTTAGACCAAATTGTTACTGGTGACGAAACATGGGTGGCCTACGTCACACCAGAATCGAAACAACAATCCATGGAATGGCGACATTCATCATCACCCAAAAAAAGTGAAGTTTAAGCAAACAATTTCTGCCCGCAAAATCATGTGCACAGTTTTTTGGGACAGAAAAGGAGTATTGCTAGTGGAGTTTCTGCCTCGTAATGAGACAATCAATGCAGCGTCTTATTGTGAGACATTGAAAAATCTGCGTCGTGCAATCCAGAACAAAAGACGTGGCAAGTTGAGTAAGGATGTCGTTTTGCTGCATGACAATGCCCGTCCACATGTGGCTAATCGGACCAAAGATCTCATCAAATCTTTTAAATGGGAAACTCTACTCTAGATCATCCTCCATACAGCCCTGATCTGGCGCCCAGCGACTACCATTTGTTCCTGCACTTGAAGAAGCACCTGGGTGGTCAGCGTCTTCAAGACGATAACGAAGTCAAAACATTTGTGATACAGTGGTTAACAAGTCAGGCGGCAGAATTTTATGAGGAGGGTATTCAAAAACTGGTGCCACGTTATGACAAGTGCCTCAATATTCACGGAAATTATGTAGAAAAGTAGATTAAGGTACAGGCTTTCATGTAAAAATAAAATTATAGCGATATCTTTGCACGTCTTTTTTTAATTCCAAAACGGTACTTACTTAAAAAACATGCCTCGTAATACCAAGAAAAGTGCGCGCAAGTATATTATTATATATATATTTTTTACTCGTATTTTCACAAGCTTTCATTTGACACCACACTCGATGACCTAGTAAAAAATTTTTTTTTTCACTTCTGACTTCACCCCCCAAAACTAACCCCTTAAGTCAAAATTTAATTCTCAAAACTACATGGCTCTGATGAGGCCATCAATTCCTATGTTATTACCAAATTTCACCTTTCGATGTCAAATAGTTTCGGAGAAAATCGGGTGTGACAGACAGACAGACAGACAGACAGACACCGAAGTGATCTTATAAGTGTTCCGTAAGGAACACTAAAAAGGGACACCCGGAAGATAAATACGTAACGGGAGAGAGCTATAGAATACCGAAGGCGCAGTACTATGACGAGAATGACGACCCAGAGATATTATGTGGGGAAGATAAATCACAAGAGAGGAGAAACCGATATATGTTGCTCAAACCGTCAAGATCAGTTTTTTTATTAATGTTGTGGGGATTTTCGTTGATATAGCACATCTCAAGAAATTCTCTTTTAAGGAGGTTTTTTTGGAAATGAAGAATCTTTGGTGCGCTGAAATTGAAGGAATGTCCATTATCGACAGAGTGGATCGCCAATGCACACCTTTGAGGATGACATCTGCTGTCACTTTTATGCAATGCGATGCGGCGGTTAAGAGACTGTGACGTCTGTCCAATATACACAGCGGGACAATTAAGACAGGAAATGGATTGGACAATATCTGACATTGAAAGGATGGGTAGTGATTTTAATTTGCTAAAAATGCGTTTGTTTTTATAGAAATAATATTTAGCAATCTTAACATTGGGAATGGCACGCAGAATATGAACCAATTTTGAAGTAAGACTGGGTATAAAGGGCAAAGATAGTAACGATAGACCTGTTTCCGTATGGCTGGCAGGGGGTGGAGGGAGAGGGGGGTAAAGGTGTAGGGAGAGGTTCTGGTAAGATGCTATCAAAGAGGAAGAGCTTATCAACTTCGTCCTTGGTCTTGAGCAGGAACTTATTATTGTACCCATTTTCCATGAAGAGATTCGTGAGTAATGTTTGTGCTTGAGATAGATAATCCGGGTGAGCTATATTTTTGACTCTTCGGTAGAGACCCTTTATAACATTTACTTTCACTTTCCAATCATGGCCGGAGTTGGCATGGATATATCTGCCTGAAGAAGTTGGTTTTCTATACCAATCAAGTCTGATAACACCATCAGGACCCCTGATGACTCTTGTGTCCAGGAAGGGAACAGAATTATTTGACTCTTCTTCCATGGTGAACTGTAGGTGTGGATCAAAAGAATTGAAAATATGGAGAATTTCTTCTTTACCATTTTCTGGTATGGACAGAATAAGATCATCAACATATTGAAAAAGAAAAGGAAGTCTGAAAGATAGCTTATCGATGCAATTTTTCAAAAGATATAACATGACTATTGCTGTAAGAATAGGACTTAAGTTACTGCCCATGGGGCAATCAAAGGTTTGTAAATAGAAACTTTCTTTGTATTTGAAAAATGTAGATTGAAAGAAAAATTCCATGATGGCAAGGAAGAAGGGTTTATCCAATTTTGTATTGGGGGAGATTAATGCCCATTCAGAATCAATAATTTGTCTGGTTAACTGCCATGAAATGTTGGTAAAAAGACTAACTACATCGAGAGAAATGATGACATGATTATCAGGTAACTGAAAGTTATTAATTTCTGCACTGAAGGCAAAGGAGTCCTTGACTGCATATTGATGATAATTGTAGAAGAATTTTTCTAATGAATCGGCAGAGAATTTGCTTAGGCTTGATGTGGGAGAGTTGATTGTAGAGACAATAGGTCTGAGCGGTACACCTTCTTTGTGTATTTTTGGCAAGCCGTAGATTCTTGGTGGAATGGCTTTATAGGTATAAAGTTGTCTTGCTATTCTATCATCGATCCATTTCTTATTCCTCATTTGCCTGACAAAGGAATTATTTTTATTTTGATATTGGTTCATGAGAGAGTTTTTTGTAGACTTGTTCATCATCTATTAATTCAGATATTTTCGTCTCATAATGTTGTCTCTATGTTGTTTAAGGAAATTTACTGCTTTCTTGAAAAAGTCTTCTCAAAAGATGTAGCGGTGTTGTGATTGTGTAGTAAGGCATTTGTGACAGCACTGGTGCATTTAGCTCTAAGGATATCTTGGTTGGGAGAGGGTAAAAGTTTAATAAAAGATTCAACGTCTGCTAAAACTGTTTTGACAGGTACGTCTTTACCTGGAAAAGAATCGAAAACAAATTTGGGACCTAAGGAGAGTACTGTATGAACTTCGGGAGGAAAATTGACCTGAGTGAGATTAGTAAACCAATGTTGACATACTTTTAATTTGCTGGCTCGAAATTGCATTAAATTATTAAATTTATTAAACAAATTATTTGATAGGGATCTAGAACTAGTATGAAAAGATTTTTGTTGAGTGGTTCTTTAATAGTGAAGGAAATATATGTAATATATATATATATATATATATATATATATATATATATATATATATATATATATATATATATATATATATATATATATATATAAATACAATCTTAATTGGGGAGCTCGGCAAATTTGGGCGTGATAGGAGATCACACAATTTTCATTAAGCCGCCAATATTTCCGTCCTGGATTGGGACCTTCTTCAGGGCAGAACTGAAAAGAAGAACAGAGCGAATTCACTGATAGTGACTGGGATAACTTTAAATTAATGATGTTAATTAGGTTGTTATAATAAATTAGTGTAGAACAAGAATAAGATATTAGTCATAATAAGTTAAAAAAACTCACATGAGAAGTGGAAAGATTTCGTTAGCCGGAATGGCCGTAGGTTGTACATAAAAAGTTGTTACATATAAATGTAGGTTAATCCATAAAATATACAGAATACACATTAAAACACTGTAGACAAAATTCCAAAAAACAAATTTAACACATGGATGTACTTGGGAACCTTGGATGCTGAAAACATCATTAATTATTTCACTTGTGACGACCACATATGGCCACCGCCATTTGGGAACAAATGACAAGAACGACAGGAGACAGCTACCCGACAGAGATAAGGCGTTTAGTCAAGAAAACTAAATTAACCAGAATGCGGGGTCGACACCTGGAAGGAACCGCTAGAAAAGGAAGTACAAATATTGGACCCTAAGTGGGAGAGAGGTAGTCAATTGAGCGACCAAAACAACCCGGTATGTAATGGTGGAAGGATAAAACACACCCTAATTATAAGTAAATGGTGAGCGAGGGAGCGAGAGAGAGAGAGTGACAATAATGGGAGCAACAAAGAAGGAAATTATCTAGTGATTTAATTATTAGTTAATTTTTAGTTGGGATCTGATTGGAGGAAGAGATTGTTGGCAAAAAACCAACGAAGACTCGAGGCACCAGGAAGTGTTAAAGGGTGACGCAAGGTACTGTCTGAGCTTCATAGATTCCTTCCATTTTGTCTGGGCCATCTTTTGCACCTAGCGATTACTGTCTTCCTTCCATTGACAGTACCTTGCGTCACCTCTCTAACACTTCCTGGTGCCTCGAGTCTTCGTTGGTTTTTTGCCAACAATCTCTTCCTCCAATCAGATCCCAACTAAAAATTAACTAATAATTAAATCACTAGATAATTTCCTTCTTTGTTGCTCCCATTATTGTCACTCTCTCTCTCGCTCCCTCGCTCACCATTTACTTATAATTAGGGTGTGTTTTATCCTTCCACCATTACATACCGGGTT
>CM032456.1:135705375-135708788 GCA_019049505.1 Pachyrhynchus sulphureomaculatus
TGGCAAAAAATGTATTTATTTTTCTTTATGTGATAGCAAAAGAATCTAAAGTGCGAGTTTACATAAAGACAAGCAATGTGTGATTGATTTAACTAGGGGCATTAAAACTTTTCTAAAACCATATAACTTTTTTCTTCATCTTCTGCAGTTTCCAAAAAAAGTATAGGCGGAAAACAAAAAGGTATGGTGCCTCCAAATTTTGTAGGAAAAGCCACTTACCAAATTAATATTTCTCTCATCTCATTTAAAGTATTAATCGCCACAATTAGCTGACTTACCTGTAACAAAGTTCAAAATAATTAGCAATAATTAATTTTTAATTTAATTAGATTTAACTAATTAAACCATTATACATCATCACCTAGTTCATGGTCTCAAAATCAAACTTATAGTGTAGTTATGCTGCTACATTTATTACACATGAATTGTTTAAGGTCTAGATATGCACATCTATAATATAGTAACTATGGTTACTTCATTTTTATGCTTTGAGCAATGTAGTTTAATTTTTTTACAAAGCGACTGAAGATTTTATTTTCTTTTTTCAAAGAAAAATAACAAATAACAAAAAACTTTATTCTTCCAGTTTAAATACTTGTAATAAGTTCTGAAGAAAAAAACAAATGTAAGAAATTATCACAACCTCGTTTTGGTAGTACTTTAATAGAATTTAAGACAACATTATTTTCTGGTAAATCGAGCTAAAATTTAGACTTATCTGTACCGCAGCTGAAATCGACGTAGACTTCTAATTGGTGACTATTTCTGTCAAGTGGTTCAGGGTTTCCCTAAAAGTTAGAACCGGTAAGTTAGATTTAGAATCTATTTTGGTGTTTAGCAACCTTTTACCGTTTTCTTCAAAATATACTTGCATTACCTTTAAATTTAGAAGCCCAAATGTATCGTAACTTTCATAATAAATCTATTACTTTCTACCTGGTTTTTTTAATTTATTTAAAGCATAAATCTTTTATAAATATGTAAATATATGATAAAATTGAAGAAAATTTAGAATTGCTAGGTATCGGTTTATATATGTATATATATATATATATATATATATATATATATATATATATATATATATATATATATATATATATATATGTAGTTATATATATTGTAACATGTGAACTTGCCCGCACGTTGTGGTGTCTATTTTGTAGCCTATGAAAATGTGTTTAATTGCGCCCCACGTAGACTGCGTCTTTTTGTACGGTGTTAACTCGCCCGCTTTTTGCGGCGTCTTTTTGTACCCTGTGAAAATTGTTTTTCCCACGCTTGGGCGCAATTTTCTTGCAACCTCTTTTAATTTCTGATAATGAATTGAGTGTGAATCCTGATTTTAAAAGAACTAGAGAAATTAATCACACACTAGCTCAGTTTTCCTTGGTAGAGAGATATGGGTAAGAGATAATTTTTTTGTACGTCTTTTTGGAATTATTTTTTATTTTTAAAAAAAGCCTCAGCTGTACGACTTTTGGGCACCATTCATTTTAAAATAGAAAGGATCTAACTTCAGCTAAAAAAATGAAAAAATACTGAAAGGGTGTACAGTTGTTAAATAAAAAAACAGTTTGGTACAGCCGTCATTATCCTGAAAAGTAAGATAGGTATTCAGTGAGACACTAGCTTTAATCAACCAAAAGAAAATTTATTCATGATTTTAAAATAAAAGTTCTAACCTCTGCGATTTTAAGGATTACAAAAAAAATTCTAGCCTAACAGGTAGTTATTATTATTAGAGTCCCTAAATCAGACCTTTTACTTCTAAAACCTGACTAAACCCGAAAATCGAAGAATCGTGATTTTCACTTCACGTTTTGTCAGTTCAAATTGCTGTTAAAACACTCATTTGCGGGAATAGATCTATTGATGAATGTTCTGGTAACTACGGTTTTCCTATGGGCTTCTAGGCCTTCGATGGAACACAAAACCGATTTCACACTTTTGAGAAGAGCCTACTTTGGCTACTCCATGTAGAAAACACACAAAACCCCACTAACGGCTTTACGTTTAAAAAAAACTCGTGCTTAACTTGGCTCTCGTAAATATTGTCATGAGCCTCTACTGCGGCTCGGTCGAAGTAAGCCTCTCGGGCTCGGTGGAAGTAAGCCTGGCTGCGGCTCGGTGATAGTCAGCCTTCACGGCGGCTTGGTGGAAATTAGCCTAGATTCCTGTCCTCCGGACCCTTAAATAAACCGTGGGCACTCTCTCGGTAATATGGCTACGCCGGAACCAAAACTCGGATACAAATATTTGACCAATCCCGGCGTACCACAATTCGATGGATTCGGTCGGCAACCCGCACTGCACACTGTACCACGCGGCTAGAAAATTCCAGAGTAATACACTGCTCGATACAAAAATGGAAAGAAATACATTATTAAGAGAAAAATCAGTAACATTATATGGTCTTAAAATCTAGGAAAAAATGAATGTTACATTGACCCCCTTCCAAAAAGAAATAGACTACACTAGTCTATTAAACTAAGGCTACTTATGAAAAGGTACAAATGGTACACTATCACTTAATACTTAAGGTCAGAACTTAAAACAAATTACAAACTTCGGACCTTACTACTAGACTTAATTCAATTAAGCACTAATATAAGTACAATGAAAAACCAAATGTCGCAAATCTTTGCATGTACACACAAGAATCTTATAACTAGACTTTAACTTAATTAAGCACTAAGGTTAAGTACATCAAAAGTAAATAAAAATCCTTGCATGAACATAAGAAATACCTTTCGAAAGTAACAATCGCGGTCTTCTTATAAAAGAATCAGCTCTGTTATTGTTACCAAAACAAAAAAAAAAATATAACCTTGTCTAGACTCTTGTCTAAATCAAAAGAAGTGAACTGAAACAAAATATGAACACCCCCTTTAAAACAGTTTAAGGATTGTCAGAAAATTTTCTATTTCAGCAAAAGAAATTTAGAAAAATTCTTAAATAGAGAAAAAATAAAAAACTGATTCTAGTGCAAAAACACTTACACTAAAAAAGAAAAAGTCTTGTCAGACCATTTAGCACAAGGCCAAATAAAAATATCTGGATAAATATCCAGACAAACGCTCGGGAAAAATCGCTATCAATGCTCTAGCTCATCGCTAAGAGAACATTCCAAATCTAGTATCACTACTAGTCGCACCTCAAGAAAATAATCGCACTCTACCGCGCAATGTCGACGTCCTAAGACATCTAGACATGCTAAATCGCCAGGGAAAATCGCTACATCGCGCAATGTCGACGTCCTGAGACATCCAGACATGCAAAAATCGCCAGGGAAAACGCTCTGGTTGATCGCCAGAAAACACGTCAGCTCATCGCCAACAAAACGCTCTGGTATATTGCCAGAAAAACACTCTCGGCTCCTCGCCAAGAAAAACACTTTGGTATATCGCCAG
>CM032456.1:135708888-135724092 GCA_019049505.1 Pachyrhynchus sulphureomaculatus
GTCAAAGATCTAGAGTAAGGCCCAAAACAAGATGGGATGACTTGAAAAGAAAGGCTGGTTTAGGATGGATCGAGACGGATGGAAAAAGGAAGGGGAGGCCTATGTCCGACACTGGATGGAAGAAGGCCCATTAGATAAATAGATTTATTGTATTTATATATATATATATATATATATATATATATATATATATATATATATATATATACATATACATATGTATATATATATATATATATATATATATATATATATATATATATATATATATATATATATATATATATATATATTATATATATATATATATATACATATATATATATATATATATATATATATATATATATATATATATATATATATATATATATATCTATATATATATATAATATTGATGGTATTACATTGAACTTCTCGGTCCCCACTAGCAGCATGAAATTAAGTTATATTATATGACATTATAAGTTAAAATAAACGGCCAAGTGCAAGTCGGATTTGCGCAATTAGTGTTCCGTGCGTTGATTGCTTTTAAAATATAAATTTTTGTTGCGGAGTATAAAATGATCCATGACTTCACAAAACACACCACAAATGAGTTTTCAACAAAGTTTTTTTTAGATCTTTACTGAGAACTGATGACCTTGAAATTTTTGTTTGTTTATATTCCGGATAAATTATTAAATTGATAATTCTCGTTCAATCTACACCCTGTGGAGAATATTCTGGAATTTTTTCAAAATTTTTTGATCAGTACTTTTCGAGAAAAGGGGGGGGGGGGCAGAGCAGAGATTTTTCGCAATTTTTTAAAAATAATATAAAGAAAACTGTGCGTAAGCATTACATTATATGCTTTTTTGAACTTGTATTTTTACAAGCTTTTACCCCACCTCACTCGAAGATCTGGTAAAAAAAAATTTCACTTCCGGTTTCACTGCCAAAACTAACCCCTTAAGACAAAATTTAACTTTCAAAATTACACGGCTGTGATGAAACGATCAGTTCCTATATTAGTGCGAAATTTCAACTTTCCATGTCAAATAGTTTCGGAGAAAATCGGGTGTGACAGACAGTCACACCCAGACATATGATAGAGACCGAAGTGATTTTATTAGTGTTCCGTACGGACCACTGAAAACACCAGAATTTTACACGTCTGGCCTGTAACTACATTTATGGTTTAAGTTAGAAAAATAACAGCATCAATCATGAAAATTAGAAATTAAATGGAAAAGATTACTGTGACGAGAATGAAAAAAATATCAGAGATACTGTCAAAAATCATGATAGTTCTATACTTGCGGTTCGATGCGAATCCTCGCAACTAAACAAATGCCTCCAAAAATACTGAATACACAGGAAATGATATATCGACATAAATATCTAGGTCACAGCATATTAGCAACGAGAGAATTAAAAAACATAATAAATATGGTATACCTATGTGCAGAATGAGCGTCTAATGAATACCCAAGTAACTAATTAGCTGAGTCTAGGTGATATGAGATGTAGATGAAAAGCTACGGGTTCTGGAGGAATCCAGAAAGCTGTGCAAAACCTTTTTATAGCGTTATGCGTCTTCTTGTTCCCAACGTCCATCTATATAGACACACCTTTTTAGATCTCTTCTGACCATGCGGTTTTGAATCTGCATTTATTTATTCTTTTCTTCGGTATCCTGCTATTTTTTAGTTTAAATATTTGTTTATTGTCTATTTTCTGCACATAGTCACACTGTATTCATTATTTCTTTAGCTTCATCTTTGCGAGTTTTCTGTAATCTATATATTTGTACGGATCTGCAACAGAAATGAATCTCCAGTGCATTTAGTTTTTCATGCACTAATTTATTTAGTAATCAGGTTCCATACCCATAGTAAACTAAACTTTTGAAAGAAGAGTTGTAACGAAGCTTGCACTTTTCTTCTCAAATAGTATTTGACCAAACAATGGAACTCAATCACATTGAGTAATTTTTTCTCCTAAGTAACAGTACTTCGTATATGTTGAAATTTTCACTTCGTCCAGTTCCAGTCCTTCTCTTTCTCAGCATATATTTCATTTGATGCATATTTGTAGTTAGTATCCATTCCTTGTATTCCTGTATGAATCGCTTTATCACGATTTTTAGGTCTTCATAGTCTTGGATATCTTGATTGTCTGCGAAATGGAAAGTAAAGACGGTTTAATTATTAGCTATAGGTATTTTTATTCTAAAATATGTTATGTTCTTCAGTGTTTCAATACTTCCTTCAAATATACTCATACGTACTTTAAAAATAGCAGAAAAAAGTTGCACGCCTGCCGTAACTGTTTAATGACTATGAAGTAATTAGAGACTGGAATGTTATATTTGATTTGATATTATTGTATCGCTTAGTTTGATTAAGGTAATATTTGTTATTGTTTTCTTATTTACTAAAAATAACAGTAGCGCTAGTCTTCGTAAGATTTAAAAAAAAAGTAGATATACTTGTCTATTTATTGCCACTTTCTTTTTGTTCATTTATATTATTGCAAGGATATACATGAGCTTTATGGCAGCAACATAGCTTGTTATGATATAAGATTTTTTAAAATTATTTCTTTAGTATTAACCATTACTTAGGGCCAAACTTAAAAAGAGTTAAAGGATTAGGAAAGGAGTTAGAGGGGATGCTGTATGTATTGTGTTATACTTTTTTCTCAGGATTCTTAGTGTCACGCAATTTTAAAATTGTTATCTTTTCATTATTTTCAAATATTTATAGTCAGACATATAAATGCTTCAACAAGTGGGAAAGGAAATTAGAGGCGTTATGCCGTATACGAGTTTATAGTATTGTACATCCTTTTCCGGTTTCTTGAAAACTAACGTCTATTTTTAGTTTATAAAGGATTAAACAGGTCTATAATGCGTTATGAATTTTTTTCGGATTTGTTCTCGAGAAATCTAAAAAATGTATTATTTTTCAATATTTGTAATTACTTGAAGTACATATGAAGGATTGAAGGGAAGGTATAGAAAATTAGAGTGGTTATTTCGCATATTTCGAGTTACACATTCTTTTCTGGGTTTTTTAATTCGAGAAATATAAAAACTTCATTGTTTTTTCATTATTTTCATTTTTTGTAAAAACATTATGTAGAGGAGACAAATGTGGTTATCAATAAACTCAAAAAAATCAGCAGTATTATCCTATTTTTTATTTATTTTTGGTTAGAAAAAATAGCCAATTATAAATGTAATCATTTGCTCATATAAAATGTTCTAATATTTTGCCCAATCATTAGATATTACCCTCTTTAAAATATCAGGTAGTTATGTATATACTTTATTATGAGAAACATATCTGCAATTTGCAAATGAAGTAAATAACTTAACGATATTCAGAAATGTTAATTTACTTAAAATACTGTCATTGCAAGAAAATATTTTTTTCCGAATTACATTAATTTTTGTTAATTTCCAGTCAAGAATGACAGTAAAAATAGTAATTTGTAAGTCAGCAAAACCCTTATTGTATTTTTATAGAACACTATGCATCAACTTAAAATTTATATTATATTGGAAGGTATCATTTAAATCAAAATTTAATTTAAACGTCTGTACCTTTTTTATTAAAACAAAAAGAAAAAAAACTGCCAAGTGCACGTCGGACTTGCACAATTAGTGTTTCGTACGAAAACTGCTCTTAAAATAAAAAAAAAATAAAATTATTTTGTCTCTAGAAGAGCAACGCGTGGTAGTAGTAATATATGGAAAAAATGTATTAGAACAACCTCCACCATATTGTCGTGAAACATAGTTTTTAGTATTTTTTTACCAAGTAAATTATCGAACGTAAAGCACTCGTGCTAATTTTCGCTTAATCTACACTTTATAAAGACTATTCCAAAATTTTTTTGGTCGTTCATTTATTTGTGAAAAATTTCAACTTTTTTTATTAGATAATTTCGGAGAAAACTGGTATAACAGACAGACGGATAGACTGATGGACGCCGAAGTGATACCATAAGTGATTCGAACGGAACACTAAAAACACTGCAAATAATACATACCATGATAGTCCCGGTCTTGCTTACAAACTTTTTATGACCCTTATATGTTTGATTAATAGTAATTATATTTAAAGTTGTATTCTCTCCAACCAAAAAGAAGGAGGAAGTCAAACCACCAATATTAAAATTAAAAATAATGATTTGTCAATTGCAAGAACACCGAAAAAAGACATAATATATTTGTAGCCTTCCACTTTAGCTTTTATCCTTACTTCTTTAACCTACTATATGCTTGGCTGTAAATAAACATGTTTTGCAACGATTCATTTTGAACTAAAATCGAGGAGAAATTCCTATCGCACTACTGGCACTGTATAAAATGTATGAATCTGCACAACTTCCATTCATCCCAAACACTATTTTCTTTTTCTAATTTCAAGCACTAAATATATTCTAAATTCGAAATCATTATATCAATTTGTTTGGGATTTACGGTGCTAACAGAGAGGTAGATATAGCCACATAAGTTGGAAATTAAAATGATTGTCATTTTTATCCATTTTATGTGAAGAGTTCGAAGCGAAAATATTTCAGGAATATAAGATTGAGAGAAATATATATACATATATATATATATATATATATATATATATATATATATATATATAATTTTTTTTACATTTTTTGTTAAATATGTAGTTATATTGTTTATTTCCTTTCTTCTAAACTTTAAAAATGAGTTTCCTTTTACTTGGCGAAGTAGACTAACGAAATTAGGCGGAAAATTCTATTAAACTATTATTTTTTTAGTACCGTTCAAATTACAGCAAGAGGCCATTACTGTGTACAAGCATTTTTGCCTCAATGACACAATTAAAATTAAAATTTAATTATTTTTTTGCGGAAGCAGCTCTTTTCGACCGCGAAAATTTATAAGCTCTAGGGTCTCTTAAAATTAAAGTACCAGATGACATCCCCTAAGGCCATATACATTAATTTAACTTCCACAGAGAGACCTGTTCATGATGACGGTTCCTAAAACCTTTAGTTAAATCAATTTTAAATAAACTTTCTATACTAGTTTTTACGGTAGACTCGCATATAATAAATTTTTTATTCATATTTATTATCGCCATAGGTTAGATCAAATAAATATTTTATAAAGTGTAATTAAACTTGATTAATCTCTTGTTTTAATTTATTGAGCTAGAAGATTTACTCTTAAGGAGAAACACTTTATAATTAATAATTATTTTACTGTCCTTGCCAAAGAAATTATAAAATCACATATATATATATATATATATATATATATATATATATATATATATATATATATATATTAATATATATATATAAAGGGTGATTCATTTAGAGGTACTTTTTTTTAAATAAAAAAAAATGAATAAAAAACAATTTTTATTTTATAATCTTTATTATCATATAAAAGAACCATTCTTTACAATTATTTCTTAAAGATAATTTCTTTCAAATGTTGTCCGCGACTACGGTTAACAACGTCCATTCTGAAGTTCTAATTTTCAATGACGCGTGTGAGTATTTCGAGTGATATTTGGCCAATGACTCGAGTAATATTGGCCTCCAATGCCTCAATTGTAGCTGGCTTATCCATGTAGACTTTGGACTTTACATAGCCCCAAAAGAAAAAGTCAAGAGGTGTGATGTCAAATGATCTAGCCAGCCAATTCACTGGTCCAAAGCTTGAAATGATCTGTTCGCCGAATTGCTCTCGCAGTAAAGCCATGGTTTCACAGGCTGTATGGCAAGTGGCGCCATCTTGTTGGAACCAAATTTCGTCGAGACCACGGGCTTCAATTTCTGGCATCAAATAGTCTGTTATCATGGCGCGATAACGGTCACCATTCACAGTAACATTCCGGCCGGCCTCTGTTTTGAAGAAATATGGATCGATTATTCCACCGGCCCATAAACCACACCAAACAGTTGTTTTTTCTGGATTTAATGGCAGCTCTTGAACCTCTTCAAGTTGTTCATCACCCAAATACGGGCATTTTGTTTATTCACGAACCCATTAAGCCAAAAATGGGACTCATCGGTGAACAAAATTTTTCCCGAAAACAGTGGATCTTCTGCAAGCTTGTCAAGAGCCCAACGACTAAAACGGAAACGATTCGGAAGGTCGGTCGGCTTCAGTTGTTGCACTAGTTGAATTTTGTATGCTTTTAAAGAAAGATCCTTACGTAAAATACGCCAAGTTGTTGAATATGACAGGCCAAGCTGTTGAGAACGGCGACGAATCGACACGTTCACGGTCTTCGCGTACACTCTCCGCTACCGCCCCTATATTTTCTTCACTACGTGCTGGATGTGGTCTATTCGGTCGAGCATTATCCAATAATGAAAATTGGGTCTCAAACTTATTGATGGTAGAGCGAATTGTGCGTTCGGTAGGCCGATTATGTGGACCATAAGTTACTCTAAGCGCCCGATACACATTCCTCGTAGAACGCCCATTTTCGTAATAAAGTTGAACAATTTGTAGACGCTGTGCCGGGCTAAGCCTTTCCATTATGAATTGTCAAACACTACTGAACAGGAATGCCACTTCAGTTGACACGAGGCATGCGCAATCTGCAATTAAATCCCCATCACAAAAAGTACCTCTAAATGAATCACCCTTTATATATATTAGGGTGACCGCAAAAAATCGATGTCGGAATTTTGTTCGTCTGCACCCCACAAAGTGATTCCCCAGATATTGAGATAGCCGAAATTTGAGTTCGATTAACCGACGTTAACCCGTGCCGGTCATCGCTCAAAGTTTGAAAAAATCCAAATTTTTGGCCAAAAAGCTGACATATGGAGCCATAACTCCAGAACGGTAAATAATAGAAACACGCTTAATATCTCAAAGGAAAATTTATATTCTATACATAATTGTTGTTATTTTAAGTCAAACCGAGTTACAACAGCCTTTAGCCCCAAAAACGTGACCTGGTACCGGTAGGAGCCAGTTTGGGAGTATTCTAAGAATTTTACGGGTTTTTACATAATGTGTCTCGGAATTAACATTTTTTTGTTAAAAAGTATTTTGGAACTCAATTTTCAAACATAAAGAGCCTTTTGTTCAAATTTAATCTTTTATTATATGGGGATTACCTGACTAGTTTACCAAAGAAAGAGCCGTTTGACAGGTAAAAGGAGGGTGAATCTAATTTCTATTTTAGGGATGGTGATTTTACTTCAGCGTACAACCGACCTTTTATTTATTCAGTTTAGTTTCTAAAGTGCCTTTGAGCTGGTTAGATCAAACAATTATCTAGTGAAGATATTTTAACGTTTTTTTTTTTAATTTTCCAAGTGTGTGTGTTATTGTTTTTATAATTATTATAGTATTATTTTAAAAGACATTTGAAAACATTTTATTGAAATTAAAGTTTGCAATATATTTTGTTTCATTTTCCAAGTTAACTGTTATTTACCTATTGGCCTCTGAAATGGCTTCCACATCAGGTGTACAAAGCCGGACCAAGGATAAAATATTTCTTGTGGGCTATCCCATTCACCAGATCGCCGGTTGTAAACTACCCTCAAATCGTCAAGTTTTGTGTGCTTTATTTTATAATTTACGTACTGTGAAATTAACTGTAAGAGAATCCGCAAAACTTACAATACGAGAAGTGTTCATTTTTTGGGAGAAAGCTCGAATCCCGACTAAACATGAGCAAGATGCAATTACTAAGCTGGAAAAACTTCACGCCGAGTGGAGAACTCTTTAAAAAGACCGGAAGAAAACATCGAAAACGGCCAAGAACAAATTTAAACAGTTTGTTGAAAAGTTGGATGATCTCTTTGATATTGCTCAACAAGATGCCTTGGCTCCGATGAAATCGGAAGAAGATAAGGCGTTTCTCGTGAAACAGAGGCAGAAGGGCCACCCAGGTTCTATGACTGGAGTGGATCTCAAGTTGTCTCGAGCTGAAGAAATCAAGGTGCAAAAGGAACTTACAAAAATGAACCGACAAATCCAAGAAGCAACTTTTGATATTGGTGAGTTTTTTTTTATTATTAGTATTCTAAAAAATAGATAAACAAATAAGTAAATAGTTTCATTATAATTGAAAGAAAATTGTACATGAGAGCATGATTTGGCATCTTTATGATTGAGTTTATATTTTTTAAATAATACCTTTTGATAATTAGAAGTAGGTAATTTAGTACCTATGTATTATTACTATTCTGCTAAAACAAACAATTTTTTTATAGTCTTTTTTTTTCTCTTTCTTTTGTTGCTTCTTAGCGACGGATGATGAAGACAAGTTCGAAGAAGGAGAAGAAGACACTGAAGAGGACAGCATCTACCAGGAACTTGAGAGCTTGGAGGAAATGGACAGCCCTGAAGAAGCTGCAGAAGATCCAGGACCATCTGAGAGCAAGAGGATGAAAGTTTCATTTGCAAGGGGCGTTAAAGAGATTTTAAACATGAAATTGTCCATTTTATTAGATCGATGTAAGGTATCCGAGAGAAATGCCACGAGAATTTTAATAGCTACTCTAGAAGCACTAAACCTTGACCCTCTTGAGTACAAAGTCTCGAAAACTTTATTACATGATAGAAGGCAAATGTTCAGAGAACAATATAATAAAAAAATTTTTGATAAAGTAAACATTCCTGAAAAAGAGCCCCGTGGTTGTCCATTGGGACGGTAAACTTTTACCGGGTTGTTTTAAAAAATGAACAATGTGAGCGAATAGCTATAGCTATTTCATATGGCGAAAAGGAACAGCTGCTGGGAGTTCCTGTAACAGCAAACAGCTCTGGAGAGGAGCAAGCCGTAGCCATATATGAATGCCTACATGAATGGGGTCTTCTCAACACCGTCAAGGCGATGTTCTTCGACACTACAGCATCCAACACGGGAAGACTCAAAGGAGCATGCGTCATATTGGAGCAAATGTTAGGAAGAGAATTGTTATACCTAGCTTGCCGTCACCATATCTTGGAAATTCTGTTAAGAGGCGTATTCGACACACAAATGGATCAACTACTGCACCTCATCCAGACATTTTCAAGAGATTCCTCACTGCGTGGTCCAAGATAGACAAAGGAAAATACGACACAGGTATCAGTGACAATCTAATACAAAAGCAGCTAACTCCAGAAGTAATTGCAAATGTTACTGCTGAATTCGAGACCAAATTAAACTGAGAGCCACCCCAGAGATGACTACGAGGAGTTATTGCAGTTGGTTCTCGTATTTGTTGGATCACTAGACGGCAATGTTGTGGGTTTTAGAACTTCAGGAGCCATTCATCACGCTAGGTGGATGGCAAAGGCTATTTACTGCTTAAAAATGTTCATTTTTCGTCGTCAATTTAAGATGTCTAAAGAAGAAGAAAGTTCTGTGCGTGCCATTTCTGTTTTCCTAGTTAAAATTTATTGTAAAGCTTGGTTCAATGCTCCAAAAGCTCATCTTGCACCAAAGCAAGATTTAGGTATTTTGCATAGTCTGTTAGACTATAAAGAATGTGACAACGATATTGCAGAAATAGCCCTGACCAAATTTTCGAACCATTTGTGGTATTTGAATGCAAAGTTGGTGGGATTATCGTTTTTTGATCCCACCATTACAGACGATGAAAAGTTGTTAATGGCTAATAAATTGCTCAGTAGCACAGATGAACCATCACAGCACGCTAGGGTTGTAAATCCAAAAGTTAGGAAAGAAAACTTAAAAGAGGTAGTTGATGGAGGATTGATAAATTTACTTACCAAAGAAACGTTTACATTCTTTGACCAATTTAATATAAAAAACAGATTTCCTAAGACAACATCCAAACACCTGGCCTCAAAATAATGACTTCCAAGAAGGATTGAAAATTGTCAAAACATTAAAAGTAGTTAATGATATGGCTGAGCGTGGTGTTAAATTAAATAACCGACTTTAACGACTTTCTGACAAAAGATGAAGACCAGAAGCAATATGTCCTGCAAGTTGTAAGTAAATGCCGAGCATTATATCCTGACGTTTCAAAAACTACTTTAACAAAAGCTCTAGAATAGATTAGATAACTATGTAAAATTATCAACTCATGTAGGTAGTACGTGTGTATCTTTTCTGTGTCTGTTTTGTATGTATTATATACCTAATTTTTATATTTTAAAATAAAAAATGTCATTAGACTTATCAGTATTACTTGTTTTTTTTATTATATTTCTACTTTAAACTCAAAAATATACCAAAAAAAAGCAAAATTTATCACTTAATAACAAAATATACGAAGTATGCTCCTAGTGGTACCAGGTCACGTTTTTGGGGCTAAAGGATGTTACTCGGTTTGACTTAAAATAACAACAATTATTATGTATAGAATATAAATTTTGAAGAACAACATTAGCTTTCTTTTGAGATATTAAGCGTGTTTCTATTATTTACCGTTCTGGAGTTATGGCTCCATATGTCAGCTTTTTGGCCAAAAATTTGGATTTTTTCAAACTTTCAGCGACGAGCGGCACGGGTTAAAACGTCGTTTAATCGAGCTCAAATTTCGGCTATCTCAATATCTGGAAAGGGGAATCGTTTTGTGGGGTCCAGACGAACAAGATTCCGACATTTTTTTCCCCCCTCTATGAGATCCGGTCACTCTAATATATATACATATATAATATATATATATATATATATATATATATATATATATATATATATATATTATATATATATATACATATATATATACAGTGAAATCTCCCTTGGGCGGACACCAACGAGACCGACCGAAAGTGTCTGTTCAAGAGGGGTGTCCACTTAAAAGAAATACAGAAATACAAAAAAAAATCGTTTTTCAATGAAAACTGTAATTAAAGAATTTGGGACATTTTCAGCGTTTACTTATGTATGTACATATTTTTAAAATAAACAAAAACTTAAAAAACTTAAGGAAAAAACAAAGATTTGTTACCTTTAGATACACATAAAATATAATATGATAGAGTTATACATATGAAATAAAGGTCACTTTAATGACGCAAAAATTCATATATTGTTATTTGTCTCCTCTCTGCATCTCCGTGATCTTCGGCGAAAACTTTTAAGCTGCTTGGTGAGAGTAATAGCTTCACCATAATTTGAGATAGCATCTGTTGGTACTGGAATCTCATCGACATCAGAATCAATATCTAAATTTTCGTCTATGTTCAAAAAATCATTATCAGTCAACTCCAACAAATTCTTATTTTTGAGGATATCTGCAAGTACGTTAAGTGGAAAGTCATCTTCTGTATCAGATGTAACAGCCTCAGTTAACTGGTCTTCACTTTGCATATTTTCATGCTTAAATCCCGCTTTACGGAAGCAATTTTTAACTGTTTGTTTGGTAACTTGTTCCCAAGAGGTTTTTGCAAAGTAAACTACATCCAATGGCGTAATTTTTCTTAATTAACCTAAAAAGCTGTACCAGCAGTTTCAATGTTTTAGTATTACACTTCCGTAATGAATTTTAAAAATTTTTATAATTCCCTGGTCAAGTGGTTGACAAGCTGATGTACAGTTAGGGGACAGCATTGTTTAAAAATAACAAAATGTTTCTTTTTTCTTTTGTCATTCTCCATTCTAGATCTTGCAACCGCTCTGTCATAATTTCTCCTGTCATCCAAGCTTTCTTATTATATTTCCAAGTTACTGGCAGGTTGTTTATGTTAATATTTTTAAATGTTCTGTATTTAGCTTTTGCTAGGGAATACGTTACTAAACCTCATGAATTTGTAATCTTTAGTGATGTACCTAAATTAACTGATGGCAGAACTAAAGTTTGAAGAAACAAGAATACCGCATTCGATATTAAAAACAATTTGTTCCACTGTGAGGCTATGGGGTGGCAATGTTCTGCTTTGGAGATGCATATCCGCTGGAGGGGTTGCAAATTTACATTTTATTACTGGTACCATGGATCAGCATGTTTATCTGAACATTTCAAGCGACAATTTAAGAGAAAGTGTCCAAAAATTAGCATTCAAAAAAGATACATTCTCCAACAGGACAATAATCCGAAACATAATGCAAACTTGGTGCCAGAATGGATGATCCAAAATGTGTGACAGCAGCTTCATATACCTCCACAATCACCCGAGCAGTTATGGGAGGAGCTTAAACGGCGCGCTCGCAAACATAATGTTTCAAATAGAGAAAAATTAAAAAACAGAATAATGAACGAATGGGAGAATATGCCAGCAGAAGTTACTAGAAAGCCGGTTGTAAGCATGACAAAAATGTTACAGGAGATTAACGAGGCCAACGGCGGTCCCATTAAATATTAATTTAAACGAAGTTGTTATTTTCCGTTAAACTCCGTCAAACTATTATTGGTAATTGTTTAAGTGTATGGGAGACTTTTTTGACTTTAATTTTGTTTACCTTTTTATAACATTGATGTAACTTCTAAATAAAATGTTCCGTAGTTGTTTGTAATACTAATCCTCGTTGGTTAAGTTTCAAATAATAATTTAAACATGTTTTCTCGTAATTCCACTTAAATAGTTCAACATAACAAAAAAATAGTATAGAAAGTAGGTGGTGTATGGAAACTTTTTGGACTGACCGTATATATATATATATATATATATATATATATATATATATATATATATATGTATATATATATATATATACATATATATATGCATAGGTTTTTTTGGAAGCCTTAATATTGTCCGTTACCACAGGCAGCAGCTTATGACAGTTGGCCGTTAATATATATATATATTATATATATATATATATATATATATATATTACTATATATATATATATATATATATATCTATATATATATATATATATATGTATATATATATATATATATATATATAGTTATATATATATATATATATATATGTATATAATATATATATATATATATATATATATATATATATATATATATATATATATATATATATTAACGGCCAACTGTCATAAGCTGCTGCCTGTGGTAACGGACAATATTAAGCTTCCAAAAACCTATTGCATATAAATTCCCGTATACAAAAACCTGTTAATTACGGCCACTTGTTTTTAAACGGCCACGGTCAGCTAAAACTGACATTTTTATGGCATATTTCCTTGGAAATTTACCTGGTAATAACAACCGGGCTGGCCGAAGGGTATTCTGACATATTAATTATTTTTATGGGCCTTCAACCTTTTACTTTTACTACTACTGTAACTGGCAATTTATTCAAGAAATACCCATTATTGTTAATAAAATTATCAACGCTGAGAGTGAAAAGCAAATTCTTGATATAATAAAAAATAAGAGTGAACTAAAAAAGATGTTTGAAGAAGGCGTTAACTTAGAGCAAAAACGAAAATTTCCTAAGTCAGCCGGATTAGCAGGGGATCAAGTTGTCTACAATTAGTTTTGCAAGGCAAGGAATAAAGCAGTTCCAATATCTGGACCACTACTCAAAGGTTGGAAAGTTTCTGTAACGGCACAATATTACTTTTAAGTCAGTTTTTGATGGGTCCTCAGATGTAAATTTGAAAGATATAGACGCCTGGAAAACTACATTATCGCTAATTTTGGAAGATTATTCTCCACGAGATGTATACGATGTATACTGATGAAACAGGCCTTTATTACCGATCCATGCCAAATAAGATATTTGCTTTAAAAAACGATCAATGTGCAAATATGGAAGGAGAAATAGAAAATCCGTTATAATTGGGAAAAATTAAAATCCTCGTTGTTTTAAAGGTAGTCATGTTGACAGGTACCCTTAGAAATGGGGAATCTAATAAAAAGGCCTGGATGACGTCAGAGATTATGACCAGATGGCCCCATAAATTTGATAACAAAATAAAGAAATAAAATAGAAAAGTGCAGCTTTTCTTGGACAATGCTACCTCCCATTCTAAAGTGCCGCTAGAAAATGTTAAGCGGGTTTTTTTGCCTCCAAATGCCACCTCATATTCTCAGCCCTTAGACCAAGGAATAATTCAAAATTTGAAAATGATATATAGAAAATTTTTGATCAAAAGGCTACTTACGTTTGTTGACAGTTATTGCGATTTTGAAAAATCTGAAAAAAGCATAAATCTTTAACAAATGCACTAATATGGATTACGACTGCGTGGAAAAATCTTTCGCCATCTACAATTAAAAAATGTTTTTTCAATGCCGGATTCTCCGATGTTGTTCCAGAAGATGCTATTTTTGACGAAGAAGACGAAATACCCCTTGCTCAGTTCTTTCCTTTAGGTCCATGATAAAACAGTAGTCTTGGATGGATCTTTTAATTGTTTCCATTGATAGTGATGTGCCTATAGAAATTTCAAAATTCAGTATTTCGGAAATTGTTGAGGAACTGTGCGATACAGACCAAAAGCTTAACTCTGATTCAGACAGTGATATGGACGAATGTGAAACTACAAAATCTACTTTGCCTAGTATGAGTAAAGTTTGTGCAAATTTAAGAGACATACGAAAATATTTTTTGTGTAATAACAATGGTGAAAAGGCTATAGATATTTCTCGAGTGGGTTACTTTTCATGTGAATCTGAGGTTTTGAAATCAAAGCTAAAAAATTTTAAACAACATAACAATTTGAAACATACTTCAAAAAAAGTATGTATACATTTTTATATTACATGTATAATTTTTAAAAAATCCATATTATGTATATATTAACTTATAAACGTATATACTGTACATTCAAAATATTTTTTTATATTATTAAATCATTTTAACTTTATTTAGCAAAACCAAAAAAAATGTTTAATAATATAAAAAATATAGCTCTTTATTTATAGGGCGCAAAACCTGGGAATAACGGCCACCTGTCTTAATACGGCCAATATTCCGAATTTTTTGTAGGTCGCTTTTGACAGGTTTTTCTACTGCACATGTATTCTATTATATATATATATATATATTTATATATATATATACACCATTTATATATATATATATATATAAATATATATATACATATATATATTTATTATATATATATATATATATATATATATATATATATATGTATGTATATATACATATATATATATATATATATGATATATATATATATATATATATATATATATATATATATACTATAATATATATATTCCTTCTTCCTCTTCCTCTAGCCTTTCCTCTATCCCCTTGGAGGATAGGCCTCTCCGTATGTGCTTCCATATGTCCTTGTTTTGAGTAATTTGATACCAATAAAATAATTT
>CM032456.1:135724192-135858622 GCA_019049505.1 Pachyrhynchus sulphureomaculatus
TTCAACATAACAAAAAAATAGTATAGAAAGTAGGTGGTGTATGGAAATTTTTTGGACTGACCGCATATATATATATATATATTATATATATATATATATATATATATATATATATATATATATATATGTATATATATATATATATATATATATATATATATATATATATATATATATATATATATATATATGTATATATATATAGATAGATATATATATATATATATATATATATATATATATATATATATATATATGTATATATATATATATATATATATATATATATATATATATATATATATATATGCGGTCAGCAAGCATGAAAATATGCAAAGTGAAGACCAGTTAACTGAGGCTGTTACATCTGATACATACTTCCACTTAATTAGTTCAACATAACAAAAAAAATAGTATAGAAAGTAGGTGGTGTATGGAAATTTTTTGGGACTGACCGCATATATATATATATATATATATATATATATATATATATATATATATATATGTATATATATATATATATATATATATATATATACATATATATATATATATATATATATATATATATATATATATATATATATATATATATATATACATATATATATATATATATATATATATATATATATATATATATATATATATATATATATATATATATATATTAACGGGCCAACTGTCATAAGCTGCTGCCTGTGGTAACGGACAGTATTAAGCTTCCAAAAACCTATTGCATATAAGTTCCCGTATACAAAAACCTGTTAATTACGGCCACTTGCTTTTAAACGGCCACGGTCAGCTAAACTGAAATTTTTATGGCATATTTCCTTGGAAATTTACCTGGTAATAACAACCGGGCTGGCCGGAGGGTTTTCTGACATATTAATTATTTTTATGGGCCTTCAACCTTTTACTTTTACTACTACTGTAACTGGGCAATTTATTCAAGAAATACCCATTATTGTTAATAAAATTATCAACGCTGAGAGTGAAAAGCAAATTCTTGATATATTAAAAAATAAGAGTGAACTAAAAAAGATGTTTGAAGAATGCGTTAACTTGGAGCAAAAACGAAAATTTCCTAAGTCAGCCGGATTAGCAGTGGATCAAGTTGTCTACAATTGATTTTGCAAGGCAAGGAATAAAGCAGTTCCAATATCTGGACCACTACTCAAAGGTTGGAAAGTTTCTGTAAACGGCACAATATTACTTTTAAGTCAGTTTTTGATGGGTCCTCAGATGTAAATTTGAAAGATATAGACGTCTGGAAAACTACATTATCGCTAATTTTGGAAGATTATTCTCCACGAGATGTATATGATGTATACTGATGAAACAGGCCTTTATTACCGATCCATGCCAAATAAGATATTTGCTTTAAAAAACGATCAATGTGCAAATATGGAAGGAGAAAAAAGAAAATCCGTTAATAATTGAGAAAAATTAAAATCCTCGTTGTTTTAAAGGTAGTCATGTTGACAGGTTACCCTTAGAATGGGAATCTAATAAACAGGCCTGGATGACGTCAGAAATTATGACCAGATGGCCCCATAAATTTGATAACAAAATAAAGAAATAAAATAGAAAAGTGCTGCTTTTCTTGGACAATGCTACCTCCCATTCTAAAGTGCCGCTAGAAAATGTTAAGCGGGTTTTTTTGCCTCCAAATGCCACCTCATGTTCTCAGCCCTTAGACCAAGGAATAATTTAAAATTTGAAAATGATATATAGAAAATTTTTGATCAAAAGGCTACTTACGTTTGTTGACAGTTATTGCGATTTTGAAAAATCTGAAAAAAGCATAAATTTAACAAATGCACTAATATGGATTACGACTGCGTGGAAAAATCTTTTGCCAGCTACAATTAAAAAATGTTTTTTCAATGCCGGATTCTCCGATGTTGTTCCAGAAGATGCTATTTTTGACGAAGAAGACGAAATACCCCTTGCTCAGTTCTTTCCTTTAGTCCATGATAAAACAGTAATCTTGGATGGATCTTTTAATTGTTTCCATTGATAGTGATGTGCCTATAGAAATTTCAAAATTCAGTATTTCGGAAATTGTTGAGGAACTATGCGATACAGACCAAAAGCTTAACTCTGATTCAGACAGTGATGTGGACGAATGTGAAACTACAAAATCTACTTTGTCTAGTATGAGTAAAGTTTGTGCAAATTTAAGAGACATACGAAACTATTTTTTGTGTAATAACAATATTTCTCGAGTGTTACTTTCATGTGAATCTGAGGTTTTGAAATCAAAGCTAAAAAATTTTAAACAAATAACAATTGAAACATACTTCAAAAAAGTATGTATACATTTTTACATTACATATACATATTTTTAAAAAATCCATATTATGTATATATTACTATAATGTATATACTGTACATTCAAAATATTTTTTTATATTATTAAATCATTTTAACTTTATTTAGTAAAATAAAAAAAATGGTTAATAATATAAAAATATAGCTCTTTTATTTATAGGGCGTAAAACCTGGGAATAACCGCCACCTGTCTTATACGGCCAATGTTCCGAATTTTTTATATATATATATATATATATATATATATATATATATATATATATATATAATTCCTTCTTCTTCTTCCTCTAGCCTTTCTCTATTTTAGGCCACCTGTCTTATACGGCCAATATTCCGAATTTTTTGTGGCCGTTTTTGACAGGTTTTACTGTACATATATACATATATATATATATATAATATATATATATATATATATATATATATATACATATATATATATATACATATATATATATATATATATATATATATATATATATATATATATATATATATATATATATATATATATATATACATATATATATATATATATATATATATATATATATATATATATATATATTCCTTCTTCTTCTTCCTCTAGTCTTTCTCTATCCCTTGGAGATAGGCCTCTCTCATGTGCTTCCATATGTCCTTGTTTTTAAGTAATTTGATACCAATTAAGACCCGCTAATGTTTTAATAACATCATACCAACGTTGCGCCATTTCTTTTTTATTCCCCCTTTGTCTCCACCTGGTCACTTTTCCGCTCCAGTTATTAGTATTTCTGGTCACATGGCCAGCCCAGTTTCACTTGAGGAAAGATATATGTATCTATGTATATATATATATATATATATATATATATATATATATATATATATATATATATATATATATATATATATATATATATATATATATATATATATATATATATATATATATATATATATATATATATATATATATATACCTAAATTTAGCTTGCTGTACAGGTCAAGATCGAAAAAGCAGTTTCTATTTATGCCTAAACCGATAAAAATAAAATGTTGTGTTAAAGAACTAAAAGTTTCTACGGTAATAAAATGTTTTTTAGAGATGTTTACAAAATAAGACATTACAGTGTCAAAAACAAAAGTAAACTATACCAATAGATGTTTCGGTCTTCATGAGAACTAGACCAAGTATAATTTTAGATCATTTTAGTGAAACTAACGTATAGCTTTTAAGCAAGTTTGTTCGAGAAGTGGGCGAACGAAGAGACGTCGATAAAATTTGTAAAGTTACAATATATTTTTGTTTTTGATTGAGATAATGAACAAATTTTCAGCAGAATTATTATAGCCAAATATTTAAGTGGTTATAGAGTTGAGGGCGCGAGAAGAATTACTTTGAATATATCGTATTATAGGCCCTTTTTAGAGTTGCTGGAATAGTGGAATCAAAAAATTTTATTCTTATTTTTTATTTATTTTCCATATATTCCAATTTTAACAGAAACGGCATACAGAACTAAATTTCTGAATGTCTCTGACACGTTTTCTTTGTTCAACCTTCTTTGAATAATACTCGTATCTCATTATAAAGTACGTATCATTTAAGATATGTAGTTGTAAGGCTTAGATTGGGTTATTCTTTAGCGTGAGAAAGCAAATTCAGTGGTTATTTTAAAACTGCATTTTTGCGAGGGTCATTTTGGTTATATATTTTATAGTTTATTTTTATCTATTCGTATTTTTTATTCCCGCATGTTAGTATAACGAAATTTATTGGCCTCAAAAGAAATAACGGAATGAAAATATTGTTTTTGCTCTGCCATTGATAAAAAAAAAAATTCAACAATATGGTCGATTGTTAACAATAACTTGACATTTACAGTGTTGGTAAGATTTAACTCAGCGCTGGCGCATTATAGGAACAACAGTGCACCTGCGCTTGAGCTATTTCGTACAATGGCGGCCTTTTACGTTCTGGTTGGTTGGGCTGTAAAATCCAGTTTTACTTTTTTTTTTATTTTTTCGACAATTTTTGAATTTGAAAAGAAGTATTGAGTGTGCTTCTACATGACCCCAATAGTCACCCGTTTCAATATGTGTAGTGACTTTCATAACACTCTATATATATATATATATATATATATATATTATATATATATATATATATATATATATATATATATATATATATATATGAATGAATGAATGAAATCTAAAATAAAATAAATATATTATGAGCATGCAACATTTATTAATAAACAATAACAATGTATTTTATTTCATGAAACGGGATCAGAAAATAGGCTTTACGCACCTCGAAACCATGTTGTTCTCAAAAATATCTAGCCGTACTGAAAGGGTAAAAGAGAAAGTGTTTATGTTTTAGGGCTGTTTACTTGTGCTGGCATAATTGATAAAGAATGTGAAATTAGACAGTTGTGTTACGGACTATTTCCATACTGCGTAATATTTTTTTGTATTATAATAAATTTGACATAAATTGCTAATATCTTGCGTGTCATTGACAAGACACAAGACAGAAGTTTGCGGTAATCTCCTTCTTGGGCGACTAGAGTCTTTGGAAAGTCAAATTCGTTATATTCACTTGCTTCTTGCATATGTAAAGCATATTGTCATAATAGTTATTATTAACTTTAAATTTCTTTAAAGCTGAAAGAAATTAATACAAAGTTTACTCAGAACAATTTAACGACGAAAACAATGAGAATTTTACTAAACTGTTCGATATGTACCAGCAGATGTGATTAAAATGCACATGTAATTTACTCCATTCTTCGGCCTTTTAGGGATTAATTATAAAACCTCTTAGATTGCGACAAATTCAATAGACCTCAAGGCTAGACAGGACGAGTTGCATTACAGATTACAACGTTACAGGATTATGTCGCAGTCGAGTTCCTGAAAGCCCTTTATGCTCTTTAACGATTAGTGGTTCATTCAGAATTTTAGATTTGCTAACAAATTCGTTTAAACTTTTTCAGGAATATTTTATTTTGCATAATTTTGTATTTGCTTACCATTTAGTGTAAAAATATGTTACTACCTTTAAGAAAGCGAAATTTTCTTATAGTTCTATAAAATAAAGGTGTGTGGATAAAATGCTTCAAAATAAATAAAACGAATCCCCAACGAAGTCTCAGCATAGATGCATTTGGTAATGGTTTATGATATTTTTAGGAACTGATGGCCTGGTTCCGTTTTTTATGAACGCGGCACATGCGCTGCACAGAAATTCTGAAATCATTAGACAGTGGCCCGTGCGCGGAATTAACGATTCAAGGTGCTCTTGATTCGCTGCAGGTTATGCTTGCTGAGAAACACAATCAACAACAATTCATTTCAAAGGTATGAGATTTGCCATATAAAAGATTTGTTGGTAGGACAAATGACAAGTTTACCGTTATATTGACGTGATTTATTTGTTGGGACCCCCTGTCATACACATCGAACTCTACCCATGAAAGTATTTATGGAATAGATTTAACTCACTAGAACTTGATGAACTAAAAGCACAAATAGCCAAAAGCCTACTCATGACTACAAAACAAATAGCAACATCGAAAAAAGGCAGAACACAAAAATTAAGGAAAAAGACACAAAATCTCGTGAAACAGAGAGGACTATTAAGAAATGGTCCTACAAATGACAGATTAAAATTGACAGAAATGGACAAAAAAATAAAGAAAAAGATCAGAGAAGACATCAGACAATACAGAAAATCGAAAATAGAAGAAACTCTGAGAGAGAAAAGTTTAAAACACGCAAACAAATAAATGAATGAAGGGAGACATCAAATAATAAAACTTGTAAACAACGATAACCAAGAGATCGCACAAATCAAAGAGATAAAGAAAGCTATAAAGAAATATTATCAAACACTGTACGACACGAAAATATCACCACCGCCCGAAAATAAGAAGAAGATAAAGTGATAGTAAGAAATGTGGGATCTGAAAAAATTCACAATTTAACAATGGATGAGATAATGAACGCGCAATAAGAAAGAACCAAGGGACGATGAAAAAAATATAGAAATGATAAGGTATGGTGGGGCATCGATAATACAATCTCTTTAGGATCTATTTAACAGGTGTTTTATAGAAAGTAAAATACCAACACCTTGGGTAAACGCCTTGATTGTGCTTATTTTTACAAAGGGGGACAAGACTCATCAGCCTGTTATCGGTACTATACAAAATATTCACTAGAATTATAACATATAGATTAACGAACAAATTAGACAGTTATCAACCTCGTGAACAAGCTGGATTTAGATGGGAATACAGCACTTTGTACCATCCTCAAACAATTAGATTACTAGTGAAAAAAGCAAATGAATATAAGGTCACCCTGTGGATGGCAATGGTTGACTACAAAACAGCACTGGATTCGGTAGAGATATGTGCAGTCCTTAATGTATTAAATAACAGCAGAATAGATAAAATATACACAACTCCTCTTGAAAACATATACAAAAATGTCACTTCACACATAATGCTTGAAGAAAAAACAAATAACTTTAAAATTAAAAGAGGAATTAGATAAGGTGTCTCGATATCCCCAAAGCTGCTCACGTTGATTCTAGAAGACGTGCTCTAATCATTAAAGTGGGAAAATAAAGGAATACTAATGGACGGTGAACGACTAAATCACTTAAGGTTCACAGGTGATGTCACTCTGATCGTCAACAAAAAAGAAGGGTTACAAGAAATGCAGATGGAATTAAATAACAAATCTCGAGAAATAGGGCTAAAAATAAACTTCACCAAAACCAAATATTTGAACAACTAAAGTGATAATGACAGCCAGGAACTATAAATATAAAGTGGAAGAATAGGAAAGAAAAAACAAAATATCAAAAAATAATTTAAAGGCTGACTTGGATAGAAGAGTCTCGTTAGGAAGGTTATAATCTACATTTAAATGGACATCCCAAATATAATAAGAGCCAGAGTATTCGCTCAATATGTACTGCCGGTATTAACAATGAAACGGTCTTTAAATAAAAGTATAATAAATAAACTCCATGTAACCCAAAAAGCAATGGAGGGGAGAATGCTAAATATTAGACTACAAGATCGTATTCCTAACATTGAGATTCAAAGAAGATCAAAAGTGACAGATGTATTACAACGTATTAAGGTGGAAGTAGGTGGGGCATAACGCCAGGATGAATGATAACGGATGGACACGTTGTATAATTGAATGGAGGCCTAGAGAACACAAAAAATGCAGTGTTAGACCACAGACAAGACAGACGGAAGACATAAAAAGATTAACGGGACACGACTGGATGCAAAAAGCAAACAACAAAGCTCATTGGAGACAACTTGGGGAGGCTTACATACGACGATGGATGGAATAAGTTAATGATGATGTTGATGTTGATATGATGATGATATATATATATATATATATATATATATATATATATATATATATATATATATATATATATATAAATATTCCATTTTCTCCATCAAGGCTACAATTATAGTAGATTATCAGTATTTATGAGATTAAAAGTAAAGAACAATCCTAATTTTATACATAACATTAAAGTACTTACTGCTAAGTGGTGTGTTCAAAATTTACTCTTTGTGGGGGCACTTTATTACACTTATTCATCAGAAAAAACATGAGAAAATCTCGACATAATCCTCTCTGGGAAATATAATATACTTTTACTCCATTTTGTTAGTATGGTACGAAGAATTGTGTGGTTGTAAGGTGATTTTAATTTACAAAAGATTTTTTGTTATGTGTTCTTGTCATTTTGCTACTGGCAGTGTATTTCCATCTCCTTTAGGTTGTGGTTAATTTATATTTGATAGTAGAATGACGTGTTTGTTATGAAATTGGGAGAGTTAGTAGAATTCAGTGTGATTGATTATTATTACAGAGTTTTCATTTTATATAATATATATATATACATATATATATATATATATATATATATATATATATATATATATATATATATATATATATATATATATATATATATATATATATATATTTTTTCTCCTATTTGATAAAATATTTTTGTAAATAATGAAAATTATGTAATAATAAAAAAATTTATTTATATCAATAAAAAAATAAATTAATTTATAAGATAGCCATAATTTTGATATTATCAAATAATATATATTTAAAAGAAAACAAACCTGATAGTATCACCCTGGTCAGCACAAATGGTTAGAATTTGTATAAGTAGTTAATTATTCGTCCAATCCAATTTCGTCTAGATAATTTTTATATATACTTTTTTAAATTTTTTATATTAGGCATTGTACAGTTATAAATTCTAAAAAAATATACTTTTATGAAGATTTATATTTTTCAGTTAAATGCTTGCATATTTCTAAATTATTTTGATATTTTTTACTAAAATTATGAATAATATTTTTAAATTGAATTCTCTTAAATTAATAGTCAGGTTCTGCGTTAGAATTATGTTATGCACAGGACAAGTTAGGTGATTTAGGTTAAGCTGATTAACTCATGGTGATATATGATAATACTTTTTGAGCCCCGTTGAAAATCCGACACAACCAATCGACATAACTGATGGATAAATGACATCGCAGTAATAATAAAATCAATTTTGGGTATAGTTCCAGTTTTTAAATAATATTTGTTATTATATAGAGAATTCCTATTAGAAAATATGCATTTTTACTATATACTATATAGGTATAATTTAAATATTAACCAAAAATTACACCACGATCTTTTCCAGCGTATTAATTTAGAATAAAGACCGACTGATGAACGATTTTAAGGTATGAATGATTGGTTGTTTTTGCGTTTAACAGTTCTTTGTATATTAAAACTAAATTAATTGAAAGACGTCAAAATTAGAAACTCAAAGGTATATAGGACACATACTAATTAACCAAAAGTAGATCCTTGAGAAGCACCTTCTACTGATAGAGAATTTGAATTATTGACTACATGTTTGTTTAAAATTCTTATAATTTGACTTCTCTTTAGTAGTTAGTTATTAAACCACTAACAACTCATCAAACTAAACTAATATATATTAGTTTAGCCAATAATATCCCAATTTTCAAAGAATCAAAGGCTTTAACTAATTAAGGAAACCAAAGTTATTAGAAAAACCCTGATGTCAAGTACCCATTATATTATCGATGATTTTACAAGGTAAGTTTTATCCTAAAACCTGATTGTTTACCATTTAAAAGATTACATTTGTTTCATATCCTACTACCTAATGGCTAGGTGTGTCTTGACCCGACAAAATATACAGGATGTTCAAAAAAGAAAAAGTTTAATCGGACAATATGAAAAATAATTCATCTTGATATTTTTGTGATAACACAGTTATTGGTAATAAACATAAAATTAAAAAATTTATAAAAAGCCACTTTGAACCACTTGACCAATTTGGATTCATTTCACAGGTCTTGAGGAGCTGAGTCCAATGATACCAAAATTACGTATTTACTTTTTAACCTAGCCTGAACTCAATTAAACTAATCGAAAGTAACCTAATTAATAAAAAATACTTCAAGAATTAAGCATAAAAACTCTAGTCTTAATATTGCCGGGGAATTAAGGTTAAAACAAAATATTCCATATGATTAACAATTAAATTTTGGCCATTTATATGTCGCGTCCTTAGTGGAGAAAAACTCGCCATTTAGGTGTCATGTTCGAAATTCGTCAAGGGAACTAAAATGAACCTGAGCCAAGAATCTCATGGCTATTTTTATAAAAAAATATAGTCTTTGAAAAAATTAGATTTAAAAATCATGAGAAACCACATTTTTAAGATTTTTGGGCCCCAATATATCAATAGTCCAAGTCCAAAACGATTTCAAATATTTTTTATTTTATCCGATCAATTGTTTCATTTTTTTTTTTGCTCATCCTGGATATTTCTTAAAATTGAAAAGGCTTTGTTAAGGCTGAAAAGTAAATAAAAAAGTGTTATATTGTATACTTTCTTGACTGTATAAAAATAGAGCATTATTAATTTAGAATATTAAAGGTGATTATCAATAATAACCGATTCGTTTTGTATGTCTTTTAAACGAATTTAGAGGTTTATAATTTAAGTAAATAAATGTAACAAATAGTTTTTATTCTAAACTTTAAAATATTTGACTGCACCATCATTAAATACATATAGACCCACTCGTAAAACGAAATCTTCTTTTTAGCGCAACTTTCACTTATAATATTATGTATGTACAACTCCACCTTTTTACACTTCTCTAAGGAATTTTATACCAAAACTTCGGAGACCACATTTGCAGAATCCCATGTGTATAATAGGGACGGCCCGACATATCCTGCTAAAAGTTTTCGTCAATAGTGACATTTTAAATTTTTATCTTTTTCTTTTTGAGCACTTGAGAGCTATTTTTAATGCGCAAAAAGAATTTGTCACATGATATGTTATAGAATATTGAGCTGACATACATTTGTTAATATATACAGGTATATGTAGAATTACAAATTTAAATTTTAGGCATGTTGTTTCTTATCAAGAGACTTACTTCAGCTTTCATATTGTAATAATGGAAGTTGTTATCAATAGTATTAAATTAAAAGATATTTTACTAGCAGCCGCAGTTCGACGAGGATTCTACCCCATGCATATTTAATTTAACCACTAAAAATGATCAAAGCAATATTTCAGCAGTCTATCCACTGTTTTCTCATTTGCCAATCCATCTCGAGAAACATTTCGCCGTATCTCGATTAATCAGTTGAGCTAGGATCAGCAAACACAGGAACATATATATATATATATATATATATATATATATATATATATATATATATATATATATATATATGTATATATCTATATATATATATATATATATATATATATATATATATATATATATATATATATATATATATATATATATATATATATATATATATATATTATATTATATATATATATATATATATATATATATATATATATATATATATATATATATATATATATATATATTCATTTCAACACAGATCCTAGAATGTAATGTTCATATATTTTTTTTACAGATTAGTATCATTTGAAAGCTCATTCTATATATATATATATATATATATATATATATATATATATATATATATATATATATATATATATATAGATGATGAGCAAAAAAATCGAGTCAAACTAGTTGGTTTCATTTAACACGGATCCTAGAATGTAGTGTTTGTATGTTTTTACAGATTAGTATGTTTGAAGGCTCATTCTATTCTCTTTCTAATGAACAAAATTCCATAGCATACCTCATGCTGATTAAAATAATTGAAAGGGGGAACAAGGATTGAAAATAGTGGTAAGAGAAAGGAAAAATTAAACAAATTTTGAGGTTAATATTTGAATTTATTGATATTTTGTATTACCCCCTGGCCCTTATTATTGCTTCCGGCCCCACTGTTTGTGGGATGCTTCCCCACTTTTCCGCCATCGCAATCTTTAAGTTCTTCAACGATGCAGGAGCTTGATTTCTGGCTCAAAAGTTTCTTTTGAGCTCATCGTATATGTGCTCTATTGAATTGAGGTCAGGATTCCACGCAGGCCAGTCTAATGTTGGTATTCCCACGTCCGCCAGGATTGCTGCATCGATGCAATTGCATGTGGCCTCGCATTCTCGTGCACTAGCACTATACTAATGCCAACAAACTCATCGTAAGAAACGACGAGTTTCTGCAGGATCTCCTATGTACCGGCAAGCAGTTAATGCACTGCTACGAGTCTCATCAGCCACGGAAACCAAATCGGTTTTCGCATCTAGTGAGATGCCTCCCCACACCATGACAAAACCTCCTCCGTAGGTGACTGTTTCAGCAATGCAGCACTGCGCATAGCACTCCCCAGGTCTCTTATAGACTCGTCTTCATCCATCAATGCCATGTAGGCGCATTCGGGAATCGTTGGAGAATAAAACGGGACGCCATTGCTCTAAGGTCCAGTCGACATGTTCTCGGGCAAATCTAAATCGCAGTTGTCGATGGGCTGCTGTCAATTTGGGTCCGTTAGCTGCTCTCTTCGGATTTAGGTTAGCTTCTTTAAGTCTTTTTATGAGTGTTCAATAACTGACAGCCCAACCACGAACTTCTCGAAACTCCTGCTGGACCTCAACGCCGGTTAAATGACGATTTCTTAGAGTTATGTTGACAATGAAGCGGTCATCTCTTGGTAATGTCTGTAGGCTCTGTAAAGACAGCTGACTGGCTCCGATGCAGCTGCGCATCGACTACACGTTGGCTATGACTTGTGACGTTTCTTCGGAGGTGGTATCCATTTTGCGATGATGTAATTAGTGAACAAGTATAGCAGAGATGTTGACAGTTCAAGTGCCGATAAAGGAATTACAGGAAAATGCAATTGCTTGTATTTTTATCGGGATGAATAGCGCGCAATGAGTACGTTGCGGAGCGAGCTAAAACCACTGTTTCAAAAGTAAAGTTAAGGATCTGGAAAAAGCGCATCTGTCTTTTGCATATTCTCTCTGGGGACGCTTTTTTAATGTCAACAAATGTTATGGTACTTGAGTCAAAAGTGGTTAAACCACAGTTCATTTTTGGACGCTTTTTGTATGTCAACAAATGTACTCGAGTCAAGTTTTGGGCCTTATCTGAGCATTTCAGGGCACGGCGGCCGCACACACAACGTTAAAGGCTTTTATCCGACTCGTCCGATAAAATGAACAACTAGACAGAGAGTTTAGCAAATAATTTTGTGGAAGTTTTTTTTGTTATTTTCATTTGTTTAATAGTAAAAAAGCTTAATTTTTTGGGGTCTAAAACATATGATTGCTCTTTTCTCAGCACCAGATGTTTCTTCGCTCCGTTGGTAGGAAGTAGGTTATAGAGTAAGTCCGTTTTGTGATTGCTTTAACATTTTTAAATAATTTTGAAAAAAAGTAGTTCTATGGCTTTAAGTTTTTAATAAATCAGTTTTAAGAGGTCTAGTGTTATACCTGATGAACTTGTAAACTTGTTTTCTTTTTACTTAAACAATAAAAATTTTAGAGTTGTGTTTATAAGACGGAATTATTTTCGTTACCAAACTTATGTATTCGACCTGGAATAGTTAGATTATATTTATTTTTAATGAAAGGATTAAGGATTCTTTTTTTTAATGCACATGGGGTGGGATGATATTGGCATCAAGAGAAAATATAAGGTGCTCCAATCTTTCTCCCCTTTTTTCGACATAAATAATACAATGGTTTAATGGTTAAAAAAATATTAAAGTTAAAACGGGACAATATGCCGATTTAGTAAAAATTAAACTTGGAGCTATGGTATCTTTGAATTTATTCAATATCTGGCAGGCATAATGGCGATTTAAATTAGATCTTTTCAGCAATAAAGGCATTGCAGGCCGTTTATCAAGGCTCGAGGATTTCAGGATTTCATTTGCAAGTATGAACTTGACGAATTAATTCAGTTTCCTTCAGTTCAAAATTTAAATTTTATGGTCATGTATTAAGATCAGGTGAAGCTTATGTTTTTTCTTTTCCCGGACTAATTGACATTTTCTGAGATGGGAGAATTTCCACAAACTACTAGAGAAAATTGATAGAAATTCAGCTAAGTGTAAATTTTTAATATTTAAATTTATTTCTGTTGTATTGCAGACAAACCTGATAATAAAATCTTACCTACTGTAAAGCACTCTCTCAATCTTTTCGCCCTCACGGGAGTATCGGTGACACTTTGCAGTTGCTACCCTAACAGTCATTGTCCAGGCACATCGAACCTGCCCGACCTGACTTGACTCGTGCATAACCATACGAAGAACAGATCTTACTTAGTCGGACAGTTTTATTAGAGACCGTCCACTTAATCTTCTACCTCCCACCTTTCCCGTAGCATGACATCAACTTTCCTTATAATGTTACTAAAATATTTCAGGTACTGTCTATTAATTTTATTTAAAAGACGAGACAGTCATTTATACTAAGCTCTTCCAGAATAGACACATTAGTAGGATGTTCGGTATATGATATTCTGAGGATTCTTCGATATTCTCAGATCTCAAACGCATCGATTCGTCTTTTATCAACTTGTTTAATAGTCTATGTTTGCGATGCGTAACTTACTATGGGAACATAGAACTGAAGAGCCATTTTAACTTTTTGTTTTTGGTGATAGCTGGATCTTTCCAGATCTTAGTAAGTTTGATCGTCGAGTTTCTAGCCATAGTCAAACGTCTTCTTACTTCCTCTCTACAGCTACCATTGTTAGTTATGAACCAGCTCAGATTTTTTGAAATCTACATCAGTGAAACCAGAAATTGCAGTTACGTATGACAGATCTTTATTTCGGCTCACGATAATTACTTTGGTTTTCGATTTATTTATCGTCAATCCATAGTTTTTGCTAGCGATTTCAAGGCGGTCCATAATTGATTGTAGGTTTTGTATCGACGTTGCAAGTATAATAGTACCATCCGCATATCTTAGGATACTTAGCTTTTTTTCACCGACTGTTACACCCCCACTCCAGCTATACAAAACAGGCCTCGTTATATGTTCACTATATATGTTAAAAAGGAAAGGTGATAGAATACAGCCCTGTCTGAAGCCGGCTTCTGGTTAAAGGGTTACACAAATTATTATTCAGTTTAATCCTTCCATTTGCGTTCTCATACAGGGATCGGATAAAATTTACAAAATGTATAGGTGTTCCCATGCTCATTATAATCGACTAGAATTTATTCCATGGTATGAAGTCAAAAGCTTTGAAGTAGTATATAAAACAGATAAGGTTGTTATTTTGAATTCTCTGACTTTTTCCATTATGTTGAGAGCTCTTCTCTATTCTCCCTTCCTGGTAGATATTTGCGGCAGCAGAAAAGTTTTTATTCTTTCATTTAGAATTCAGAGAAATACTTCAGCAGCACGTGGTGTTCTATAATATATTGGGAATTCTTTCTTATGCAAAATTGTAAATGCAACCTCACCCCAATCTTTTCGCCAACTTCCAGTCGTCCATACTATATTATACATGTAGGTGATCTAACATAGTTACGGCGGCTTCTCTCATCATTTTTATTATTTCTGTAGTTATTTCATCAATACATGTGGCTCGTCTGACTTTAGATTTAAGAATACATGGCTCTTGTTCATCCGTGGCTTCATTATCGACAATGCAGTCGCTCACGAATTGAGACACAAAAAGTTTTTTACAATAATTTTCCAAACGTCTGTGATTCCAGGCTTATCGGTGACTGCCCTACTACCTTGTCTCTGATTGTTTGTATTTTAGTTTTGAATTCTTTCCATAGATATTTTACTTTTTCACAAAGTTCTTGTGATCGATTGTTTGTAGCATATTGTTCTAGCTCTTTACATATATTATTAACGTATGCGTTTTTGTCCTTTTTACAAGCTACCCTGACTTCTTTATTGATTGATTTGATTCTTTCCTGATGATCCAATTCTTGTTGTTTCTATAAGATTTGGGGTATCGTCCATCATAGGTTTTTATGTATGGCGAGCGTTGTGTAGCAGCATTTGACATCCACTTTTTAATATCTGGCTAAGATTTGTCTGTATCTTCTGTGACTTTCGGAATCTCATAGTTTATTATTGTTTGACAAAGATTACTGTCTGATACTGTAATTCTTTTCTTTATTATTGTTTTTTTTTTAGGGGTGGCTAGTTTTATTCTCATATGAGCTTTTAATAGGTTGTGATCTGAAACTACATACCGATCTTACATTCAATATAGATAACCTCCATCTAGAGCTGGATCAGAATATATCCAATCTGATTTTTATAATGCCCGTCCGGTGACGACACTCATTAGTGCAAGTGAAGCTACTATTAATACCAAACTGAATTAGATAGTCTCTGCGTTCGTTTCTAATATCAGTCCCAAATTTACCATTGGTATTCCGAATTAGGTCATTGTCATTTGTATAGCTAATTTTAAATTTAAAGTCTCCAATCACCATTAGGACTCCTTGTGATGGGATTTTTATACAAATTTCTCCAATCTTATTATAGACTTCCTCAACTGCTTCAGCATCAGAGAATGAGGTTGGCATGTACACTTGTATAATATGTAGGTTTAATACTTTTGCCATAATGGTTATTTTAATCAGGCGATCATTGACACGTAGATACTCTTTGATACATTTAGAAATGTTGTTGTTAACAACTATGGCTACGCCATTTTTGCCCGTAGTTCCACTTGCGATTTAGATGATGTTTCTTTCCGTTTGGAAATGTGCAGAGCTTTTCCAGTTGGTCTCAGAGACTCCACATAGTTGTAAGCTGTCACGTTAAAGTTTACCAGAATATGAAGTTTCCCTGTCTGTAGGAGTCCCATTACGTTCCAGATGCCTCAAGTAACTTCTCGACGGAATTGCAAAGGTACTCTTCACACAGCACAACACAGCGCCGATCGCTAGTCGGGTCGCATAGCATATTGCTTAATCTATTGAACCATCTCACATAGTGCTCTCGTAGGAAAATAATCAGGCAGTTTTCGCTTGTCTGTCTGATACTGTGCCGTTGACCAGATTTTTTTTTTATTTGATTATTTCGCCTCAAGGACAAAAGGGTGCCCTCCTAGTCTATCCTACCCCTAGAAGCTAGGTTCTCACTTACGCCGGATCCGCTGTGCCAAAGGCCATCCTTTCTACCTTCACTGCCGGTATCTCTGGGCATGAGGATAGCGTTATACCCCGCTATATTGAGTCTTCAGCAGAACTGAGCCACCTACTCATAAAGTAGGGCCCATCTTCGCGAAGCCCGCTAAAGATTACCTGAGAAGAATCAGAAATGTCTCGGGTTCCCTCATGCCGAGTGATATTGTTAATGTGTGCGTCCATGAACAAAGGCAAAGGTGAAGCACCATGTAGGGCTAAATTTAAAAAATTTAGTTTTGGATCAAGAAAAATTCAAAATTTATATATGTTTAAGTTCTATTGATATTGTTTGCTAAGGTAGAAAATCAGAATTTTCTTCCCTCTAAGCATGCATTTTGGAAACTTGATGCCAACAAGATTGCACTTATGGTTATAGGTACTATTTATGTGGAATGTTCTCTAAAGGAAGAGATTGCCTCCCGGGGTGCATAAATAAAGTTAGTTCTTTAAATTTAACATAATCATCTTTATCATATAACTTCTAAATTTTTGCATAATTATATTTTGGCATTTAATACAGTTTAGAATTTATTATAAAAATTTTTCGGCATATAAGTTGACATTTCTTATAATCTCCTTTTGGCCTACAAAACTGCTTTCAGAAAACCATTCTCATTATTATTTTTTTTGCGACTTATAGAAATTCATAAGTCTCTCCTGCCAAATAAAATCTTAAGGTTGTACTGAAACACTGATTTTATTAAAGTTCTACTTAAAATTTAGAGGATTTGATATACATATATTATACAGACATGTTAGAATAAACAATAAAATTGGAGCTTCTTTCTAGAACACTAGTAAGTAAGCTTAAAGTAAATTTTTATCCGGATTTAACTAGATATTAAAAATCCTTTTTCCCAACTTTTTTTTCTCTGGCCCACTATAATAACTCGCAGGGCAAGCTCTTACTAAAATACAATTTGGCGATGCGCATTTGATTGTGGCCAATCTCCAATATGGACAAAGTCTAGACCAAATTAATAGAGAAAAGAAAAAGAACGAATCTACCCTGAGAATAGCCAGCGATATAGGATCTATAGGTGCGCTAACCTGTAGAAACTTCTTTGGGCGAAGAGCTGAAGATTTACCTTTGAGAATATTCTTTTCTACTACAAGGGCTATCATTTAAGTTTTTGTTGCAAATCGTTTTATTGTTTCTCATAACATTCGTTTTTAAGATTACTTTAAAGATACTTTTAGCTGCGTTTGAACCAATTTTCAAATTTTTCCACTCTGAAGTTGGTACCTCAAAAACATGGTTTTGGAAGGATTCAATAGCTTCTTAAGGTGATGTAAATCGCAATCATTTTCTTGGAAGTGCTTCGCGAACGAATGAATTTTGTTGGGTTCAGTTTATCTTTATATATCCAAATTTCTTCTGTTACGATATTATATACGGATTTTGCATGTCGTCGGTCGAATTTTTGAGCACTTCCTTACATCAATTGATACGAGCTTATTTTTGAGTTTCGGTCAAATTATGCGGAATCCATCGGGAACAGATCTTCGATATGCTTAAGGATGCCTCTATCTTGACCTTCACGAAATTAATCGCTGACGGAAGCACGACCATGACGAAATTCTGCAAACCAGTTGTAAACAGTCTTTTCTGATGGTGATTCATTAACAAAAGTTGAACGATGCGATTCGAGCCATTGTTGTTGAGTGAGGCCTTTCCTAAAAACGTAAGAAATCATCCAACGAAAACCTTTAGGTGAAATTTCCATTTGTTCACAAAACTGTTTTCTTAAACGCTTATTGTAAAGAAACTACTCGGCCAATTTTTGAGCTGCCACTTGTTTAACAATAACAAATGTCAAATTTTACAATGGAAATGTCGCATCTTAATAGCGCTATGTAGGGGTCGTTTGTAAAAACTAAAAAGGTGGCCCTCGTATCCACTGGTATTGCCAAAGTATACGATCATACTCTATATGCGAACATAACGTACTAGAAATGATGATTTTAATAACATTTACGATTAGATTTTCTATAGCCAAACTAGTTGTTAGCAGTTGTTTTCATTCTTTATTTCTATTGAGGTTGTTAAGTTTATAGTTATTTTCATTATTAAATCGTGTACGGGTAGATGCACGGAAAATTTATGGCACAACTGGTTCACAGAGATTATCCATATTTCAGTGTCATCGTTCAGAAAGATGCATAACATTTTCAGGACCAGTTTCAAAGGATTTGAAAAGCATGGATGATAACAGCTTGTACATCATTTTGAAAGAATAAAAGAGAATATAGTGGAATGGTTGTTAAAATTTATGTTTTGTAAATAGACATATAGGCTGAAATAAAACAATTTTGACAGTATTCAAATGCAGTCGTGTTTATAGAGTTGGGAGGCAACCAACGATAATCGATCACGGTTAGATTAAAATCGATGAATGGGAAGAGATATTTTTAGCAAAATAAAATTCTTTAAAACAATGCCACTATAATATATATATAACATATATATATATATATATAATATATATATATATATATATATATATATATATATATATATATATGAATTAGAATTTTATCTACAGTGTTTTAATGTGTATTTTGTATATTTTATGGATTAACCAACTTTTATATGTAACAACTTTTTATGTATAACCTACGGCCATTCAGGCTAACGAAATTCTGTGCACTTCTCATTTCTGCCCTGAAGAAGGTCCCAATCCAGGACCGAAATATTGGCGGCTTAATGAAAATTGTGTGATCTCCTATCACGCCCAAATTTGCCGAGCTCCCCAATTCAGATTGTATTTTTAATAATTTTGGTAGATACGGCAACATTTTGCTTTCTTTCTTTATTCTATATGTATATATATATATATATATATATATATATATATATATATATATATATATAGATATATATATATATATATATATATATATATATATATATATATATATATATATATATATATATGATTCAATGTGAAACAACTGAAAACGGACTAAGGCCCGTATTTTAGTAGCAGCCTGCCCACTATTTTCTTATTCGTCAAATCCATGCCGAGATCCGTTTCGGCTCATCAGATATATATGTATATATACATATATATATACATATATATATATATATATATATGTATATATATATATATATGTATATATATGTATATATATGTATATATATATATATATATAGATATATATATATATATATATATATATATATATATATATATATATATATATATATATATATATATATGTATATATATATATATATATATATATATATATATATATATATATATATATATATATATATATATATATATATATATATATATATATATATATATATATATATATATATACATATATATATATATATATATATATATATATATATATATATATATATTTATGTATACATATATATATATATATATATATATATATATATATATATATATATATATATAATATATATATATACATACATACATACATACATATATATATATATATATATATATATATATATATATATATATATATATAATAAGAATTTCTGAAAATTTAACTTCGAAGTCTGTTTTATGTTTAGGATTACACCCAAATAAGGTCATGACGTCAGAAGCCTTGCCTGTCAAATATGACATTTAAAATTTAAAACTGGGAGAAACGGATTTTTTAAAAAAATATCGAAAAATGAAGAAAAAAAGATTGTATTTAAGTTTTACGTCTATATGCCAATTTTCAAAAAAATTTGAAAAAATTCACTTTTTACAATTATGTCCCACGAAAATGATAATCGAAAGTTTTTTCCTATAAATTATATTAAATACTCTTTTAGTGGTTAATGTTTTATTAAATCTTATGAAAAAAAATTAATTAGGTCGTAAAATTAGACTGAAAATTTGTTTTTTTTCAAAAAGTTGTTATTTAACAATGCAATATTGGTGCAAAGCTGTTAATGTTTATGACACGTTAATTTTTAAGGATCACTATTATAAAAAATTAATGTTATTTGCTAAATGAAAAAACGTTCTTAAGTTTCTACGCTTCTTTCTTCCTTTTCAATGTACGTAATAGTTCTGTTATAAATTTTATGACGAACATTTGCATAGAACTCCGGCTAGATTTCATTTACAGACTGGAGGATAGTTTCTTCTAAGTGTGCGATATGTTCAAAAGGTCTCTGAGCATAAACTAAATTTTTTAAATACCCCCACAAAAAAGTCACAGGGCGTAAGATCGAGTGGCCGCGGTACTTCATAGGAAACCTACCAATCCACTTCCCAGAAAAGTTTTCGTCCAGCCAGTTTCTAATTTCCAAGGTGCTGTGACTAGGTGCTCCATCTTGTTGTAAGTACATTTTCATTCTTTCCTCTGAACTGAAATCTTCCAGTTCATTGGAAAGTTCGTTGTTTAGAAACTGTAAGTACCTCGCGGCTGTAAGATTTTCTCTAAAAGAAAACAGGCCAATAATTCTGTTAGTAAAAATACCGCACCAAACGTTAGTTTTAAAGGAATATTAAGCTCTTCTCTCTATTGTAAAATTTGGATTGCCATTCGCCCACCATCTACAATTCTGCGACGTGACAACACCATTAGAATTAAAAGTTCATTCATCACTGAATAAAATATACTTTGTAAATGACGGGTCTTCTTCAGTTTTTCGCCACACCACCAGTATTTTTAAAGTTGGTAAGAATTGTTCCGACTCTTGTACGCGTTACACCTTTTTCCGGATGTCATTGGTTAAAAATGACGGCAACTTCTCCTTAAGTTTTGTATTTATCACCCACGATCAAAACTATTTCTATTTTATCTTGCTTAGTAAATTTAATTGGCATTTTTATTAAATGAGAAAATTTAGAAAACTCTTATTATCGCATTAATAGTAGTGAAAAACTAATGCCAGTTTAATGTTTTATGTGACGAAGGAAAAAAGCAAGAAATCCATGGCAACTGCGACAAAGATATGTGAAAGGCTATCATATTATAATTTTGTTTGACTTAATAGCAAAACATGAATGTATATCCTTTCCACCAATATTGCGTTGGAAAACATAACAATTTTTAAAAATCTTGTTTTTGACCTTTTGAAAATTTGTTATAAAACATTTAGAATTAATTATCCCCAAAACCTGCATATGAAATTAAGAGTATATTTGCATGTATCAAAATAGTTAAAAATAAATTAATTTAGCAGTAAAAATCATTTTAAAAAATGTGTGGCTTGTCACGTTATTAGGTCAAGTTAAGTAAAAATAGACACAAACAACTCTAACAAATAATTCGCTATGTAAAACGCAATAAGTAGTTCAATTCACATCTGATGAAACTAGAGTATTGGGAATCAGGCTTAAAGTCTTGTCTAGAAAATAGATTAACAGTTTCTTTAAATGTAAAATATATTTTCTTGATTTCTACGTTGCAAGATACATAACATATTAATTTTTTGAATGTGTGGGAGAGAGATCATAGTACTGGTAAAAATGGATAATATTAAATTGAGAAAACGATACCTACCATTTTAGGTAGTTACATTGTTGTTATAAACAGCTGATTAAAAGACAAAGGCGTTAACCTTTGGCGAAGTACTGCTGGGATTAACATGTCATTAGATATTTAAATCCTATTCTCAAAACTAAGGAAAACTATTTATTTTTTTTTATTAAAATAATTTATAATTAGGTTTTTTAATTTTAGTTAATATGTAAATTATGGATATTAAATGACGGAACATATCAGTACATAAAAATGATTCCGCGACCATCATATATATTAGTAAATAAACTTATTTTTGTTTTTGTGTTTCTCTCAGATCAAGCTATATTACCAGCATGGCATAATTGTAGATTAATATCAGAAATAATATACCATAATTTTCTTCATAGTTATTTACATCAATAGTTTTTTCAGCAGCTTCACAATAAAAATGAAATGGTGGCTTATATAGTTGACCTTTTCCTTACAATCATAAAGGCAGCTATAAATTTGGGGACTGGAAATCGTAGTAAAACTTTAATTTATATTCTCGGTAATGATAGTAATAAAAATCATAGTAACTACTGTAATTTATATTTTCAGTAATGACAGTAATAAACCTAAAATCCTACACCAGCAAATTTTACAACAAAGGTTTGTTATTCGAATACTCTGACCTGCAGTTTAATTTTATAGATTATAATTATTATATTATATAATATTCCTCTATCTTTTATATGGAAGAGTTATTAAGGACAAATTATCTATCGTTATGTAAACCATTTGTTTCAATTAATTTGGATTTCAGTTATAAAGATTCCAAGAATCTCATTGAAATGATAATTACCATTAAATAATTGATAAGCTGATTTTTAAACCCATTGATATAGCCTGTCCCAAAATATAAGATCCTAATTTTTGCCGTTTTAAGTGGGCAATATAAAAATTCTAACCTTTTGTTTATGATAGGTTGCACAGATGGACTTTGGATGGAATTTTATTCATTAATGCAAATAAATAAAATTATATGTGTTTTCGGAGATGGATAAGAAGTACAAATATACAGTTTGAATGACTGGGCTTTACAAAAAGGGACATATTGTATAAATAAAAATATACTTTAACATAAGCCTAATTCGGTTTCACTATCACTGTCATCAGCTGAGGTAATTACCAGTGGTTTTATATTATTTACATAAATATATGAATCTTCAACTTTAACAACGTGCTGAATGGAATTTTTCCGGCTTTAACAGGGTATCTCATTTATAACTTTTTTTACTAATTCAACCACTGATACGCTTTAAGTAGGGGAAAAATTTTGTGCCCTTATTTTTGATTTAACTTGATGCCATATATGTTCAATTGGATTAAACACAGAATAATACGGAGGAAGTCGCAAAACAGTGTGTTCCATTTTCTCAGCCATACTATCACAAACATAATTCTTTTTCAATTTATAGTCTCTCAAAACTTCCAACTTTTTTTATAACTGTATTTCCGATTTGGTATTGGCTGCATTAGGAACCTGAGTTTGTAGGCGACTGTGGAAATTTGCATTATCCATAACTTTTTTTTTATGGGTCTAGCACACGTGCTGCAGGGAAGTCCCTAAAGCGCTCCAGGAGCGGCTCGAGTGCGGAAAAAGTGATTCACGTTGTTCTTGAATCGCTGTAAATTGTACTCGGTGGGAAACACAGCGCTGGGCAAATTATTCCAAAGGGATGACGTTCTCCATATAAAAGATTGCTTGAAAAGCGTTGTACGCGGAGTAACAAGCTGAACCTCATACGGATGCGAAGCACCAGCGCGACGTGTATTTCTAACATGCACCGCTTTGGGAGGATTTAAGCGGGCTACATCCTTCGAACACTTTCCATTAAAAATACTTGTAGAACAGACTCAAGTCGCCAACCGTTCTTCGATGTTCCAGCGAATCAAGGCCGCCGGTCAATTCCGGGTCCCCAATCAGACGGACCGCTCTTCTCTGAACAGAATCCAACAAATGCAGTGTATGTTTGGGAGCGGAGCCCCAAACGTGGGAGCAGTATTCCATAGTTGGTCGAATTTGGGCTTTGTAAAGAATTAACAGTTGCTGTGGGGTGTAAAGCTTTCTGGTTCTAAATAATATTCCCAACTTTTGAGAAGCTCTCCTTGCTATGCCTGCAACATGTTCATGCCAAGACATATTTGCTCCCAAACTAACGCCCAATAAATTGAGCGACGATGCTATGGGAATGGAGTGCCCCGACATAACTATGTCGGGTTCAGCAACGTTAACTTTTTTAGAAAAAACTGCCGCTTGGGTTTTTGTAGCGTTAAATTCCACTTGGTTACTGTCACCCCAAGATAGAATTTCTTCCAGGTCTTTGTTAAGTTGAACGACCTCCTGCTGTCTGCGGATATTCGCCTGAGCAGCCGATGTCCGAGCGTTCAAGGTGAATGAAGAGACAAGCGTACTGTCATCTGCAAAGCTATAGATTGGATTCCCGGTCTTTTCCAGCAGATCGTTAATGTAAATGAGAAAGAGAGTAGGAGACAGTATGGGAGCCCTGGGGCACACCGGCGTTGATAGTGAGGGTGTTAGAAAGAAATCCGTCGACCACCACTCGTAAAGAACGCTCTCTGAGGAAACATGAGAGCCACAAACAGAACCTTTCAGACATACCATAAGAGCGTAACTTAGCCAACAGTCCATCGTGCCAAACACGGTCGAATGCCTTGGATATGTCAAGAGCAACCGCTCGAGATTCTCCAATGTGTTCAATTGCGTTGTTCCAAACATGTGTTACATAAGTCAGAAGATCTCCTGTTGATCTATGTTTACGAAAACCATATTGGTGATCGCTAATATAATTGAATCGTTCAAGATATTTTAGAAGATACTCATTGATAACCTTTTCCATGACTTTCGATATTATTGAAAGCAGTGCAACTGGTCGGTAGTTATTTGGCAAGGTCTTCTTACCTTTTTTAGGTATCGGCTGAACCGTGGCACATTTCCAGCAGGACGGAAATATTCCCTTTCTGTAGGATAGGTTAAAAAGTCTACAGAAAACTGGTGTTAATTTCCTTGCACAGTTTTGGAGAACTATGGCAGGTATTCCGTCAGCGCCAGAAGCCTTCTTGGTGTCTAGCTTCATTAAAATACGCTTTATGATGCGCTGTCTGAAGACAACATCGGGCATCCTTGACTGCAATATGGGAATAGTAGGTGGTGTTTTTCCTTGGAAATCGACAGTAGAATGTGAAGCAAAGAGTTCAGCCAACAAGTTCGCTCTCTCAACAGGTGTGGTTGCAATGGAATTATCTGGCCGTGTGAGTGGTGGTATGGTGGATTTGGTAAAATTTTGACTAACTGCCTTAGCGACTGCCCAAAAGGACCTGGAATTGTTGGGACAAGCGAGAAGTTTGTTTCTAATTCGTTGATTGTGTGCCTCCTTGGTTTCGTCGATAATTCCCTTGCATCTGTTCCGGGCATGAACAAAGATGTTACGATTTACGGTGTTAGGATTTTCACGCCATTGTCGATAGGCAATATGTTTAGAAGCAACAGCTTCTTTGCATTTTCGGTCGAACCAAGGCTTGCCGTTGGAGGAGCATTTCTTCGAAAAAGGGATGTATGCTTCCATACCAGCCAAAATAACATTGGAGACCTCCCTGGCGCAGTCAGATGGGTTATCGGTTCGAAAACAAATGTCCATCCAAGGGAAAGTTCGAAAGTATTCCATAAGATCTTCCCATTTAGCAGATTTGTAGTGCCAAATCTTGCGCGGCCTAGGCGCCTCTCTGTCACTGATTGGCAGGATACTCGATGTCGAAAGCAGTTTATGGTCGGAAGAACCTAACGGCGGATTTACGGTGACCGTGTAAATCTCCGGATTGGTGGTTAAAAACAGATCAAGAATACTGGCGAACTCCCCGTCTCGATCAGGGATCCGTGTTGGTTCGTCAATAAGCTGAGTTAAGCCACACTGATTGAGAATGAATGATTCAGCTTCACGACCTTGTTCGTCGGTAATATTTGAATATTTGAGCCAGTTGATATTGTGGACATTAAAGTCGCCCAGGATGGCAATTTCGGCACTTGGATAGTTACTTTGTAAATGATCGATGGTGTCTGCAAGAGAAGCGAAAAGTGTTCGAAAATTGGTATCACTTGGTAGTCGATACAGGATACAGATGAACCTTGTGCTTTGTTGAGTCGTTATTTTTAACCACATAACATCAAAGTTTGGGGGCTCCAGAGCTTCTTCTCGTTGACAAGAGAGGTCGCTTCTGACAAAAAGACAGATTCCAAAGTTACGCCTAAATCGGGAATATAATTCGTACCCAGGATAAAGATAGTTGACCGTGCTGGTCGATGGACTAACCTTGGTTTCACATAGAGCGAGTACATGAGGTTTATTTGATTGCAGGTGTTGATGCACTGAATTTATGTTCGAGTTTATACCTCGTATGTTGCAAAAATCTATCTTAAAATTATGATGTCTGCAAGTCGACGCTTCCGAACCAACCCCCACCCGGAGATCAGAACGGGGAGCCATTCTATCTCCGGAACTTCTTGCATCCAGGCGCCTCATCATGCTCTTTGGTCCCACAGTAGTTAATGTGGAATTTTCCTGTTCTGTCACATGTTTATCTTTGCCTTCTTTGGCTTTGATCCAGGGGGTGTTATTATTGGGTAGTTTGGGTTCTGACCAGATACTTTTCCAATGACCTGTGAGTTCTTGTTTGTTTGGTGGTTCGGTCACTGCTGTCTGTTTACTGTGCATAGTTTTCCGTTAGAACTGTGTTTGGCTTCTTCGGAAGAGGTTGTTGTTATCTTTCCTCTCGTTTGGTTCTTTGTATCTACGGAGTCTTGCGGCATATACGGATAATTTTTGTAAACATTTTTCACTATTTGTTTAGAGTAAAATGATAAATGTTTTCTCTTGCGATAGTCACTATTGCAATTTTCCCACGGACGCCACATAATTAAAATAGAACCGTTACGATGTAAGTTGTCAGTAAAACTAAAAATAAAAAAAATAAAATGTTCTTTCGAATCCTAATGGGGACCTGTGGTCATTAGGCCTATATTATCAAATACTTAAAGGGCTCCAAACCGGGTTGCCAGGTAGTAAATAGATAGGTAAAAATAGATCCAATATGATTGCAGGTGCAAGTGAGGGCGGTATACAAAACAGGTAAAATAAAAATACGTTTATCGTAATACCTGGCAACTATGCACAAAACCTTAATAAGGTCGTGTATTGCCCCATTAAAAAAGCAAAAAAACTTATATCTCGGGATTTACTTTACAAATCTTTTTAAGTTTAGAAGTTGTATTTTATTTATTGGATTACTATTTAAAGCTTTATTCACCTCCAGTTATTGAAACTCACCTTGACCTTGCAGTGTAAGTGGGAGATTACAAATAGTCATCAGTCTTAGTAAAGTGGATTAAAGATGAAAAGTTACATCTTGCCTTCGAATCCAAAGACCCAGTGTCGTTGAAGTCGGCTGCCTGGAGAAGGAAATGTCCTGCTCTTTATGACCCACAAGCTGTTAGATAGAGTTCTTTATAAAAGGATCAGCTCTAAGACTTCTTGAAGATATCTCACTAGAATAAACTGGCTTTCGATCAGAACGATAGTTACAAGGACCAAGTTTTTTCGCTCCCCATCTATATTGAGAGAGGCAGTCAAAGAAAATCTAGATCCTCAGTGTTATTTATTTACCTTTCGGCCACCTATACGACCGTGTGGAGAGACATTATGATCTATAAGCTTCTCCGTGGGATTCTATGCAAATCGACAGCTTATCGATATGATTTACGGTTGATTGTTCCAAGTAGTCATGGGTATAGGTATCAGCTTCCCGAAAAAACTGAAAAATGAACTCAGGAATGGGTGTTTATTCCGTTTCTCTTTAGCTTTTATATTGCGGAAAAAAAAAGTTTGGCTACTTGGACGACTGAGTTTTGACAACAAGAAGCAGTTTCATTGAATGGTCTGAAGAAATCCAGACCTAGAAATAGTTAAAATTTGCTGCCGCAAATAGAGACTTCCACTCACCAGATCTACAGCTGAGATAGCCCACTCCTACTTAAACTATAAGCTAGCCAAGAGAGATCTCAATACATGATTTGAAAATACAGAGCTTTTAAAATAGCCTGTTAAAAAATCTGGGCGTAATTCACAGAATACTATCTTCCAATACTCAGCATCATACTTCTTCAACACAAGCCTACCAATCCACTAAGCAATTAAAAACGCAAGGGGTAATCACCTGCGATACGAAAAACCGCCCATAAAGTCAATAAAGAGTGGCGTGGAGGTTTGACCTAACCAACACATCGGCCTAACGAAAAAAATATGGCCAGCATCACTCAAAAACCATTGAATTTTGACTTATTCCGCAAAGCATGGTCTACTATAAATAGGATCAGACTAGAACATCATAGGTGTGCGTACTTCTTATATATAGTAAATATGTAGCATGACTATGAGAAGGCTTTTGATTCTGTCGAAATGTGGGCAATCATCAACGGCTTGAACAATTGTAGAATTGATTCTAAATACACTACTCAAAGATATATATGAAAAGGCTGAGATTTACGTAAAACCTAGTATAGAACAAATATAGGAAGAGGCGTAAGACAGGGAGATATAATTTTTCCTAAACTATTTATTACAGCTCTAGAAGACGGATTCCGCCAACTAGATTAGACAAAGAAAGGCCTAAAGATAGATGATATGTATCTGGGTCATTTAAGGTTCGCAGACGATATTGTAGTAATCTACATGTGTTATAAGAAATGATAAATGAGTTAAATTACCAATCAAAGACAATTAGTCTTAAGATGAATAAAAGTAAGATAAAAATATTAACTGACACTAATAACAACATAGTTATAAATTTGGAAGGAACAACTCTCGAGATTGTTAAGGATTATATGTATCTGGGGCAAAAAATTACTACGACGAGAAACAGTGCCTCAGATGAAATTTTAAGAAGAATCAGGCTTGGATGGTGCGCATTCGGGAAATTAAATTATATCTTCAAAGATAAAGCCATCCCACGTAAGTAAAAAAGCAAAGTTTACGTTCAGTGCATCCTACACGTAATTACATATGGCGTTGAAACTTGGACACTGAATAAAGCCGATATACCAAAACTAGCTCGGACTCAGAGAGCACACGAAAGACAGAAGGTCGGGATAAAACTTGAAGATTGAAGAAGAAACAAGTGGATGCGTGAACAAACGAAATTAAAGGATACTATAGACCACGTAGCAGAAAGAAAGTGGCAATGGGCTGGAACAAGCAAACATGAGAATAGAGACCCCGAGAACAGAAAAGGAGCATAGGATGTCCCAAAACAAGATGGGACGGGATGAGAAGGTTGCGGGCATTGGATGGATGACAACAGCTGCAAATTGATTTAGATGGAAATTCAGGAGGAAGGCTTATATCCAGCATTGGATAGAAGTCGGCTTATAGTGACATAGTGATAGTGATGTAGCAAGCAACCATTCCCCCAGTGTACTTATGGAATAATCCGAAGAGTACTACATATAATTGAAGAATATCCTACAAGATCTCATAATGGTAACCCTGAGAATTTATTAACAGACTTGTTTTTTCTTTGTAGCCCAATATATTTTTTCCTATTGATACGAGTAGTAGCCATTTATATTTTAGTTTACTTTTAATCTAGTTGTGTTGTATTTACTCTCCGTAAGGAACATGGCGTTGCTATAAATAAATATTTAAAGATATAATCACTTTATATAAATTTATCAATACTTCTTTATAATTTCCATCAACACTTGTTTATGCTATCGTGAATTATCGAGATAGATTGAATTATCTTTAATTAATTTGATAAAGTCTGATAGAATTTGAATTATTTATTATTAATAAATTTACGACGAAAATCTTCGAACCCTAATATCTAACAGAATTTATTATTTTCGGCATTAAAGGCACTGAAATTTTAAAACAGACATTATCATTAAAAATCGCAGAATTAGCGATATTAGTGACATTTTTGTGCTGCTTTATATATATTCTTTAAGACATTAATTATTAAAGGTATTTTGAATATTTTCCAAAAACGTTAAAACAAATTAAATCACTATGAGTAAAAAAAATCCATGTACCTCAGATCTTATGTAGCTTTAAGATTAATAAACTCCAAGCAGCCATTTTATCTTGCCAAGAGTCCTCATGAAACCAATATTTATATCAATTAACCTAGAATATGATTTCGAAAATGAGAAAAATGATTTAGTTTTTTATAGAGACAGAAATAGTGCATTTTCGTATAATTTTTTTTAATTGGGGTAATTTTTTTGAGGGAAAGGGATCTTCAAAATTTGTTACTGAAGTGATGTGGATGAGATTGTGCCCCCCACCCGCCAAGTTTTTTCGCAGTGAAATTTAGGTATATTTCAGGGGAATTTTCTGCAGAAAGGTCTAATATGAGGAACACTTGTTGAGTTAGGCACCTCACAATACATCATACAGGTCAATCAATAAGTTTTGAAAGCGACAATTATGGAACATCACTTGAACCAAATATTGAACACCATTTTGAAGTTTCATCTGTTACATGAACACTTCCTAAATTTTAAGTCGATCTGTCGAGTCATTTGTTATTTATCAGCTGGTTAAAGTAGACGTGCTGAAGTATTTTTTAAAAATGGAAAAAATCGTATATCGTGCAGTGATGAAATGCTTTGTTTTGGAGGGCTCATAAGCAAATGAAATCCATGCAAAGTTAGTGAAAGTGTTAAAGGCGTCTGCTCCTTCATTTCCAACTGTTGATAGAGGGACTCTAGAGTTTAAACGTGGTCGTACAAGCGCCAATGATGATCTACGTTCAGGACGTGCAAAAACTGCAACAACTCAAAAAACTGTTAAGCAAGTACAAGATATGGTAATGGAAGATCGTCGATTAACCATGCATAATTTAGCTGAGGCTATATGCATCTGACGTGGATCAGTACATGAGATTTTAACTAATGTTTTGAGTATGAGAAAGCCATTTACAAGATGGGCGCCGCACTTGCTAAGATTGGAACAAAAACTCACTTGAGATAAACTTTCTTAGAACATTTGGCTCGTTTCACAAAGAATGAAACTAATTTTGTGCATTGTTTTGTAACTATGAATGAGACTTGAGTTTACTAGAATAATCCGGAACTGCGACAACAAATCACACAGTGGACTGAGCCCGGTTGTTTCAGCTCTAACGCGGCCAAAGTAGTCAAAGTCGTCCAAAAAAATTATCGCACAAGTTTCTTGAAATGCAAAAGGAATTTTGTTAATTAATTACCTTCAAACCGGAAAAACAATCACAATATAGTATTATTACAACCTTCTGGATTAGCTGGATGAGAAAATTCGTGAGAAAATGCCCGGTTTGGAAGAGGAAAAAAACATCTTGCATCATGTCAATGCACTTGCTCACAGAGGTGCTTTGGCAACGGCAAAACCTGGTCGGATTAAAGCATCTGATTCTGTCTGACTTTCATCTGTTCCCAAACCTTAGAAGATTTCTACGTGGGAAGCGTTTTTTCAACAAATGATGAGGTGATAGCATCCTAGATGGGTATTTTGAAGGTTTTCCGGAAAACCACTTCAGAGATGGGGTACATGAATTGGAAAAATCACTGAAAAAAATATATTGAGTTTAAAGGAGATTATACTGAAGAATAAATGTATATCGACTCATTAATTTATCTTCTTTTATTTCCGCTTTCAAAACTTATTGACTGACCTGTTATATGTAGTAGTAGCCACTTAATACTCGATCTGTAAAAATTTGCTCCGAGTTAATAAATTATTGATATTTTTGATTTACAAAATTTAAAAGCATTTATTTTTTAACAAAAATTACAAGAAATAAGTACTAGCAGGTTAGATAAAAAATACCGTTTACCTGAAATTTGTACTTCAGCTTGCAGTTAAACTTTGAGGGACAGTAACTGTGGACTATATGACGAATTACAGCTTGTAATATGAATCAAACCTGTGTAACTAGGCAATAATTTTGGTAGAATAAAACTAATGCTATCTATCTGCTAACTAAAAGGAACTATGCATTATGTTCCTTGAGATAATTAAGAAATCTTTTGTATATAAAAGAAACAATAAAATAAAAATTTAATTATTTTTAGTAAAGCGGTTTATTCGTTTATAAATTGATAATTCAAATATCAATTCTGAATTTGACTCTATCGTGGTAAAGAATAACTTAATACAAGCACCTAAGCTGAGTATTTAAAACGATAGACATTCTATGATAAGAAAATGTTCATGAAAAAGTCAACCATAGAAAATACTTCATATATATTTCCAATTAATACTTTTACATATTCGAAACAATCTCTCTAACTTCTTTCTACGTCCCCACTTATAGGTGTAATTGTAGATAATTACATACAAAATTTGTTCTTTACCTAAGCTAAAAATCAGGAGAAGACAAGAGTATTAAAAACTATATATATATATATACATTCCACTTTTTTCACTCCCTTCCTCTAAAGCAATATTGCTCAAAATCTATAGGTTATTTGCTACTGCAGCAAAAAAAGTGAAAACGCCGGTGAAAAACAAATGAATTAACTCCAATTTGGGTATGCGTGTATTGAAAAATACCAGACCTAAGCAGCTATTAATGAATGGGATTTAACAATGTTTGTCTTCGTTGCACAAATGACGCTGACTTTATTAAATTTTCAAATAAAATTAAACCAAAATATAATATAAAATAAAAAACTTATGCATCATTTTCCATGAGACTGAAAGAATTGATTATTTACATTTCCCGTTAGATACTATTTTTGTTGAAATTGAAAATGAATTAAAAACTGAGTTTTTTATTTGATTCCTCGATTCTAATAATCTTAAAATAGATCAATTACATTATGTACTCGAAATGCCCTCCACTATTAGCCTTTTAAACAAAATTAACCTTAAAAAATTTTTTGTAAGGTAAATTTTGACTTGTGATATTCCATCTGGGTGCATTATTAGCAAACCGAAGTTACAAATTATAACAAAATAAAGTCTAACAAAAAATACATAATGCCCCAAGGTTTACACCTACTAGTATAATCTGAATAATCTTTATATAGAAACGATCATTAAATTCTTGAAAAAAAATTACAGTAAATATTTTAATAAAATCGACATGTTCACAAATCTTCTTATTAAAACAAATAAATTTAAAAGGAAGTATGTAGTAAATGTATAATCTACCAAAGAATTGGTTCATCAGAAATTTTTTGTAACGTTGAATAAACTTTTAGCTGTATTTTTCCTTCCTTCTCTCTTCCTCTCTTTTCCTGTTCAACCAATTAAGGGCATTAGACTTTAATGACCAAAGTTCTCCAAATCTAAATTTACAGCATTCTGAATAAATAGAGGTCATTGACCTGAAATAAAACCACAGTTGTTTGGCTACAGGTAATTTTTCTTAAAATTTCTTTATTTTTTCCAACCAAGGATCGTAAAAATCGTTAAAAGTATACGAAATATAGACCGAGCGCTTTCTCAAATACAATTTAGATAATCTACATGTACGTATATTTATAATATTTTTTTATAATTGCTTTGAACAAGATAGTTTATTACATATTTTGAAACTGTAAAAGATTAGGTGTTTAAATATTAAATAGGTTTTTCTTAAATACTTTTAAATAAAATCGACATATAGTGCCCTGACAGATAAAGTGGAGAAAAAAAAAGTCAAAATAATTATGAGTTAGGCATCGTTTAGATACAGCAATATTACGGTTTTATCCTCTATGTGATTATCACCAGGAGTATTGTCCTGACTTTTGGACGTCGAAAAACTTTTAAGTTTTCATACCGCGTTTTTGAGCTTAAAATGTGAATAACTCCGGTGATATAAGTCGGATGCAGACAAATAAAAACTAAACTCTTCATAATGAAATTTTCAACAAATTCTCGTTGGTTCTGAATAGCTCAAATTTGTACATAACCTACAAAATTGAAAAAACAGGCGAAAAAACTGTTTTTTTTTTTTCATTTTATTGTACAGGTCGGCTAAGTAAATCGATCAGCTTGAAACTTTCAGAAAATATGCCTTTTATTATAGCAGAAATAACCTGAAATTTTGGTGCAAAAATATTAAGCCCAGTGGGCACAATTTGAAGTGCCCGCCATTTTATGCCATTTGGTCCAAAATGTATTTTTTTTTTCAAAATTTGGTCTCGACGTCAACATTCCGATGCAATTAAAAATGTTTTTTTTACATTTGCTTATTAATCAAATAACAATTTTCATTTTGAAAAAAAAATTGTTAAAGAAAATATTTTTTTTTTAAATAAAGGATTCTCTACCAGAGGTGGTAAAAAATTTTCTTGTTTTTTTTTTAAATGACCGCAAAATGCTTTGTTGTCTAATAAACAAATGTAAAAAACGATTAAAATGACTCCAAAAATTTGTTTTTTAATGGTATCGAAAAGCAGGCGCAGAAACCTAAATTTTGAAAAAGAAAAGATCAGTTTTGGACCAAATGGCATAAAATGGAGGGCAATTCAAATTTTAAATAAAAAAATTCGATTCCCCCGGGTTCAATATTTTTGTTCCAAAATTTAAGAGTATTTTTGCTATAACAAAATAATATTTTCTGAAAGTTTCAAGCCGATCGGTTCACTTAATCAACTTGTACAATAAAATAAAAAAAAACAGTTTTTTGCCGTTTTTTTTTTCAGTTTTGTAGGTTATGTACGCACTTGAGCGACTAGAATTTATTTATTTTTTTGTCTCGATCCGATATATATATATATTATATATATATATATATATATATATATATATAAAATGACAGGAGAAGTAGTGGTGACCGACTGGTGAAAAAGAGAATTCACAATATTGTGAGGGTAGCGGTCAAAAGATTTGGCCAAATAAAACTCTTAGTTAATAGTCTAGCTTTCGGAATATATTTCTTCCTTCATCAGGACACTTTACAAGTAAAATGGACAGTAAATTTGTGCTAATTAATGAAGCAGATGGTAAAAAACTAATTGGTATCACTGAACAGAGAAATTATAGTATTAAACTTACTTAACATGAGTTATCTTCCAGGATAAGCATTGTTCAATCAAAAACAACTTGTAAAAACAATTTTATACTAAAAACTAAAGGACTACATATTTAAAACTTGTTAAAAAAAATTTTTACATTTTCTTAATCATTACTAGTGAAACACGTGGTTTCAGGAACCGAAAAAGTGAGAGAGGTTAGAAAAATCCCGGCATTTTTTGACATTTGGCAGACAGTTCGCGTCTGCGTATTGAACCACAAGGGGCTCAACTATGAACTTTACGAGGGAGTAATCATAATTATAAAAATCTTTTATTTTATTTGGTTTTTATTTTATTAAAATTTTTTTTTTTTCAAAAGGAACCTGTTTAATAATTGTATATATATATATATATATATATATATATATATATATATATATATATATATATATAAATCGCATTTTGAGCTCAAAAAACACGATTTGAAAATTAAAATTGTTTATAAACAAAAGAGCACAGATTATTCGAGGTCCAAAACTCAGGACAATACTCCTGGTGATACCTCAGAGAGGATAGAATCAAAATATTGCTGTATGCAGTTTTAAAGCCTTTTTTTACTGCACTAATATCCAATCTAATATATATGAATAAGTACATTTTAGTAGCCAAAAAAGAGATCAAAATATTTTTGCGAATACAAGAGTATTATATATTTCATGAAATGACCTAATTATTATCCTTGAAGTAGCAGACAGTCATAACGCAACAGTAGCATTAAAAATATAACATATGAAATACAAGTGTAATATTTAAGGCGAAAGGAATCTAATCAGTTTGAAGTTTCTCACAAATATGATATTATTTTGACATTGTTTCATAACCTGCAATTCGTTTCTGTCGGTATAGACCCGTATCAGTAATCGCTCTTGTAACAATTCAATGAATGCATAAAGATCAATAAGAAGCATTTTTTACAAGATTTTTAAAAACGTAATTTTTTAGAGAAGCGATCCAGCTAGATAATCCTCTAACTCTTGAACCCAATTATTTTTCTCAGGGCAATAAATCCAGAGACTTAAAACTGTTTTTTCCCTTAGTTGAAAAACGTTTTTGTCAATCTACTGTCTAATGTATTTAACAATAATTTAAAATAAAATCCAGAATTTTTCAGCCACCATATTGTATGATATTCTTGCATACTACAATCGATTTTAAAAATACAGAAAAAAAACTTAATAATATATTTATAAGCTTCTTTTCCTTGAAAATATTTAATCCTAAGATTTACGAAAAGAACCGTTAGATCCCTTTTCGTGAAATATTGGAGAAAAATAATAGCTTACTACGCAGGTTTACCTATTGCAATAAATTATTCTTCTCCCAAACACTACAACTAAAGACTTTGCCACTCCTATTAACCCTAAATCTCCGGCAAAATGAAATTTTTGTAGGCATACGGACCCTTTTGACTCTTGAGACCAACTGACAAAAGAAAACCTCATGTGAATGACGTGAACTTAAACACATATATAGCTTATTTCATAAATTTCGTCTAACTTCTTTTCAACATTTTTATATTATGGACACAGGCTTTTTTGGAAGTCTTTATAATGCTGAAAACACATTCAGAATATATAAATATTAAAGAAGCCTTATTTAATAAAATATTATTATTTATATTATTGTATTAATATGTTGCGGCCCGTGGCTCCGTGGCATACTACGTGCTTGCGGTGCAAAAGGTCTCGGGTTCTAATCACGGATCAATACTTTTATTGAGGTATATATGGCCTGGCCATGTACAAAGGTAGTAGTTGTTTGCAGAAATGCAATAAAGTCTGTGGCAGTACTAATGCGTTGTTTAAAAGGTGCTGTGAAATACCGAAATGTATATTTCGGCACTTGGATAACGTTGACTGGTATTACAACATCCCCGCCGATATCCTCAGGATATGAGAAGGGGTAAAATCCCTACTCAAGCGGGAAGGTGAACGATAATAAAAACATATAAGCACCTAAATATCGTCTAAAATTATCCCAACCTATTTGTAAAAAAAAAAAAAAATCAAGAAATCTATACAAAAACGTATATGGTATAAGTTGTTTGATTAATGTGTTCTTTCTGTTTCAAGTTATTAGGCGCATAGGGGCGAGATTCCCCTCTTACTTTCGACTATAAGTTTCATGCGTACACTTCACTTGTGCAAGATACTGGCCATTAAAGATCAAGATATCCATGGGTGCCTCAAAAATTTTTAACACTCGATCAGGACGTCTCGTATTTGCTACTGAAAAATCGTAAAATTTAGCAGATCACGTACCTGTTTGTCGTTTTCTAGGGGAGCTGAACTTGAAAGTGGTACTTTATTTTTGTTTAAATTTAATTGTCCCTACGAGTAGTCAAAAGTAAGATGAGAATCTCAGTCATTCATGCAACTTATAGGGGGGAGTAAGGAAAAAAACAAAGAAATTCGCGGTTGTAAATATTTTCCCCATGGATTTAAAACTTTAGATAAAAGAAGCGAGTAGTACAGCTAAAAAACCGCACAAGCAAATAAATGTAACAAATGTGACTTTTATCAGAGGCTGGAGGACTTTTCCTTCAGTATAAACATCTGTATCGTAACCGAACTACAAAGATATTTTAACGAGCTAGAAATATAAAACCTCACATAATGTTTTACCGCCCAAGGCGCACTTCCCTATCTGTTAATAAATTATTAATTTGTGATAAAGAATCCCCATGGAAAAATCGAAGTTCGTATTGGGTCCCAGTTTTATTAAACTTTCTTTAATCCCATCTATGAAAAGTATATTTGATTAATATTCTAAACTAGTAATAAAAATCTATATCAGCTAAAAATGAACAAAGTTCAAAATTTTAGCAGTGACCACTATTCTTTCATCTGCCAATCCATCTCGAGACGCGATTCGCCTTATCACTGCTCATCAGCCGAACTAGGATTGATAAACGAGAAAGTAAAACTTAAAATGCTTATCGCGGTATTGGCATGACATCGCCATAAGATACAACAAATGGTATCTTGATAACGACTAAAATTTAAAAGCATACCTGCTCTCTGTCGAGGGCTCTTTAAGGTCATAGATCGACATATGAACTCTTACTAGCAATTACTGATAAACAGTTCGATTGTTAGGAGTTTGCCTAGTAAGACAGATGAGATAACAATGGTCACTACTAAAATATAGCCTTTGTTCATTTTTAGTAGTTGATATAGATCTTTGTTAGCGGGTTAGAACCCTAGCAATCGAGCTGCCTAATTGTTAGTAACAATTCCTGTATCGATCTATCGCTTTAAACATCCATTGGCGAAAGAGATGCTGTGAAACTTTACGCTTTCGTCAGCCAGAGATGCAGTTTGTTGTATCTTATTTTGAGTTTTTAATATTCTTAATTTTTAATATTTCATATCAAATACGAATTTTCTTTTAATGATACTTTTAGTAAAGCTGTAATGTTCCAGATTAAACCGCTCCATTTTTGTCCAAATCATCCGTCAAACGAAATTTTTCTTCACAAATTACTTTCTCGTGATTATCTCTATCTGACGACATTATTATTAGGGTCAAAAATTAATAAATGAAAACTAGTATTCTCAAGAACTCCTTTACTATTTTTTAGAAAGGATAGATGAATCATTTAGAACGTGAGACGCTTACCTTGGATTTAGTAATGTGTTCTATCCAATTTTTTAAAGACTTTTTTTAATTTTGCATGTTTTTTGGCCATAAGTAAATTTCAAAAATTTGGGCCTAATTTGCCTTTCCGTTATTCAGTGACGACTTATAACTTTCAAATGGATAACATAATTTAGTAAACTCATTCGAAGTAATCACTTTCATACAAAGTATAAATATATAAAAAATATTTTAATATTAATAAGAACTTTCTATTAGGTATTTTTTTTTTCAACAATATAAATCATAAGTAAATTAGTTCGTTACTGGTTTTACTCGGCCTGTCACCATTATCTTTATTGCATTAGAAGTAATATGTCTCTCTACTGATTTCGCAGCTTCAGGTCTAGAAAAGAAGAACGATATGTATGTCTATTTTTACTTTTATTTTGTACGCTCTTCTATCAAAACAGTGTACTGACTATATTAAGTTAGCGTACAACGAATACCCAAATATGTGTTAGGTAAATTGGACTAACAAAGTCACATACATTAACATGAATAATTTTTTCTCATTCAAAACAAATAAGTGGGGATTGATTTGTTCCAGTCAGTTTCAAAGCAAAAAGGTAAAACACAAAAATATTTATTTTGTCCAGAAGCAAGAGCATGCCGATTTGCAGCCATACGGACAACCAGAAATTATTGGGTTTATAAGACAGTGGCGCCACAATAAACTTTGAAAACTCGGTCAGGCCGTCTCGTATTTGGGACTAGAATATCGTAAAATTTGACAGATGGCATATCTGTTTGTTATTTGCTAGGGTAGCGGAACTTAAAAGTTGTACTTCATTTTTTTGTAAATATCGTCGTCCGTACGAATATTCAAAAGTATAACATTAATTTTTAGCACGCTCTAAGAGTTATCATTCAATTGGATCCGTACGGAACACTAATAAAAACTTTCTATTTGGTAAGGTAAAAGTAGAAATTATAAGTACATTAGTTCTTTAGGGGTTTCAGTGGATCTATAGCCATTTCCTTTATTGTATTGGATGCAATATGTTCCCTTGTTTATTGTTGTATATTTTAATTCTAGAAAAGAAGGACGCTATTTACTTCCATTTTATGAGCTGTTCTATCAAAATAGTTTACTGGCTATATTAAGTTATAATATATAACGAACACTCAAGTATGTATCAAATAAATTAGAAAATTGTAAAACAAATACAAATAAGTGGGGACTGATTTTGTCCCAGTCAGTCAAAGCAAAAAGGTACATTGAACTTGGAATTTTTTATAGGTATTGTACGCTCGCGGTTGTGTCCTGATGCAAGAGAATGCTAATTTTAGTTTCCAGTCCAAAATAAGTAAGTCTATACCTCTCATAAAAACTAAGTCTGGTACAGATCGAATCTGCTTTTAGAATTTCAAATGAATATATATTAATCGTATAGAAATTTTATACTAAGGATGGAATTTGCTTAAGAGATGAGGAGTTTAATAATACCGAGGTAATTATATATCCACCTGACATATCTGAAATTAAATTTGAGTTGAAACAAAGTTAAGTTAAATAAACATTATTTAATAAACTTTCTGTAAATTGCTACCAATTTAGATTGTTTTAGTCAAATTGGGCGCCGTTGTCCTTCATTGGTAAAAACATTCTCTTCAGCACGTTTTAATGTTCATTTAGAAATTGGACCTGTTTAAACCCAATAGGCTTTTTATATAACATTTTGTATGTCAAAATTTAATTTCGTAAGTATTTTAATGGGCCAATTCATATGATAATATGACCAGTAATGTCATGAAACTTTATTAAGGCAGTCTGAGTGTTAGTTCTACTTCTGAAAACTCGGTCGCGTGAAACTCAGGGAATTAAACTATTTATTTTCGCAGCCGTTACCTTCTCATCAACATCATACTAACGGTGCATCGTCATTACCGGAGTAAGTTATCCCTTCTCCTATTACCTCTCTACCAGACGTCGCTCTAATGCGTGCGGTCAGTTCACAGATTGCCAGCCATCCACACCACGGTAGCAGAACAAAGAACAGACTAAGAGGAGAGACACTTCAGGCTTTTACTCTACCCAATGCTACTTGTCAAGTGCCTGTGATATGAAACTCTAATTACCATCAATTTTAGACCTATATACTCGACGTTGAGTTGGAACTGAAGAAAAGTCTCTCTGCTATCTGTCCTTCAAAGCTTTCTTCTATATTATAGGCTATACTGCCTCCCTCTTCACCCCCCCTCCCTTTACTATTACTTACTTACTATTTGTTGTTAAGTTTCATGTTGTTTAGAGACTGTCAATAGAATTGTTACTGATTTCGACTGGTTTGTTTCACTTCTTTCTGGTATCCTGGTATGTTTACCCACTTTAGCAAACTGTATAAGGAATGTAGGTTACATACCAGGAAAATCCAATAGATGGAGCTCGAGAATGGAAAACGAATCCTTAGTGATCCAGCTCCTAAATGTCTTTGCACTAATTTAGCATTTCAGATGTCTTAACTGATACGGAAATAATCACATGGGACATAAATGATATTAGAGGATTTAAAATTAAGCTAAAATCCTATCGATTCTCTAGACAGGTATAAGTTTAAATTTTTGTCATCACCATCATTTTTCAATTCGATATCATGCATGTAAATAAGAAGGAATTTATTTCAAGTAAAAATGATTAACTTTATCAAGTATATTTACCAACATCCATCAATGTTGAGTATAAGCTATAAGAGCATAAACAAATACCCAACAAGTTATTGCACACCCCATTAACTCTGGCGCTCTTGTTCAGAATTTATGGTAAAAACAAGGAAAGTCCACAACAAATTTAATAAAAACGGGGAAATTTTCTGTTTTGATACGAGAGTTTAATAGGAAATAGGGCGAAAGTGAATAAGCAGTTTATGGAAAATCGTTTCTGGTTATTTTTCTTTCGTTTACTTTAGGTATTCTCATATTCGCGTTATATATATATAACTACAAATATATTTGTATATATATATATATATATATATATATATATATGTATATATATATATATATATATATGTATATATATATATATATATATATATATATATATATATATATATATATATATATATATATATATATATATATATATATATATATATATATATATATATATATATGTATATATATCTGACGGAATACCTGCCATGGTTTTCAAAAACTGTGCGAGGGAACTAACACCAGTTTTCTGTAGACTTTTCAACCTTTCCTAAAGAAAGGAAATATTTCCTTTCTGCTGGAAATGTGCCACAGTTCAAGCGATACCTAAAAAAGGCAAGAAAACCTTGCCAAATAACTACCGATCAGTCACACTGCTTTCGATAATATCGAAAGTCATGGAATCAGCATCTTCTAAAATAACTTGAAGGATTCAAGATTATTAGCGATCACCAATATGGCTTTCGTAAACATAAATCAACAGGAGATCTTCTGACTTATGTAACACATGTTTGGAACAACGCAATTGAACACTTTGGCGAATCTCGAGCGGTTGCTCTTGACATGTCCAAGGCATTTGAACGTGTTTGGCACGATGGACTATTGGTTAAGGTACGCTCTTATGATATATCTGAAAAGTTCTGTTTATGGTTCTCATGTTTCCTCAGAGAGCGTTCTTTACGAGTGGCAGTCGACGGATTTCTTTCTAACTCCTTCACTATCAACACCGGTATGCTCCGAGGCTCCATACTATCTCCTACTCTCTTTCTCATTTACATTAACGATCTGCTGGAAAAGACCGGAAACCTAATTTACAGCTTTGCATATGGCAGTACGCTTATCTCTTAATTCACTTTGAACGCTCGGACATCGGCTACTGAGACGAATATCCGCAGACAGCGGGAAGTCGTTCAACTTAACAAAGACCTGGAAGAAACTCTATCTTGGGGTGACAGTAACCAAGTGGAATTTAACGCTGCAAAAACCCAGGCGGCAGTTTTTTCTAAAAAAATTAACGTTGCTGAACCCGACAGAGTTATGGCTGGGCACTCCATTCCTCTAACATCGTCACTCAGTTTGTTGGGCGTTAATTTGAGACAGCAAATATGTCCTGGGATGAACATGTTGCAGGCATAGCAAGGAGAGCTTCTCAAAAGTTGGGAATATTATTTTGAACCAGAAAGCTTTACACTCCACAACAACTGTTAATTCTTTACAAAGCTCAAATTCGACCAACTATGACATAATACTCCAGTGTTTGGGGCTTCGCTCCCAAACATACATTGCATTTGTTGGATTCGATACAGAGAAGAGCTGAGAGCGTCTGACTGGAGACCCGGAACTGACCGGCGGCCTTGATTGGCTGGAACATCCAAGAACGGTTGGCGACTTGAGGTTATTCTACAAGTATTTTCATGGATAGTGTTCGAAGGGTGCGGCCCGCTTAATTCCTCCCAGAGCGGTGCATGTTAGAAATACACGTAGCGCTAATACTTTACATCCATATGAGCTTCAGCTTGTTACTCCTCGTACAACGCTTTTCAAGCACTCTTTTATATGGAGAACATCATCCCTTTGAAATAATTTGCTCAGGACTGTGTTTCCCACGAGTACAATTTACAGCGATTAAAGAACAACGTTAATCGCTTTTTTCGCACACGTCTCGCTCCTGTAGCACTTTAGGGACTTCCCTGCAGCACGTGTGCTAGATCCATAAAGAAAAAAATCTAATATATATATATATATATATATATATATATATATATATATATATATATATATATATATATGTATATATATATATATATATATATATATATATATATATATATATATATATATATATATATATATATATATATATATATATATATATATATATATATATATATATATATATATATATATATATATATATATATATATATACAATTATAATTGAAAGAAACTCCTATTACTGAATTATAAAACTGTAAACGTCTAACTCGAGTTAAGTACAAACTAAGTTGCAGGCCTAAAATTATGAAATAGGAAAGGAATTTTATTTTATAACCATAAAAATTACCTAGATGTGGAAAAATACTTTGCTAGCAAATACTCAGTCCTAAAAAATTTGCACTCAGAAATAACTTAATTTGAGCATTAGAATTCGATGTGATAAGTATCATATTGTGAGATATAAATAAAAATGTCAAACAGAGGAAGGGTTTTCGTTAAAATTAGAAATGACGAAAAAATAACATTTTAAGATTTCTTGATTTTCGTAACCTAGAAACTATAAAACGTAAATAATTGCAAGAATCCCGGAACGTGATTTTCTCACGGATATAATACTTCCCTAAAGCAAGAAAAGTAAAAAATATGTACACACAAAGATGTTCAACCAGCTTGCAAATCTTGTATATCTCTTGAAGAATTACAAGAGAAGAATTGTTAATGTACTTATTAAAATATTTTCAACTGTCCAGGCTGAAGTAAAATTGCAGAGTACAGAACATTTATTCAAAAATATTAATTCGAATGCAATGTACACATTTGGAACTACAAACAATTTTAAAACACATATTATGTACCTAAGTTAAATGAATTCCGGGAAACGTGCATTTCAGCAATAACATTTTTACAGCAAACCCTCTAACCCCTTCCCCACTGCATTAACGCTTATTATGTTAAAAATACAAACAATTATTGCCTCCTTGATCCCCTTTCATTAAAACTATTATATGTCCACCAATTTTGAAATGGATATGGATATTTTGTTCAAGAAATATCGGACAGACAGACACAATAATAAAAATAGGGTATTATTTTTATAGTGATTTAAGGGTCCTGGGACGTGAATAAATGCAAAAATTATATTTTCTCCAGTACAACATTCCTCTTTAATAACGGAATTTTTTTCTCTATTTGCTGTTTTATTGCACTCATAAACCTGCCTATTTGCCAACCGCTTGTAGTATGTAGTGGAAGTAAAAACTAACATAGTATTATACAGGTTAATTTGATCCGTTATGATGTCATACCCTATGTAGTTTTCGCATCTACATTTTTCTTTGTCGCATACGGTACAATTTTTTTAGTGACGAAATGTTTCAAATATATTTAGTAAAGATAACTGTCTAATTTTGTAACACACACACGCACACACGCATATATATATATATATATATATATATATATATATATATATATATATATATATATATATATATATATATATTCTGCTGAAATAAATTGGATATAGTACATAGTTCTTTCAGCAGTTTACCGACTCATTTATTAATCCATCTCGAGACGCATTTCGTTGTATTACGACTCATCAGTCGAGTTAGGATCGACAAACAAGATATCAGAATTTCTAGTACTTATTCCCGTACTAGCATAACATTGTGGTAATATACAATAAATTTTACCTAAATTTGAAGCTGATACCTGCCCTCAATCGAGGGACTTCTACGGTCACAAGACGACAAAGGAATGATCTGCAAATTGCTGATATTCACCGCAGACCGCGGGATTCGACCAAGATTTCATCCATATTGAAGACAACAGGAATTTTTGGCAGATGATTTTTCTATAACATTTGCTTTTTGGTTTTATAGAATGTAAAATATTGTTAATTATTTACAGTTTCTTCGAAAAAAAGTCCTAGTCTTCGTTTTCCTATAATGCCAAGTCAAAAGTTAATCCCAAAATCTTTCCTGGAACGCGCGGTGTCTCACTAAATGAGGATTTTTCGTTGACTAATACCTAGTACCATTTTTGTTAAACATCTCCAAGTTACCATAGTAAAACGAGATTCGTCCAAAAATAAAACAAAAGGTTTTAAATTTGAAAGTGGACGCTCTAGTTTGTAAAATGTAATCTTCGTAGGCTCAAGTAAGTGTTGGTTGGTAAGATCTGAAACAATGCTTATAGAAAAATTTTCTGATACTTTCGCGACCTATTTCTAATGCACCAGCAATTTGTCGTATGGAAATTGTTTAAGGGATTTCAACACAAACTAATGTATTTATTTTGCCCTCTTCGTTTAATCATTTTTATTTAAAACGTCAATTTCTGGTTATAAATAATTTTCCAGCAAACTAAAATAATAATTTTAAAATGGTGGATCTTGCTATGGATACCGGTAAATGTATAATTCTTTCGACTACCTTCGAATTTTTCTGGCGTTTTTCTATACTGATATTGTATTAATTTGATATTCTCGGGTAAAACCATTCATTTTAATTAAAAGTAAGGCAATAAAATTTATCACTAAAATATTTTACAAAGGAATAAATTCATTCTTAATTTACGACCAATGACTGTCGAAATAACAGTTTAAATTATGCAATAATAATCGCATCATAAATCAAATGAAATCAGTGAAATCCAATAACCCATGTTTCAATATGCATAAGACCTTAGATTAAAATATTGTTTAGTTTAGATGGACCGGATAAAACTGTGGTGCAACAGAACTCTAGATATCGACAGAAACTATGAAGTACTAGAATAAAAGAATTTAAAATTTTTTTTATCTGTATTATTACAATTATTAAGTTTGTCGGACCTGATTTTCGGTACTATTTCAGTTAATCCAGAAGTAATAATTTTATGAAGCTAATTTTTAATGCTCCTAATATAAGTACAAATAACGGTATTATTTTGTTTATATTTTCATTTGTTCTCTGTCTAAAATAAAATATTGATGCATTATTCAACTTTTTTCAACAGTCTTTTTAGCACTTAGTTGAACTGTGTAACTCCCTGCTATAAACTAGATTTTTCCTACTGAGAAATACTCAACAATAATAAAAAATACAGGTACGAAATGATCCCAACTTAGACGCATATGCCATCTTTGAATTCTCAAAGCGTCTATTATTGTTAAAAAGTTGTAATTGTTTTGATGTAGAACTTACAATAATTTTATCATATATTTATTGTATTTTCGAATGTAGAATGGTATATAATATAATGCGAAAATGTCCTGAAGGAAAGTCGGAACGTCAGCATATCTTTTAAGTTAACCTGTTAACCTAAAGCTAAATGAATGAGACTAAGATATTGTTTCCGTTACGACACTAGTAATCAAAACAACTGAGCAATTTGGCCGATGGTTCGTGACATTTACAACGTAGCTGAGATTTAACGAAGCACCGGCGCACTGGACAAACAGCAATAATGTGCCTACCTCTGAGCTAGTTTTGCCCTTTTTTTAATTTTTCAAAAACTTGAAAAAAAAAAAAGTATTGAATGAACTCACGAATCACCCTTTTCAATCTATGCAATGATTTCCATAAACACTATATATATATATATATATATATATATATATATATATATATATATATATATAGAATAAAGAAAGAAAGCAAAAAGTTGCCGTATCTACCAAAATTATTAAAAAAACAATCTTAGTTGGGAACTCGGCAAATTTGGGCGTGATAAGAGATCACACAATTTTCATTAAGCCGCCAATATTTCGGTCCTGGATTGGGACCTTCTTCAGGGCAGAACTGAAAAGAAGAACAGAGCGTATTCACTAATCGTGTCTGGGACAACTTTAAATTAATGATGTTATCATTAAGTTGTTATAATAAATAAAATTAGTGTAGAACAAGAATAAGATATTAGTCATAATAAGTTAAAAAACTCACATGAGAAGTGCAAAGATTTCGTTAGCCTGAATGGCCGTAGGTTATACATACAAAAGTTGTTACATATAAAAGTTGGTTAATCCATAAAATACATAAAATACACATTAAAACACTGTAGACAAAATTCTAAAAAACAAATTTAACACATGGATGTAATTGGGAACCCTGGATGTTGAGAACATCGTTAATTATTTCACTTGTGACCCACCCACATATGGCCACCGACATTTAGGAAAAATGACAAGGACGACAGGAGACAGCTGCCCGACAGAGATAAGGGGTTTAGTCAAGAAAACTCAATTAACCAGAATGCGGGGTCGACACCTGGAAGGAACCGATAGAAAAGGAAGAGCAAATATTGGACCCTAAGTGAGAGAGTAAGTATATATATATATATATATATATATATATATATATATATATATATATATATATATATATATATATATATATATATATGACATCCATTCACTTTGTCAAATATCCCTGTGGCACAAAGGTTAGTAGTTTCTGAGAGGGAATGACCTCTAAAAAACGCTTAATTTACGTAAAGCAAGTTATATAGAACATTTTTTTCAGAAGAAACTTCAATTGGGAGCCTTAGACGTGCAGCAGTCGCAGTGTTCATACAGACACGTATAAATTCATTCAGTAGTAAATGTTTTAACTGCTGGTGCAGAGTCTCCATGAACTTTCGTCAGTTCAGTTTGTATCTGGGCAGCCCCCACTTTTTTAAATTAAAATATTATCACTGTAAGATACTCGACTTTATCCATTTCTACGAGATGTGTAACACTGAACACTTACGACGGCTGCCAAGAAATAACTGCGCCATACATCGGTCTGAAACTTTAAACACAACCGTTACCAGAATCACTCTTACCAACAGTCATGCCACTTAATAAAACTTCCCGTCATTTCATAGAAATTTAACAGACTTATCAATCCACCTTCGTATCTACGAGTATATATATATATATATATATATATATATATATATATATATATATATATATATATATATATATATAACCGGAAGAAGAAGATATCTCTACCCTGAGAAATCAGCTCAAAGAATTGTGTAACAGATTGATAATCTTTGAAGAAAGCAACCATAAATTAACCAAGAAAGTTGCACCCCTTGAAGAAAAATGGAAATATGAAGAAAAATTAAAAAGTAAACAAAACTTACCACAAAAAACAGCCGGTTTTCCCCCCGCAATTCAGGTGACGAACAAGGACAGGTGACAGTTATCAACCTTGTTAAAGAGGTTAACTCAATGAACAAACCATCAGGGTGTTCGCCTCGGAACAATAATGACACCACTGACCCTGCAACCAGTTGCCTACCATTGAAACGCCAACCTACTGAACTCGCTTAACACCAACATAACCTCCAAATCAACTTTACCAAATAAAAATAGTCTTGATACAGGCATGATTATAGAAAATTAAAGTGAACTTGACAGTAAAGGATGGATTTCGGTATTAAAGCGAAGAGTGAGCAAGCATGCTCAAAAAACCTTCGAGACCACCATTTGTCTCGGGTCCAATGTCGCCTAAAACAATATTGAGTTGCACAGACTGTATGTTGATGGATATTTGTCTCGGGGCTGTTAGAAAAAAAACAGACTATGGCTATGTCTGTGAGAAGATGAGAACCAAGAACAAACGGGTCAAGGAGAGTGAATATGGTTATTTTTGTGTTAATGAGCACTGCCTCAGCCCTGATGAGCTCTCGTTTGCTACTCTTTGCGGCTACAACTTTGCGGCAGGCTATTGCAGGTCTGTAAAAATACATGGAGGCGTTGCGATATATTTAAGGCAGGGGCTAGACTTCCGAGATATGGAATTATCTAAATTCTCGGAGGAAATAGTGTGTGTGAGGCGGCAGATATTTTTTTTAATGATCTAAATACTCAAATAATAACAATATATAGATCACTTAGAGGTAATTTTAATCGTTTTGTAGTAATTTTATCACAAATATGTGAGTCGTCGAATCTTCGCAATAACATTCTTTTTAGGGGGGATTTTAATGATTCTTTTCTTGAGAATGATACGAGGGTGGATCGTCTTAATAATATCATGTCAACATATGGCCTTCACCAAACCGTGGGGTTTTGTACAAGACAGAATTCCTGTCTAGACCATCTTTATACAAATATCTCCTGTGAAAATTTAAAAATCTCACCCTTCGACCTCACTGGTCAATCTGATCACTCCGGCTTGTTGATGGAATGCCATATGTCATCCCTTACATTCGGGGTGGTACTAGAGTGAACTACAGACCCATCACCCAAGAAGGTCTATTTTGTTGGTACAACAGAATTGAATTGGTTGACTGCAGCTTCATTACAAATACTGTGAGTGGTGTAGATGAGAAGATTCAGATGTTTATTGACATTTCCCCCTGATTCGATTGAGGAGTGTTTTCCTCTCAGCTCGAGGTTGGTGTCTAGCAGAGATCCGGCTATTAAGGTCCACTGGTTCAACCAGCATCTTCACGAAATGAGGGAGAGACTCAGATTGCTGGGTTTATTACATAAACAGAATACAATTTTGATTCCCAAAAAACTCAGTGACTGCAAAAGCCAGTATAGGAAGGAAATATCAAATACAAAAAAAAAATCATATAATAATATAGTGCTTAAATCCAAAAATAAACAAACAACCGTATGGAAAATAATTAAATCAAATTCTAATTGCAGACCATATTGTCAAACAACAAATCTGAGTGCCGAAGCCCTGAAAACCTTTTTCATCATTGCAGAGGAGTTGCCTAACCCAGCAGTATCCTATAATGAATTTCTAACTACGAACGGTCTGGGGAATGTTGAAACTTTTAAATTTACTCAAATCACTAATAATACAGTAAGGGAAGCAATTCTGGATTATCCTATCGACAGGAGCACCAAAAACATCAAAACTCTGAAATACTTAATTATATATCCCTTGAGTCATCTCATCAAACTTGGCCTGAGGGAGAACACTTTTCCAACAATGCGTAAAGTTGCCGAAGTTGTTCCTATCTTTAAAAATAAAGGATCGGTGGATGATCGTAATAACTACCGCCCAATATCCATTCTACCTGTTTTTTCCAAAATATTTAAATCAGTCATGAAAAATCAAATGACTGTATACTTTGAGCGCAACAACCATTTTATGTAGAGTCAGTTCGGTTTTAGAACTAAAAGATCTACTGCCCTGGCAGTAAATTGACTTACCGAGTATGTGACGGAGCGACTTGAGATAGGATTGGATACCTATGCTTCGTTCTTTGACCTATCAAAGGCTTTTGATTGCATTTCTTCAGAGAACCTTCTTTCGAACCTATCATATTACAACTTTGATCCTTGTAGCATAGATCTTGTTAGGTTATATCTTTCTAATCGCTCTCAATATGTGAGCTTTAACATCGAGGTCTCTAGCAGACAGATTATCAAACATAAGTTTCCCCAGGGGTCGGTCTTGGGACCGTTACTGTTTTTAATTTATATAAATCATTTGCCTAATTATACTGATAACCTAAATTTAATCCTATTTGCAGATGATACCACCAGTCTACAGCACTATCATCCTGGAGATATAACATAGGGGGCTGGTTCTTGGCAAATAGGCTCTCCCTAAACCGTGATAAAACCCAGAGTCTGAGGTTTACCCTAAGAAATTCGGCATCAGACCTACCTACAAATGACTTCATTAAATTTCTGGGCGTGTTACTTGACCCTGGGAGAAGCATGTCTCTGAACTGGCATCTAAACTTTCCAGAATGATTTTCCTTATTCGAAGTTTGGCTGGAAACGTATCGCAAGAGGTTCTCTTAATCGTTTATCATGCATATTTTGCATCGAACATGTCTTATGCTGTTGTGAACTGGGTACACTCATTGCATGCACAAAGAATTTTTTCACTTCAGCGACGCTGCATTCGCGTCATTGTGGGACTGAGATATCGCGACTGTTGTCGCTATTTCTCTGAATTGGGGATATTGACTTTCCCCTGTGTCTACATATTTCAGTGCTTAACATACATTAAACAAAATGTGAGGCTGTTCACTATCCATGGAAAGCTTCACAACTACCCCACTAGTGGGAACCAAAATCTAACACCTAGCTTCCACAGAATAGCTCGAACTCGCAGAGGCACCGACTACTATGTGGTCAGTTTCTTTAATGCATTATCGGTGACTGTTAGGGAGCTGTCGGACGAGAGCTTTTTCAGGAAGGTGAAATCCTACCTGATTGCAAGATCATTTTACTCGCTTGATGAGTTTTTGAATCATAATTTTAATGACTTTTAACTATGTAATTAATATGTCTTGGCTTTTTTTTTTCTTTTTTCTCTGTTCATCTTGCAAGGTTATTTTGTTCTTTTGAAATGTTTTAATTGTTCGTTGATATAGTATTTTAACATTTTAACAATTCTTTTGACTTGTTATGACGTGTAAAAGCATATTGTGTACTTATTACAAATAAATATTTGATTTGGTATATATATATATATATATATATAGTATATATATATATATATTATATATATATATATATAATATATTTGATTTGGTATATATATATATATATATATAATATATATATATATATATATATATATATATAAGATTTTTATTAAATGGATTTGAAAAATTCTGTAACTAAAAAAAAAACTACACAGTAAATGCTAAAGAAAAACAAAAATTATAGAAGTATGACTCTATAGCGGACCATTTTTTGTACCAAAGGTTTTGAAAAAATTCTTCAACATAAAAAATTAATTTCATTATTGATAGAGACAATATGGGATTTTCCATTAAGAGCGTCCTAACCTTCAAGTTGAATAAAACAAAGAGTTTTAAGCAAAATTCATTCTCAAACTTTTTATTTTAACGGGAAATTTTATGCTATTTAGGATTTAAACAAGATATCGCTCAAATAGCCGCCGCGGCTCTTTTTGCAGACACGAATCCGCTTAAACCAATTTTCCATGACACTGCCTTACGCCGGCTATGGCACGACGAATGTTGGCTTCAAGTGCTTCAAGAGTTACTGATTTGTTGCTGTAAACTTTTGATTTAACGTGGCTCCAAAGAAAATAGTCCAAAGGCGTTAAATCGCACAATCTCGGCAGCCAAGCGGTAGGGCCATTTCGTGAAATTAAAGACTCACCGAACTGTGCGCAATAAAGCTATGTTTTGGCCGGAAATATAGGGCGGTGCGCCATCCTGATGGAAATAAAAGTCGTCTGCGTCCATTTCGTCAAATTCTGGGAAGAAATATTCCTGCACATCGAGTTATTTTGGAGTAATTTTCTAGTTATCGAGTATTTTTGGGCAATTTCCGAGCGTTCTTTTAACGTAAAACGATTCATCATTCAATGACAAACCTTACTAAATACAACTGACATCAGATGTGGAACATCTGCCAACCAACATGGACGCTATTAGCTGTCAAAAGTCGGACATCCCTAATGGAAAACCCTTTACATGCATATAGCTATTATATAACACGTATACTGGATATCATGACACTTCTTCAACGAACAGAAAACTTTTAATAACATAAGTAATGTTGGAGAATATATCTTGCTCCAAGTGACTTTTTTTCTAACCTCAAAAAGTAACACGGTGGAAAAAAATTTTCTACGAATCAAAGGGTTATCTGTGCTAGTATTATGGACAGTACGAGTTTCTAAGGGAATAAAAAAATTGAAATTGGCTGGACCAAATCTATTGAGCTCAACGGAGATTATGTTGCGAAATAAATTATTGTTTTGCACAAAAAAAAAATATTATTGACTTTGTTTTTACAAGACTTTTTAATCCAGGCTCCAGCAATATTTCCATGCCGTAAGCTCCATACGTTAAGGTGCTGGTTCGACTCATATTTAACTATAAGGACTAATTTTTTTGATTATTGACTAGTAACCAACACCTTTCTTTTTTCTTTTGTTGCCATTTAAATACAGTGTTGAGGATATTATTGCAGAGGAAGGATAATGTATAGTAATCATGTCCATTGTCTTGTTAAATAAAAGAGATCGATCAAACTTTCAACAAATAGAGCTATTCTTTGCGATCTCAGTTCAACAGAACTCGATCATTTCGAAAACATTAGGGTAAGTTCTCTTATCGTATTGTTATAGCAATCTGCAGCTTTTGTTAGTATTGTGTAAACGATTTTATGACATCTGGTCTATTATATATCTACTTATAGTGGTACGAGTGGTTGTACGTTTTAAAGAACTAGCAGAAAATGATTTTTAAACAAAGAGTTACGATTCAATTTTATATTAAACTTACTAGTCGAAACAGATAAAACTCATCACAAATCATGAGCAATGAATTCTCTCAAAATAAGGTATATCAGAAGTATAAAAGATTTCAAGATAGCCATGAGAAGTTCATGGACGACAACGAGTCAAGCCATCCAAAAACTAAACTGAAACTGGACCGAACCGGAAACTGTGAGGTCAACAAAGAAAGTGCCAAATTGTCTATGAGAATGGTAAAAGAATAACTAGAAATTCCAAGCTAGCCTACGCCATTTTTCATATTGGGTAACTAGCTCTATTCACCTAATTTAGCACCCTGTATCCTTGGTTCTCCTTCACCTGCTTTATAAATAAAAAAATAAACGACATGGAATCACTGAAAATATTCGAAAATGTTCAAGAGGCAGCTGGGACCAGCCTCAACAATATCCCAAAAATGGATATAAAAAAACCTAATCAGCTAATTAATTAACTATGTCAAACGCTTTAGCGAACCTAAAAGAGAGCATGTCGATTATGTTTACAATTTAGACAATTATAATTGGCCTGTGTTTTATTTTTGTTCTTTCTGGACAGAAGACTTAAGTTTTTAATTTCTGAAAAAAAAAAAAGTTCGATACAACCTGCTATGTGTTTAATTTTGTGAAACCCAAAATTTCATTGTAATTACAATTTATTGCATCTTCTAGAGGTACGTAAGATTAGTAATACGAGGCCGCGATTGCTTTTAAAGTATTTTTTTCTTAATCTTTGTTGTTCCATACCTAATAATTTATGAAAGATACTGCACTCGTGATAATTTTCGTTTAATCCACGCCTTATGGAGAATATTTCAGATTTTTTTTGCAATTTTTTGATTAATACTCTTAGAGATGGGATGGGGCGATTTTTGAAAAAAATTTAAATAATATAAAAAAAAAATGAGCGAGTATTACAATATAAATATTTGGGTTTTCATAAACGTTCATTTGACGTTCCCACTTGATGCCCTTGAATTCTTTTTCACTTCCAATTTCACCCCCAAAACTAACACCTTAAGTCAAAATTTGACTTTCAAAACTACATGGATATGATTGGGCCATTGATTCCTATATTTGTGACATATTTCAACTTTCTATGTCAAATAGGCTCGGAGAAAATCGACTGTGACAGACAGACACCCAAAAAAAATACATTTCGTAGAAGTTTCTTAGAAATGTGTTATATTAATAACTGTGATAACTCGATAAACCAAAAGAAAGATGTAGAAAATCTGAGTTTTATTTATACTTATCTTTCATCTCAAAAGTTCACTAAAACAATAATAACTAATGAAAATTATATCGCTAAATAAGGCATTTTCTTACTCTTTTTCCCTATCTAGTTGACTAAATTAAGTAATCTTTTCTCTCTTTTCCATAATATTAGGCTTTTAAAGAACCAGGCCCTAAATAAGTGTACTGCATATTAACATTTAACTAAGGATAATTTCTTGGATTCTTGAAGATGAAACGGTATATCTTTTCAGTTTTAAGGTTTCTATAATAACTTGATTTTTGACAAAACTGTCCGTCACATAGACATAGAGAATGTACTGAGCTTTAGCCTCACAAAATTGATCACTCTCTAGAGGGAGACAAAGAAACTATGCGGCCAATACCTGTCCCTTTTCTGTAGGCCTGTTAACCAACCCGTACATTCGCTTTATCTCTCTCACACTTTCGGGTCCGTATTTATTTCACAGCGGAATACGGAAAGCTCAGTCCACCCTCCATGTCTATGGTCTGTCAGTAGTGTCTAATTACTTGGTACGTTTTACCTCCAATTTAAAAATAAAATGACGGCAACATGTGCATAGTTTAATTAAATATTTTAATTCTGTATTTTTAAACAGTCCTGTGTCTTAATAATTGTAATAATAATACCTATATACCTTCATTTTCAACATAAGAATAGTATTAAGTTCTGATCTGTATAACAAGGAAAAAATGAACAGGTAAACGTTCTAATAAGTAAAGAATTAAGCATACATTTTCCAATCTTCTCTATTCCTCTGAGGAATCACTTTATAAATTTTCTGTAAGTTAAAAATCAAAAAAAACTGAAATATTCCACTCATAGTGGTGGTTACTTATCCCAATGTTTGTTTTTCAGAATTCCTTGAAGAAGCTAACAATGTTTTTAGAGAAAGCTGTATATATTATATATATATATATATATATATATATATATATATATATATATATACATATATATACATATATATATATATATATATATATATATATATATATATATATGTATATATATATATATATATATATATATATATATATATATATATATATATATATATATATATATATATATATATATATATATATATATATATATATATATATGTATATATATATTATATATATATATATATATATATATATACATATATAATATATATATATATATATATATATATATATATATATATATATATATATATATATATATATATATATATATAATATTATTCCATTATTTCTAATGATGACTGCAACTTATTTAAAGAAATACCCCATCTTCTAAAATACACCCTATATGAATGTAATGAGTATTTACGAGTAATCAGGACTAAGTAAAAAATGTTCACGCACAACCAAGAAGCTACAATAAAACGTAATTTATTAAGTTCGTCCGCAAACATCCATCAGTCTCGAGTGTCGGATGTGAGAGCGTGAACAAATATGTTACAAGTTATTGCAGACTTGACCTGGCATTGTGTTCGGGATTTACAATGGCTTTTCCCATTACGTTAATGAGAGGCATAAAGTACATTTATCAATTATATCAAGATACGTACATAAATTTGTTGCTTTGGTAAAACAGGGCGTGATGACAGAGTTAAAAACACGAAAAAGAGTAATTTTTTGTCTTGAAAATACGGTGCGGCCTAATAAAGCTTAAAGGTAGGGAAATAAATTATAGAGGTACACTTCGCCAATCTACTTTACGTCTAGGTAGTGATAATCAGGCAGGATCCACAGCTTAACTTAGGATCCAAGCTACATGATCAGTAATACTTCGTGGCATTACGGAAAAGTTTGTTTTGTTGGTGATGATTCCCTATCTATCAAATTCGATCTCATATGTATTGCACTCAAAAACGAAAAGTGAGCTTCCACCAACAACAATTTTCTGTCGGCTTAGGCTATTTATATATTTCAGTCTGACCTCAGTCCCCACTCGACAATAATAGTTTATAGATGTCTGCTGGGTGACAGTAGGATACTGATGTGGTCTAGCCAAATAAACCTAACTAAATAAATCTGTCGGGAATCGAACCCGGGATCTAGATTTGCTAGTTAACATTCGATAGAGATTATTTTGCGAAAACTTGTACCAAGTGGATATTTTATTAATAGTATAAAATTTTTATAGCTAATATCAGATTTTAGATTTTATAAAACGTACGTTTATTTTACTTCTAAAAAAATATAAAAAAAAAAATTAGGTCTCTCAGTATCAATAGTAGACCCTCAGAAATTTATTCAGACAAACTCTTATTCCTTATTAAAGATAAAATCATCACTCTTTGGCTTATTTAAAAACCCTTGACATTGCTAAATACATAAAAACATCATAAAAAAATATTTCCACAAAAGAAAACACTTACCAAAAAGCATACCCTCACATATCTTATAAATTTGAACAGAAAGGTACCGAATATCGTGTGCTATAACATAACCACAATACAAACACTAGATCCAAATGTGAAAATGTAACCTAATTGGGCATTAATGACTATGAAATAAAATTTAAAAGCAGCTAATGTACCTTGTAACCTAACAAGTAGCATAAAGATTAAAATTACTATGGATTTCCAATACTTTAAAAACAAAATACAAGCTACTTCTTAAATAAACATCGTTAGTCAACCAGTTAAGACAATATCATCAGCACCACTATGCAGACGTCGAAATAGATGCCAAACTCAGTTTCAATTGACGTATCGCAACAACTAAAAGTAAATTATGTTTCAAGCTAAGAGATTTCGATACCTATAACACCTATAATAAAAAAGACATAAGCACACAAAAAGCCACGATAGTCTAAAAATTCATTTATATTCCTAAGCTGGAATAAAATCACTACCAAGAGTTATAAATAGAAAATTCATAAAGACTATTTTTTAATATATTGGGTATATATATATATATATATATATATATATATATATATATATATATATATATATATATATATATATATATACACACAAAAAGCCACGATAGTCTAAAAATTCATTTATATTCCTAAGCTGGAAAGACTATTTTTTAATATATTGGGTATATATATATATATATATATATATATATATATATATATATATATATATATATATATATATATATATATATATATATATATATATTAGATTGGTCACAAAAAATCAATTCAAAATCGAATTTTTTTGGGGGATCCTCCTAAAAATTGCCAATTGACTAAGGAAGGAGATTGGTAAAGTTTTAGCTCAATTGAATAACGTTAACCCGTGCCTCATCAAGGTTGAAGTTTTTGACTTTTTATGAAAATTGATTTTTTATAAAAATGTCGAAATCATTGCAAGATTCTATTACATCGGCTCTCTAGATCTTACTTTATTTTTTCAATATGTACATAAAAAGGCTTTAGTTAAAACTGTTTTCAAAAGTAAACAGAACAAAATCCAAATTGAAAATGGAGGATTTAGGAGAAAATAAAGCAAAAAGGTATAAAAATGAGAAGAAATAATGTTCAAAAATTTCATTAGAGAGTTTAGATATAAAAAAGGAAGCAATATAAAGGAAAGAAGTTATTATTATTATTTGCATTTACAGTTTATTATCAAATCAAGGTGTTAGTGGCTTAGATAATGTGGCCTTTGAAGAGTTAGAAAAAATTTTCCTAAATTCAGATATAACTTGTAACAGAAACTACCGTTGTTCTTCATCTTTCGTCAAACAGAAATTGAAGTCTTGAATTAATTTTATACTGTCTCTCTTTCAGCTATGTCATCGACAACCTTAAAACTGTTTACTATTTTGTTAGCTTTTACATTCTGTGAATTGTCGTACCATTCATCGGGATTAGTATTTAAAAAGTTTATATCAGTTTCAAATCTCTTGAAAAAATTTATAGTTTGGTGAGAAACAAAATATCAATTTTTTGGTCCAATAAATCATTCAGTTGTTCGATATTGGGCCTTACCTTTACATCTCTATCATCGTAACTTTTTTTTTCAACAGAAACTAATATTAGACGTTATGCAACCATGGTTGTTTTGACATTTTTTTCCAAAGTCATCAAAAAATGAAAATGCTGCCAGCTCCGAATTGATATACCACAGATAGATGGAAAAGGTATATTTTGAGAGAATAAATGGCCTTTGCCATCAATTTGGCGTGATAAATTGTACCAGGCACTCTAAAAAAGTGTTTTTTGGAGGAGTACGTCCTAAAAAAAAATAAACAAAATTCGATAAACTCTTTATAATCATCTCTTGACTGTTGATTTTTTAATTGTTCGAATAGAAAATTTGATAGTTAGTTTGAATTACCTATTTTATATCTAACATTTTTATCTTCAATAGCAGTTTTGTATTTCGTCTTGTTTAGCTTCGACCACCCACTCTGAAACTTTTTAAAAATATCTGGCCGAGGCCAACAGTTGTGTACATTTCTAAATCAAAAACTGATCTGAGAATAACTTCTAAAATATGGTGGCGACTTGCTAAATACAGAAGATTTTTCTCTAATAATTGCTTTAGCAAAAACGCAGACTCCTCTGAGGCGGCCAGTATTTACCGCGTTAGTATCAAAACGCATTGCCTGGATTTTCTCCACTGCCCCCCACTGCTCAATTGCTGAAAATACAGCTTTTGCCTGAATAATTACCCTAGTATTTTCAAGTTGAGGAACTCCTATCAACTATTCTTCATCCTTACAACTAATGAAAACCGCTACTCTTTCTAAACTTTCTTTACTCAAAATATCTACAAGCAATATTCCATATCAGTGTACAAAAGCTCCCTCTAAATCGGAATTTTTGAATCGTTTGATAAGCTTAGTCTTTTGTTTCCGGAATCGCTGTCTGCGAAGTTGTATTACACTTCTACTTACAATTAAATTCTGTGGGTCTAAATCTAACGCCTCTGCAGTAGCTGATATTATTCGAACTACGTCTGTATCAGAAATACTACACCTATCTAATAATAAAGACAATTTTTCGGTAATAATCCCTTCACTTCCTCTAGTGTACTTCCTTTTCATTATTTCTGGTACTGTATCCTCTGTGTCTGGAAAAGTCATCTCCATCTCTTCTTGTTCCTCTTCCTCTGACATGCTGCTTATTGAAGATTCAAATTGTAAAATTAAATTTTGATCTTCTAAAAACAAAAGGAAAAAAATAAGAGGTAATAAGCAGTAAGCGAAGTACACAGAAAAAATAGCATCAAGTCAAATACACTCAACAGAAAAGGACAAGCATTAAAGAGAGAGAGAAAAGCTCTACTAACCTACTTTGTTTCTTAATTTTTCCAATCTTGCCATCTCAGCTGCTTGTCTCTTTTCTCTTTGTTGTTCTGCTTTTACGAAATTTATGTGAACGGCTCTCATGCAGCCAGGACGTTCTTTTTTCTCCGGAGTAACAAAAACTGCTTGTCATCTTCAATAGTGTTTTTTTAACGCATCCTGATGAGCAACATCAAAAAGGTCATAAAGGGTTGAATTGAAAGCTTCTACTTTTTTATTTTGTGCTGTGCTTTTACCTCTTTTAGCGTTTTTTTTTGCAGTTTTCTCCACTTTTCGTTCTGGTTTTCTAATTTTGCAACACAATCTTCCAGGTGTCTTGTTGGTATCTTAGCTTTCTCCCAAAAGATTAAAACTTCCTGTATTGTAAGTCATGCAGCTTCTCTCGAGTTTAGTTTCACTTGCCGTATATTATAAAATAAACTGAGTAAAACTTGACAATTAGATGGTAATGTACTGCAACTCATTTTTATGAGACATATGGCCTCAAGCTCGAACCCCGAATAAGCATGGCTCATTGATGCTGTAAAAGACATTGTCCCGCAAACCTCACAGAAAAGTCACTAAACGAACGTTGTTGAAATGTTCACTGCTTGAAAGGCAAACGTAAACTAAAACTATCTGACTTCTCCCCGGGCCTCCTAGACAAGGAACAAAAAAGAAGGGGTGTGGTTTATGACACTCCAGGTAGAATTCTCTGAGGATCCTTAGCAATAGCTTTTTTGTAACAACAACTAACCTTTTAAAGAAAAGAAGTAAATATCAGGTAGGTACCCACTACCTTGCAATTCGTAAAATTATTTATAAAGTTAAAACAAATGACAATTTTATGTCTTGTTATATATTGTATAATAATGTATTTGTATAATTGTTTATAATACAAAGGAAACAAAAAATGGTCAAAAGTATCTTTGTTGCCATTTTTCACTTCGAATTTGAGGATTCGAATCATGTCCGGTTTTGGATGATGAATATCTTCAAATATAAAAGTTTTAACAAAAAAGTGGTTGGAGTAAAACTTTAAGACAACAACATTTCCTATGAAATGAAATAAGAGCTAAGTTTCTAGGACGAGTGGTTTTAATTTTATGAGGAAAAAAAAAACCACGATTTTTTTTCAAAAAAAACGCATTTTACATCTTTAACCTCGTTGAGGCACGGGGGTTAACGTTATCTAATTGGGCTAAAAGTATGCAAATCTTATTTTTTACACAAATGACAAATTTTAAGGGGGTCTCGCTGGCATTACGATGAAAATATTTTTCCCCTCTATACTTTGTAACCACCCTAATATATATATATATATATATATATATATATATAATATATATATATATATATATATATATATATGCATTAAATAAATAGAAATATATCTTAGTTTGGCTCTATGTATTAATTGTTAAATACACCTTTACTTCGCCAAGAAATAAATTTAAAAAAAATGCCATAATAAATGGTCAACATAGATTTACATAAAAGTTGCTCAGTAATTATTGAATATCAATTTTTGGTTCTTAACTTCCTATCTGACGGCTATAAATATTTATTTTTTTTTTTTTTATCCTCCCTGCCTGAGTAGGGATTTTACCCTTTTTCATATCCTAAGGATATCGCAATACACGTCAGCGTTGCCAAGTGCAGAAACATATATTTCTGTATTTCACAGCATCTTTTAGACAACAGTAGCTTGTATATTAGGCATTGTATGCTAAATCAAACCAAGAGAGCTAGCTCTATGTGTCGAAATCGACTCATAAGGCTTAAGCTTACACTCAAGATAACATATTTAATACATGTTCTATCGAGCATGAGTTTGTCAGCAACGTAAAACTAAAATAAATTAAAAAATATTGCAATAGAACGTACCCTATCTGGTGGCCATTACTAAGTACTTTTACATTTTGGTAAGATATGGTACCAATTGCTTACCTAAATTAGGACATTAGGTTTTTTTTTTTTTCGTTTTTTTTTTTTTTTTTCTATGCGTACAAAAATATTGACGATTTTGCTCCACTATATATCGTAGATTGTTGGCAAAACCTGTCCTGATATATTAAAAATGTTTCCAGCTAGAGAATATTTTTGTATTCAAATGTCATACAACTGAAATCTACATATGCCGCCTTCGTCTTGATCTTTTTAGTATATTAAAAAGTTTTATGCTAATAAGTTTCATATCTAACTCTTACACATCCAGATTTAAAGCACGAATAATAAAGTTAGTAATAGATTTTTTAAAAAATATAAAGACTCCACAGAAATATGAATACTTGAAAATATGAATGTTTTTACAAGTCGGTGAAGGATAAAATAGTTTTGTTTGCCCTTCGAATTCTTTCTGGAATATAATAATGAAAGAAAACAAAGCCAAGTCCCCTCTGACCCTGGATTCAAAAAGAACACCTCCATAATACTAGAGTTAGCATTTTATATTATTTACTTATTCTTCGTAACTATCCACCCACGCGCCTCCTGAGTCCTGCCCGCTCTTAAGCCTTTCATTAATCCAACTTAAAGTATATTTTGTAATTTGGAGACTTATTTATTTATTTTATATGTTATTTAGCATTAAATTAAAAGACTTAAAAACCTATGTATTGTATAGAGATTAAAATTTAATCACCAACTTGGACCGATAACAAACTTATTAAAACATTACATCTTATTGGAGCTAGCTCACCTTCTTACGGTAGATCTTTTTTTTACTTCTCTATCAGGTCTTTTTATCATCTAGAACAACATAGAACTATAATAATGCGTCAATGATCCTATTAGGTTCTAATGTTTTAATGTGTAATAGATATTGAAAATTAGGGGTTTATGTGTAATTATAACATACACTGCAGTATAGAAAACCAGATCTACGACATTAATTTCACTTCTGTGAAATCAGAAAGATTTATTTAGAATAAAGGATACCTCTATTTTTATCGGTATTCGAATTATCTCGTATAGTAATAAGTAATATCTAAGACTTATCATGTAAATGTAATCGACGTGTTAAAACCAAAAAAAAAAATTACAGTTCTGCAACGACTTCGATACGTTTTGACGATGATATAAATATTTATTTATTCTTCTAAGTTCGAGTGGCTAATATTAAATTTGGGCAAACGACGTCGAAACATCGAACAACCCAATTACAGAAATACTGATATTATCACAATAACGTCACTGTAAAAGACCAAATTCAAAATATGAAAAACTAATAGATTGAAAGGGCACTTAGGATAAGAGAACAATATGGAGAGTCAGAGGAGTTAAGAAACTTAAATAGAAAAATCTCAAAAGACAAAGACTTTAGAAGATATACCGCAGAGAATATACAACAAACAATCGAAGAAAACCAAAGCATGAAAATACTCAGCAGGAAATTAACGGCTGGAAGAACAGAAACACACAGACTTAAAACTAGTGAAGAAAATGAAACAACAAACAAGGAAAGATTTATGGAAATGACAGAAGAATTCTACAGAAAACTATACACAAGCCAACAAAGAGAGCCAAGAAGTGAGGCTTCGAAATCACAAATACATAAATTAATCAACCAGGATTCAGAAGGATAACCGGAGATAATACTGAAAGAAGTAAAGCTTTCTCTTAATACAATAAAAAAATAATAGAGCTCCCGGAGAAGATCAGATTGTAATTGAGGCTGTGAGGATGGATGTCGAAGAATTGTTAATGGTTATAGTTTCTTTTTTCAACCTTTGCTTGGAAAATAGCATAATCCCGAGCAAATGGAATAACGCAGTGACGGTCCTCATTCATAATAAAGGCGACACAGCTGATCTTGAAATTTATAAATCGATCAGCTCTTTCACTTGCATGACTGGTTCCCCAAAATGATAACCAAACGCCTAGAAACCACGGGAATAGACGGGCATGAGAACTGGATACGATACTAACGATCATCTACAGACTCTCAAGATCCTTATAGAGAAATCTATAGAATAAAACAGACCATTTGCATTAACATTTGTTGATTTTAAAAACGCTTTTGACATCGTGGCGCTGCTGGCAATACTAGCTACCTTGTAGCAAATGAGAATAGACTACCGATATATGCAGATAATTAAATTCATTTATAATAACGCAACAGCAAATGTAAAACACATATCCACAAGTAAATAGCAAGTGAAACGTGGAATTAGAAAAGGTGATACGATCACGTAGCATCAGCAAATCGTGGAGCAAGTCTAAAATTACAAGTTTTTGGGTCATAAATTACAAATTAGCAAAGATAATCAAACCCATGAGATACATCATCGCGTGGATTTAGGATGGATGGCTTTTGGAAAGCTGAGAGATATGCTGCAAGGTGATTTGCTAACGTGCTTAAAAAGGAAGTTTATTAACAATGCGTTTTGCCGGTAATCAACAAAACACACACAAATTGAGAGTATCATAACGAACAATGGAGAGAACTTCGATAGATATCGCAAGGAAGGGGAGAATAACAAACATAATTATCAGACAGCAAACAAAAGTAATAGATATTATTAAAAAAATTACGCCATCCAAATGACGATGGGCAGTCATATAGCTCGAAGTGATGATAATCGATGATGTAAAAGATTAATAGAATGGAGACCCAGAGAAGACAAAAGGAATAAAAGTAGACCACCTATTAGATGAAACGATGACTTCAAGAGGGTGGCAGAAAATTGAGTAAGCACTACTTAAGACAGAGATCAATGGAAGTTCTTAGAGGAGACCCATATCCAGCATATACTCTATTTTTATTACACTTTATAATCTCACGTCATAGTTAAATTGGGAGACAAATTCACTTTTTGCAATAGAAACCATATCTTTTCAAAAAAAATTGATGGTAAATTGACAAACCGCATCCTGGTCCATTATTATAAATGGCTTGTGCAAGTGGATTGAACTGAGTTTCGTGTTATATTCCAAGATGTTGGCAAAACGTGAGCATCAATCCACATACTTGTTTCATTAAACTAATGAACAAAATTTCAGCTCTGCATATTTTTGAGGCATAATTTAACAGTCGAATCAGATTGTTGTTCTTAATTATTTGAAAACTAACATATATATTCACACATAATTATGTATTTTAATAGCAATATCATGTACTCGTTATATAAATTTACAAAATCTAGGTAGTGAAATAATATTTGGTACAAATACAGTCAAAATTTAAAAAGCTTTAACAGCTGTTTTTTTTTTAAATTATTAAAATTTATCCGATTCTTTACTTTCAGCTGCTGCATTAAAATATTTAAATTTTTTATTATTATCTTTTTTCCTTAGAGTACATAGCATCCATCTTCAAACCTTGCGAAATAACCACCGACTAGTCGCACTGCTTTCAGTAAAATCGAAAGTCATGGGAAAGGCGATCAATCAGCATGTGCTAAAATATCTTAGCAAAGATCAACAGGAGATCTTCTAACTTATTTAACACATGTTTGGAACAACGTATCGAACACTTGGGAGAATCTCGAGCGACTGCACTTGATATATTGAAAGCATTCGATCGTGTTTAGCACGATGGATTGTCGGCTAAGCTACCCTTGTATGATATGCCTGAAAAATTGTGCTTATGACACCCGTGTTTCCTCAGAGAGCGTTCGAGTGCCAGTCAACGGATTTCTTTCTACCACCTTTACCATCAACGCTTGTATGCCCCAAGACCCCTGTATCAAAACGATAACAAATAATGGTTGTTCTAATCATATCTTAAACATTACTTGATTGGAGACCTAAAACTCACCAGCAGGCTTGATTTCTTGGAAAATTGAAGAAGAGTTGGCGACTTGAGTCTGTTCTACAAGTATTTTCATGGAAAATGTTCGATAGAGGTAGCTCGCTTAACTTCTCCCAGAGAGAAAATACTCGTCATTCTATTACTCCACATCATTATGAGGCTTACTTATCACCCCTCGTAGAACCCTCTTCAAGCAGTCTTTTATATGAGAACCTCATCCCTTTGGAACGATTTGCCCAGGACTATGTTTCCCGTAGACTACAATTTACAGCGATTGAGAACCAACGTGAATCACTTTTTTATACACCCGCGTTGCCCCTGTAGCGCGTTGGGATTTTCCCTGCAGCATGTGTGCTGTGCCCATAAAAAAAAAAACCTGTTTTAGGCCATAAAGAGAGAGAGAGAAAGAGATAACGAAATAATTTTTATAGAACCATGAACAAATTTTTGCTCCAAACTAATTCAAATATTGAAGGATATTATGTCATCGCTAACTGAAGAAAAAACCGTAAATATAAAGTTGATGAACAAATGGTATGATTGGGAACTGACAGAAATACATAGAATAAAGTATGAAAAGTAGCCAAAATAACTAATGATTGGGAAGATTACAAGACATTGAAAAAAATATATAAAAATATGATTAAACAGAAGAAAGTGCAATATGTACAGAATAAAATTGAAAATAAAAATAATCAAAGAAACAGTAAAGAAATGTGGATAGTTTTAAAAGAAGAAATTTGTATGTCAAAAAGTACCAGTGCAATAAACAGAATCGTTATGAATGGTAAAACAATTCAAAATAAAAAAGAAATTGCTGAATTTTTAAATAAATTCTTTGTTCAGAGTGTCATTGACATTAAAAATGGTATAGACGTTGTGCAGAATACTATGGGAAATACAAATATAATTAATCACCAATTTAAATTTCAAACAGTAGATAGTAACGAAATAATTGAAATAGTTAAAAAATTTAAAAATAAAATTGGCGGTAAGAATATTTTATCTGAAGGTGTAATTAAACATTCTATAACGTACACGGCTTTTTTTTACGCCAATATCATCAATAATAGCATGCTGCAAGGAATAGTGCCTAACGAATGGAAAATTTCCAAAATTGTGCCAATTGAAAAAAAAAAATATACTATGAAACCTGAAGAGATTCGGCCAATAGATACGCTTCCAAGTGACGAAAAAATCCTTGAAACAGTGATAAAAAATCAGTTACTGCAATATTTGAATGATAACAATATTATTATTCCAGAGCAATCGGGTTTTAGAAGCAAACACTCATGTGAAACTGCAATTAATTATGTTATAAGTGAATGGCGTGAAGATTTGATGAATAAAAAATACATTGTATCAACTTTCATAGATTTAAAAAGAGCATTTGAAACTATAGACAGAAAATTGTTGCTTATGAAACTACACAAAATTGGAGTGCGTGATATAGAATTAAAATGGTTTGAAGATTATCTATCGAATAGAAAGCAACAAACAAAAATTGGAAACACGACATCATCAGCGATACCAGTGAATATTGGTCTACCGCAAGGCTCTGTCCTTGCGCCGGTACTGTTTCTCATATACATAAATGACATTAAAGACGGTTTAAAGTACGGAGATGTTAGACTATTTGCAGACGATGCACCGATTGCAATTAGTGATGTTAGTTTGGATGTGGCTATTAATAAAATACAGTCTGATATGAATATTCTTTACAAGTGGATGTGTATAAATATGTTAAAACTAAATACAGATAAAACTAAATATATGATTATCACACAATAACTATAATAATAATCATAAATTATACATAAATAATCGTGCAATAGAAGAAGTAAACGAAATTAAATACTTGGGTATAATAATAAATTGTAAACTTAAATTTGATGCACACTTTCAATATTTAGTGAATAAAATAAACCAAAAACTTTATCTCATGTATAGAACGTGCCACATCATAAGTGAATACCATAAAATATTAATATATAGAAGCATAATTGAGCCACATTTTATTTATTGTCCTTCGGTATCATTTCTTGCTAAGGATACACAAATAGAACTACTGCAAAAACTTCAAAACAAGGCAATGAGATTTATTTTTGCGGAAGCCTAGAGATACGCACATAAAAGATATGTTAGATCGATTAAATTGGCTGAGTGTAAAGCAGAGCTTATTTTATTACGCAATGAAATTCATCTAGAATATAAAGATAGAAAATTGTCCCGCATATTTGACCGAGAAAATTAGATACGTCAATCAGATACACAACTAAAACACCAGAGGACGAAATGACTTCCGAGTAGTGAGAATTACAAATGAAACTGATCGAGCAAATCTTTATAATAAAGGACTTAAACATTTTAATGACCTACCAAATAATATTAAAAATTGTGAAACCATAAATAAGTTTAAGCAACTATTATATCAACATTGTAAGAATATGCCTATCCGATAGTTAAATTAGGTTCTAATGAACCGTAAATAAATAAATAAATAAAATAAATATCTTACTGTACGCCTAAAAAGTCAAAATTATTTTCCAGTTTGAGTTCAAAATAAATAAACTTAGTTATTATAGCAACTCGCATTATATGGAATATTAATTTGTCCCCAATTAAATCGTAAACCTTTGCAACCAAACATATATTGCAGATCATCATCTTTAAATTATGCAATAACTTAAGTGCTACATAAAATAAACTCATAAAATGTTACAGTTTTACCAGTAAACAGGCCCATACCATTATTTGTTTGGAATTAGGATGATATTGCTTAATTTGTACTTAAATAAATAATAGATAAATGAGTTTAAGAAAAGAACTCCTAACTTTTTCATTCTATTAAATCAGGAGACATATTTGCTCCAACTTTGTACACTGATGGCTACCCTATATTTCTTTCTAAAAAATAAACATTGCTGGGCTATGCCGCAAAAAATACAGTATCGGAAATAAAGTAATGTTATTGTAGAATTAAATTGCTCAGATGAAGAATAGCACTTAAAAATATCTTTGTTCTTTTTTCGATTTTTTCATGCTATTACATAAAATATTATACTATGTGAAATATTATGTATGTATAGATACTCGTAACTATTATTACTTTATTAAAAATGATGGTTCAGCTAGCATATCTCTAGTGAGCTTTAAATATACAATAATTTTATAAAATGTTAAGTGCTTAAAAGGAATATTAACGATTTTTTAACTTCTTTTTTATTATAAAGAGTCGAGATATTATTTACTCAGCTAGAATACAAGTGGGACCACTTGATTCATAACAAGCAGTAAGGCGCGCGTGTGTGTATGTGTGCATATGTGTCAACAAGTTTTGCAAGTTGTTTCCTTTGAATAAATTAAAACAGCCTTATTAACTGTGCTGCGTTATGTACTACTAAACACTAGCTACAGGTTTTGAATTTGAAATATGTTTTACATGCCTTCAAGTATTATGTGAATAAATAAAGCGTGCTTACCCTAGTCTAGTAAATTATGAAATTTTTATTTTTAACATTATTAAAATAGTTGTTTCTAGTTTTTGATTCAAATAAAAAGTTAAACTTAAGCAATTACAAGCGTATTACAGAATTCTTGGTGTATAAGATTCCAAAAAACTGTTATGGTATTTTCGATCATGTATAGTCAAATATGTAAATGATTGAACCGATGGGGCAGAGAGTTAGATGGGTAGCTCCACATATATCTTATCATACATCCTTTTCAGAAATCTTGCATTAGAAGAACCAGAAATTTGTGTTATTTGGTTATTATTTTCACACACTCAATAATATAAGGGGCTAAAAGGAAAGAAATGGAGTTTAAAGAGGCTGCCAAGTAACTGTTGTGGTATATGTTTTTCCAGGGCTCTGGGAGTCGAAGTATCTGAAAATTTTCTGTTAAAGAGTTAAAAGGGGAAAGGAAGGATAGGTAGCATATAATACGTTCTTCTTTCAAAAATTATCGTTTTTTTTTTCAAAGTTTTCTAATATTTTTGGTCACACACATAAAGAGCTGAAGAAATAAGGGGGGAATTGGCGGTATTGCACAATGCCTATAGTATTATATGTCGCTTTTAAGGTTCTTAGAGCCAAAAAAATCTGAACATTTTATTTTTCTTTCATTGCCTTCAATAATTTGTGGCCAAATAAGGAAATAAAGGGGTGTGAAAAGGAACTAGAGGAGTAGCTATATATGTATATGGTATAATACCTCTTTTTTGGAGTTATTGAAAGTTATTAAAGGTGGATATCTGAAGATTTTCACATTTTCTTTAATTATTAAGGGTCTAACACATAAAGAGTTGAAGGAATAAGAAATGGAGTTAGAAAGGTTGTTCCCTACACGACGCATTACATATTCTTTGGAGAGTTTTTAAGGTAAGGAAATTTTAAATGTTGTTACCTTTTCTTTTTTTGCATCATTTAATATAGAGAGTCGTTTCGTATATAGTATTATACTTCTTATCCAGATGGCTCAAAGTCGGGAAATCCGAAAATTGTATTATTCTTTTACAATTTTTAACTATTTATAGTCAAACTTACAAAGAATTACCTCGCCGATTTGGAGGATTTACTCTGTATATATCGTGCTCTTAAAAACTATAAAAATTACGTTATTTTTCAACTATTATCAATTTTTTTTGGTTGATATATATATATATATATATATATATATATATATATATATATATATATATATATATATATATATATATATATACCATATAGATAGATATATATATATATATATATATATATATATATATATATATATATATATATATATATATATAGTGTTAGGAATTCATCTTCATAAATAACCACCAATCGCACTTATTCCATTAATATCGAAAGTCATGGAAAAGGCCATCAATGAGTATGTGCTAAAATATCTTGAAGGACTGAATAAGATTACTGACACTCAATATGGCTTTCGTAAGTAAAAATCAAGGAGAGTTTCTAAGTTATTTAATACATGTTTGCAACAACCCAATTGAACATTTGGGAGAATCTCGAGCAGCGACACCTGATATATCCAAGGCATTCGACCGAATTTAGCACGATGTATTATTGGCTAAGCTACCTTCTTATGGTATACCTGAAAAGTGCTATTTATGGCTCGCGTGTCTCCTCAGAAAGCGTACAAGTGGCAGTCGACAGATTTCTTTCTACCACCTTTACTATCAATGCCTGTGTGCCCCAAGACCCCATACTGTCTCTTACTCTCTTTTTCATTTACATCAATGATCTGCTGAAAATGACCAGGAATCCAATCTACAGCTTTGCAGATGACAGCACGTTTATTCCTTCATTCACTTTGAACGCGAGACCATCGGCCCCTCTTACCAGTATCCTGCAGATAGCAGTCATTCGACTTAACAAAGTGCCTGGAAGAAATTCTAATTAATATACTATATATATATACATATATATATATATATATATATATATATATATATATATATATATATACATATATATATATATATATATATATATATATATATATATATATATATATATATAATTATTTTCATGGAATGCGTTTGATGGAAATAGCTTAATTTCTCCCAAACTGATACATGCCAGAAATACACGTCGCGTTAACACTTTACTTCCGTACGAAGTTCAGCTTGTCACTCCTCGTACAACCCTTTTCTATCAATCTTTTATATGAAGAATCTCATCCCTTAGGAATGATTTGCCCAGAACTGTGTTTTCCACCAAGTACAAATTACAGCGATTCAAGACCAACGATATTCGATTTTGCCGCTCACGCACCTCTCCTGTAGTTTTCCAGTAGCATGTTTGCTAAATCCATAAAAATCTTGGAATCCTTTTAGTCAATAAAACTGAAAATTGTGTTTTTTTTGTTATTTTAAATTTTGGTAGAATTTATGTGTAGAGAAGACTCTTAATATTCTACTTTCAACTTGCAAAAAATAACCAATCTGGAAAATCGATAATTTGCGAGGTACATTTCCAAGAAAAAACAACACAAATTATTCCCATGGTCCAGTCCTGATATTGTCTTCAGACTGTGTACAATAAAATATATTTTAATGAACCTAGACCCAAAAAAGCTTCTGGCTCTAATGGAGTCTCCGCAATAGTCCTCAAAAAATGCGCGAGCGAATTAACACCGGTTTTTTGTAGACTTTTTAACCTATTTTACAAAACCGGAATATTTCTTTCTTTTTAGAAGTGCACTACAGTTCAGCCGATATCCAAAAAATATAAAAAGATCTACCCAAAGAACTACCGACCAGTCGCACTGCTTAACATTAACATCGAAAATTCTGGAAAAGGCCATTAATCAGCATTTTCAAAAATATCTAGAAGAATTTAATATTACTAGCCACCATTAATAAGGTTTTTCGTCAGTAGAAATCCATAGGAGATCTTCCAACTTATAACTTATGTGTGGAATAACGGAATTGGACATTTTGGAGAATCCCGAGCAGTTGCACTGCATATATCCAAGCCATTTGAGGGTGTTTCGCATGACGGATTGTTGTTTAAGCTACACTATTATAGTATATCTGAAAAGTTTTGTTTATGACTTTCGTGTTTCCTCCAAGAGCATTCTTTACAACTGGCAGTCGACGGATTTCTTTCTAATACCTTCACCGGTGTGCCTCAAGTCTCCATAGTGTCTGCTACCCTCTATCTCATTTAAATTAATGGGCTACTTGAAAGAACCAAGAATTCAAACTACAGCTTTGCAGATGAGAGTACTCTTACTTCTTCATTCACTCTGAATGTTCGAACATCGGCTACTCATGCAAATATCCGTAGAGAGGGTTAATATCTGGAATAAATTCTATCTTGAGGTGAATACTACCCAAGTAAAATTTAACGCTATCAAAAACCCAGGCAGCAGTTTTTTCTAAAAACATCAAAATTGCTGTACCCGACATAATTATGTTGGGACAATCCATTCCTCTAGCATCGTCTTTTAATTTGCTATGCTATGGGAGCAAACATGTCTTAACATCAATAAGTTACATGCCTAGTAAAGAGAGCTTTTCAAAAGCTGGGGATATTGGTTCGAACTAGAAAGCTTTACATTCTACAACTGTTAATTCTGTACAAGATTCAAATTCAAACAGTCTTGAAATATTGCTCCCATGTTTGGGGCTCTGCTCTAAAATATACACTTTATTTATTGGACTATACTCAAAAGTGAGCTGTTTGTCTCATTGGAGACCCAAAACTCACCAGCAACCTTGATTCCCTGGAACGTCGAAGAACTTTTGACGACATGAGTCGATTCTACAAAAATTTTCATTGAAACTCTTCGATGGATATAGTCCGCTTAATCCTTCACAATGCGGATGATGCTAGGAGTACACCCCGCGCTAATCTTTCTCATCTGTATGAGGCTCAACCTGTTACTTCTCGTAAAAACTTTTTGGGCTGTTTCCAGTTACACATATGGAGAACCTCATCCCTTTGGAATGAATTGACCAAGACTCTGTTTCTCATCTAGTACTATTGACGGAGATTCAACACTAACGTGAATTGCTTTTCTGAGCACGCCTCGCTTCTCTAGCGCTTTAAAGATTTCTCTGCAGCACGTGTGCTATGCCCATAAAGAAAGGTTCCAATGATGGACTGATATCTCACCACACTGTTTATTGTGAGAAACTCGAATTCCATATTTATTATCCAACTTGTATGTGCATGAAAAACACTGGGCAAATAATTTTATCTCTTTTTCCCTTATTTTTGTAAAATCATTAGATTTATCATTTTTTTAACACATAAATTAAGTGTTGTTAAAATTGTAAATAACAAAAATGCATGTTAGGTTTTAAAATATAATAGCATTTTACATTATTTTAAAAGTCTCACATAATTCACTATTTTTCGATTCTACAAACCAAGAAAATTCTTTTAGTACTGTACTTCTTTTTTCATGAGGAACCCAAAACAAAAATATTGTCACTTGTGAAATTTGACAAATTACAAAGCGAATTAGTATTAAACAGTCTATATATAAACGTACCATTCTTTGGCCTGTTTATAAAAATATATGACACTTGACAGTTACTTTCAGTCGTTACGGATATACAGGGCATTAATTTTAATTTATTACTAGCTGACCCGACAGACGTTGTCCGGTCTAAATTTCAATAGAAGTACTCCAATCGGAAATTTTACATGTGAGATGAATTCTATCGGCAGTACACCGCTAAAATGATGGAAATGTTTGATGTGCCTGAAATGTGATCGACTTGGAACCATGCGGTTTTGTTCCAAAATTTAAATCACAATTGAATTAAGTAATAATTTCATGTCAACCAAATGATTTATTTTCTTCCATTAAATTTGAAATCACAATGAATCTCAAGGTATTTTATTTACATTTCGAGTTCGATTGCAAGACCGATGTTCAAGTAAACAATGAAAACAAACTTTTCGCTTTGTTTCGATTGGTTTGCTGTGACATCACTATTTCGTTCATTGCAATGATTTATGATACACGACATTTTTTGTTTTGTTGTTTGGCGCGTAAATAAACAAAGCTGATGGTTTCCCGATATCGGAATAGGCGACATACAATTGACCATGCGAGAAGCATGGATTTTCAAGGTTAATGCCGCAAATCCTCAATGACTGCCCTTATGATTTGTTTATTGTCGAATGGCATGTCGGTCGGAATCATTGGAAGGCGTGGTATCAAAACATCTTCTCATTTGTACTTTCCTTTAAGAATAGTTGCTTCGATGACGTTGTTCATCAGTTTCTTCACCGCAAGCCTGGTGCCATTTCAAAGACGTGGTTGGTTGATATTTCGCAACATTATGATTACCAATCCGACTTTCAATTGGAGATTGTGAGGCGGTAATCCCGGCAATTCCAACGAGTTTAATAATTCGGTTGGATAGTTGACGACATCATCTTGGCTAGTAACGCAATCCACCGATTTGTACGTCATCAATTTTGAATCTTGAAATTCAATTCGCAGCCAATATAGCACGTTTGCTCAACCAAACATGATTTTTGTAATTTTGAGCAATGTTTGGGAACACCTTTTGGATGAGTACGGTCTTTGATTCGGTGAACTGGCAAAAATCGAAGGGAATGGAATGCAGCCAGTCGAAATTTCAACTGGGATTTCGCCAATGCCAATGTCCAGTAATTGTTTTGAAAATGCTTCTCCAGATTGGTAGTTCTGCAACTCGACACGCATGTTCATACTTAATTTGAGTGTCTTGACGTGTTTCCACAAAATGGATGACTTCAAACATCAACAAATAAATCACTGGCAATGTTTGACGAAAATCACCTACCAACAGAATCATCGCACCCCCAAACTGGTTTTGATTATTTCGTAGATCTTGCATCGCTCCGTCTAATGTCTCCAAAAACTTTTTATGCGCCATCGTACATTAATCCCAAACGATCAATTTGCATTGCTGCAAAACTTTAGCCATTGCACAGTTCTTCGAAAGGTTGCACGTTAGAGTTGGTATCGTTCATGTTGTGTGAAAATGTGTGTTGTGTGGAAGTGGCGAATGGTGTGAAAGATGATTGTGTTTCAATTACCTTGGAAGTGGGCATGAAATTGTCCAGAATCACATTTGTTGCGCCAAATGAAGTCATTTGGAAGCAACTGTTGTATTTCTGGATTTGTGTCAGGAAATGTGTGGAATCTGTTCCTGTTCCAGAAACCTATGAACGCAGCGCCAGTTTGACTTTGCCACTTGCGCAACATAATCCAGGGGTTTCATTTTTGTACTTCAATGCCTTACAATGCCTTACACAACGCTCATCGATCCAACAGCAACGGATTGGTGTGCACTGTAATCAATTGTCACGTTGTAATGGAATGCAGCTCGATGAGTAGTCAACGCCACATTAGTTTGTCTTCTTGCACGATTATTCAAATTCACTGTCGCGCCATTGGTTTCTACTGACCGATTGCATTTTCTCTTTCTTCTTGTGTACGTGCTGTACGTGTGTTTTCAATTCCGTTCAATTTCATTTCTCTCTTCGCATTGGTCTGCAGTTCGATTGGATTGAAAATTCGTTTGGTTTGTAACATTTTAAGTTCTGCGACCTAAATTGCTCCGTCTTATTGGCGACATTGCAATGCGATTAAATTGTATCAATTAAATTCAGTTGTGTCGATTGCGACACAATGTGCGATGCGAAGAATCACAATTCAACTGAAAATGGACAATTGATTCCCTTTGTTGTTACTGTATAACCGCTTGCCACTTCAAAACTCACCGTATTTCGTAAGTAAATCTGCAAATTTGTTTGAAATGAAACGATAAAACTTAATACATTTCATGAAACGATTACAATGAACTTACAACAGAATCACAATTCAACTGAAAATAAGCAACTAAATCAATTTTTCGTCACTATGTAACCGAATGGCTTGATTCAAAATTTGACAATCAGCTGTCAAACGACACTTGCGCACGTAACGAAATAAATTGGAATATAAATAAAATAACTACACTTATTGGACAGATTGCGAAACAACCCAAAAGTAAAAACAAATATAATTTTATTTTAATTTAGGTTGGAATGCATTTTTCCAGATTTTTCTCCAGATCTTCCAGATTTTTTTTTCAACTGAAAACATTCAATTAAGTTATTTCCATCCCGAGAGCATAACGAACAAAACAAAAAAAAATCAACCAAATGTGTCGTTCCTATCTTCAGTTATGATTGGGAGTGCATACAAAAATTATAATTTTTGCATTTTGTCCGAATGTTTCGACTTTTCTTTGTAATTGTCCCGAATTTTCCAGAACTATAACGAACAAAGAAAGAATTACGCATATCCATCGTTGGAATCGTGAGTTATGGTCTTGAGTTCATACAAAAATTCCATAGAAAAAAGCACTTTCAGTTTTTCCCAAATTTTCCAATTTTTCAGGCAACATTTCCAATTTTTTTTCCCTAAAAACCTTATTTATGTATATTACAAAATTTTTTTAAAAAAATTTAGCCTAATCGGTCCAGCCATTCTCAAGTGATGCGCTTACCAACGAACAGCATTTAATTTTTATTTATATAGATTTTCCTAACTGGGGTATAAAAGAAACCCTATCACTATTAATCTTAGTTTTTGGTTTAAACCAAATATGATAATACAAAATTTATCACTTGTCAAATTTGACAGCCAACTGGAATATTTTAAATGGCACCCTCTACATGTGAGTACTCCATTAAAAAGCATTTTTCAGTCGTTATCAATATACTGGGTATTCAGGTTATTGAACGGAAGGTCAACCATTGCGAGGATTACTCGATTTACTATCTTCCTGTTTGGTACCACAAAAAATTCGTTTACTAACAAACTTAGTCTTTTGTGAGGAAGCCAAATATGATAGCAAACAATTCGCTACTTTTCAAATCATATGCGGTGGATGAAATTTTAAAAAACTTTTAACTTTGTAATCGGTGGAATTTGACAAGTGACAAATTTTTGGTTATCATATTTGGCTTACTCAGAAAAAACTAAGCTCAGAAGAAACTAAGATTAGCAGTAAAAGAAATTAGTCGTTATGCTGAATAAAAAAATAGTAAATCAGATGAGTCACTTAAAAGTTAAAATTCGGCTCAATAACTTGAATGCCCTGTATATTGGTAACAACTCAATATAAATATAAACAGTCATATATTTTTGTAAACGAACTGAAAAATGCTATTTTATTGTGTGCTCATATGTTAAAGTTATTTAAAAAAATTCGATTTGGCTTTGTAATCCGTCAACTTTAACAGGCGACAATTTTTTTGTTACCGTACTTCGCTTCTTCATAAAAAACTAAGTTTAGTAGTAAAACAACGTTCTTGTTATGTAGAATAGGAAAATAAGGAATTAGGTGAGACATTCGAAAAATGTCCTTGTATATAAATTATAGTAAATCAAATAACAATATTATGTTCGGATAAACCGGTTGTTTAATATTAAATTATGAGTCCGGTAACTTCTGTCGTAAGTAAATAAAAAAAGGAAAAAAATATATTACAAACACTGACATGTTTTACGATGCTGTAAATTTATGTAGGTATATCACATATAGTGACTGCTAGAATCATAAATTATTATTAAGTCAGCCAGCAGCGGAATTGCTTCGCATTTAAATAATGTGAACAGACAACATATATTACTGCCGTTTTACTTTGTAGACATAACTTGATTACCACATGATTGTGTCGAAATATTTCTGCTTTTACGTCGATGTAGAAAAGCTGACGGCACAGAAAATATTTTATTAGATATAATTTAAAATACCTTCCTCCTGAAAAGTTTTTATATTTATTTTTGAAAATAATTAATATTTTAGTTATTTGTTTTAATCATGTTACGTGTAAAGTCAATTATATCATTAGTTAAAGATACACAGTATTTTTTGTTTAATTACTTAATTATAATTTTATTATATGCTCATATTTTTAACAACAGCAACCCACAAGTCACGCGAATTAAAAGGAACAAAACTGCTTGGTAAAAATTGATATTGTCCAAGTTTATAAATAACTGACCAACATTTTTTTAATTTATTCAGTTGGTGAGTTTGAGAGGTATAATTGATAAGTATAACAGAAGTACGTCTTAATTCAATTACTTTATTTTTTAAAGTTGCTTTTAGCAGCCGCTATTTCAAATTAGTTTTTAATTCACAAAATGATTCATAATGCGATACGATCAATCCATTTCAAGCAAACTATCTAGGGTGTCCCATTAAAATTTTTTTAAACATAAATAGAAAACACATTTTAATTTGCCATTGTAATAGATAGAAAAAAATCTACTTATTTAAGGACGTTGTATCTACAGGATCTGTCCGGAAAGTAATGTCATCGATTTTATTGTAAAGCGACTATACGTTGCGCCTTCTATCCACCGGGGATCGGTGGTGGGGGAAGTCAGCTACTGAGCGAGTGCTTGCTCAGTTGTCTCCGAGCTCTCGGAGGGTAAGAACGGGCGATTTCGTGAACCTCTGTTTCGTCTCTTGTACAAGTGCATCGCTCAATGGAACAAAGATACGCGACAAAGTTTTGTGTGAAACTCGGCAAGTCCACAGTGGAAACTTTTCCAGTGGTTCAGCAGGCCTTCGGGGATGAATGTTTATCACAAAGAAGTCAACGACGAATCCCACGCTGGACGCCCGTCAACCTCCTCAAACGAAAACTTCATTATGACAACTCGCCAGCCCACACCGCCTTCGTCGTGACCAGCTACCTAGCCAGATCTAACGTAGCAACGCTGCTCCAGCCACTCTACCCCCTTCTTGAAATCCCCCCTGAAAGGACATTATTTCAGAACAATTGACGACGTGAAAGCAGCTTGTACAACCTCTTTAAAAGCAATTCCTGAACGGGCCTTCCAGGACGCCTTCGCAACTTGGAAATCGTGCTGGTAAAAATGTATCAACGCAGAAGAAAACTATTTTGAGGAATTTTGATATATTATACCGATCTCGACAATTTTTTTTTAAACGACTTGGTGACATTACTTTCCGAACAGACCATGTTTAATGATAAATACGTTTTGTTAAATGCCTATTTAATTTGGGAAAAACTGTTTAGAGTGTCAATTTTAATAATGATGGTATAATAGAATGAAGATATTGCTGTGTGGCGACAAGAGTTAAAATATATGTTACAAAACACTTACCTGTGGTATCTTAAAGAGCCGTAGTAAATTAGCAACTTGAATTGAAGTTACACTTGAAGCAGCACCAACAACTCCCGATATAACTTTTCGCACTTGAGTCTTGTTACAGTGATATTCAGCTCCATCGATATTACTTATCGAACCTAGAAACAAAAGATACCATATTTAAGCTGGTCGTATAATTCAATTTGGGGAAAACTCTTTATACGGTCTTTCAATAATTTCTTCCATAAAAAGCATGTGACTAAATATGAGTACATGGTGATCATTTTTTAACGCACTGCCCCGATTTAGGGAAAATTGTTGGATATATTTTTTTATATGTAAAATGGTATAGTGCATGTCAAGGAGTATACTGATCTATTTGACTTTTGGTAGTGAAAACAACTTTTTTTTCCCATCAACATACCTTTTGTAAAACGGCATTGGAAACCCTAAATTTTTTTCAACATTTTTTTCTTAAAATGATTTTTTCTAATCTGTTTTGTAAAAAAGTTATGCAACAAAAACCCTCTAAAATTTTATTTTTTGGTCATCGCGATTGCCATGAATTGTATGCCACATTTGGCGGTTTCCAAACAATTTATATAGTTGCGGTCATACTTTAATCTGACAGTAATTATAATAATATTAGTTACTATGGTGTTGAGGTTTTCCTTTAATAAAATATCTTTGAACAATAAAACACAAGAATACATTATTTTTATTAAAACCACAAAAAAACTGACTTATTACATATTTATAAAGATAAATGTTTGAAACTTAAAAAATAAAAAAAAAAAAAACCATCAAGAGAAATTTTCTCGGTCTTTCTTCTTCTAATGAATCTAAAATTAACAACTAGACTACTTGTACTAAAATTTACTCTAGCAGAACTAACATCATTTGTCAGAGTTATTGAAAGCTTCATTAGTACACTTCCCGAAATAGTAAATCACTTGTTAAGGAAGCATGTTGTAACCACATATCCAGAACATAATTAATATTTTAATGCAGACATATCAAGAGTCTTAACTTGGATTCATGGGACAATGGACATTACCTCGGAAGAAGATTATTTAAAATTATTCTTCACAAGTTTTTTAACAGGAGGCGTAGGGTAGTCTTCGAAATCAGCTAACTTAACGGGAAAACTACGTTAAGTTTCTTGACGAGCCAAAACTAAGGAAATTACTAAGTTGAATCCCCCAGCACAGTATTCAGCCCTACCGTTCAGATATGTTCTACGGATTAATACTTCCAAGTGCCTGTAGATCGATATTCCACTACCTCTAACTCAGGGTAGGTCCGGTCTTTTGTTTTCCCAACCAGTTTGATATAGACGTGGTTAAGTTCAGAAATAAATCTCAATCGGATAGGCAAGTTGTTTTATTCGAAGCTGACCTTGCAGGCTGTTAAGTGGACCGACCAGATAGTTTAAAAAAATTGAAAAAAAATATTTATTGAACTTTTGTCTAATCCTGAGTAAAGTTACATTCTAGCCTGCCTAAATGTTCAGAAAAGAAAAATCCACATAAGCTATTGATTGGATATTGATTGTATAGTTTTATATTTTATTTATATTTAGTTTATTATATTTATATTTAAGTTTATTAAACATTTATACATGTACAAATTCTGTGCAGTGATATTTTATATCACAGCACATTTTTAAAATCTACGAAAGCATTAGATTTCAGAAATACAAGTGTGTGAAAATTTTGAGAAGGTAAATGATTAATGTGCTAAAGTGAAGATAACCTTAAGAACTTCCTCTCTCTTTCCACACGGTTGCTAGTCTTTCCTATACAATTGTTATACAGCTTAAAAGTATTAGTCTAATATATGAATCACAATATGAAAGTTTACGTTTATTAATAACTAGCCGTGCCCGCGGCTCCGCCAGCGTGGACTTCATTCACTACTATCGTCACTGCTTATTCCTTATGTTACCTAACGTAATAAAATATCTGGCATTATTTCCCCTTATCTCCCATTATTTCTCCTTATCTCCCATTATCTCTACATAATTTCCATTATCTAGGCTTATCTCTGCTCATCTGCCATTATTTCTCCTTATCTCCTATTATTTCTCCTTATCTCCCATTATTTATACTTATCTCCCATTATTTATACTTATCTCCCATTATCTCACCTTATCTCCCATTATCTCACCTTATCTCCTATTATCTAGGCTTATATCGAATTATATAGAACATATGTATAAATTTATAAAAACACGTAAATCGGATAAGTGGTTCTCAAGTGATAAGCGCACTAACGGACAGATAGACAGGCAGAGAGACGTTGCATTTTATATATATATATATATATATATATATATATATAAATATATATATATATATAAATATATATATATATATATATATATATATATATATATATATATATATATACTATATTCTTTGCAATATGTTAGTATTCCATATTTAATGGTTTAGGCAGTGTATTGCAAGAGAACGCGCTAACGGTAACCTTTTTTCCGACTTGATTCACTATTATCGTCACTGCTTGTTATTTATGTTACCTAATGCAATAAAATATATCCTATAACCTGGCCAGAGAACATATGCATGTTTGAAAAAAAAGCACGTAACGCACTAACAGACAGACAGACAGAGAGAGAGACGTTGCATTTTATATATATTATATTCTTTGCTACATGATATTGTTCCATATTTAATGCATTAGGCAGTGTATCGCAAGAGAACGCGCTAGCGCAAACTTTTCTCCGACTTGATTCACTATTATCGTTACTGTTTATTCCTTATGTCACCGCGTTAGCGGAAAACTTTCCTTCCGATTTGATTCACTATTATCATTACTGCTTATTCCTCATGTTACCTAACGTAATAAAATATAGAACATATGTATGTTTTAAAAGGCCAGAGAACATATGTATGTTTTAAAAAAAAGCACATAAATCGGATAAGTGGTTCTCGACGTGATAAGCACACTAACGGACAGACAGGTAGACAGAGAGACGTTGAATTTGATATATATTATAGATAGAGATTATTATTATTATTATATAACCTGGCTAAAGAATATATGCAAGAATTTAAAAAAAGACACTTAGTCGGATAAGTGGTTCTCGCGTGATAAACGCACTAATGGACAGACAGACAGACAGAGAAACATTGCATTGCTACCTATCGTAATAAAATGTAGCCTATAATCTGGTCAGAGTACATATGTATGTTTTAAGAGAAAAGTACGTAAATCGGATACGTGGTTCTCCAGTGATAAGCGCACTAAAGGACAGACAGACAGAAACTCGTTGCATTTTATATATATTATATAGATAATATACAATCGATTTAATGCTCCAGCCGAACAATATTACTACTAACAATAGGTCTTGTATGTATAACCCTAGAGTTTTTCTCGGTCTAAATATTAAAATTTACCTTAGCGCGCCACATAGTGCTTACAGTCGCTAAGATTTTATCACAGGTCTGACCGCTATATAATCAATATGTCACTAGTAGTAAAAAAATGAAACGGTTTCGGACCACTAGAGATCCCCTTTAAATATAAATGAGCCTGTCGTAAACAGAAGGTTATGGCCTCCTGCTGCCACATATGAATTAAGGGATTAAGCCCTTTAAGAAGAAACAAGTTGAAAATTCTATATTCTAACACTTATCTGTATCTCCGATCTGGTTGGTGGAAACGGTAGTCTCACGCGTGGCTGTGCCAAGCCGTCGAGTGGAACAAAATGAGATCTTACCAAAAGAGCTGACGTTGAATCCGAAGTAAAAGAACACTTATAGTCCTCCTTTTTGCACGAAACGTGGTCCAGATACTCCCATTTCGAACTGAGAAACAGGCTTCTCGTACGTGGAAAGTATATCACCAAAAATACTACTAACAAAAGACCCTAAAAAATACATTTTTATTTCGGATTTATTTTAGCCAATATAATCCTGAGGCCGGCCGATGATTTCTATGAACCAGGCTTATAAAATTCTCTCTGAGAGAACCAAAACTGAAGATGCAACAAAAAACCGACAAAATGCCATCTCGAGTGTTGGAAAGTCTCTTTCCAAGCCCTTCTTCACCAAGAAAAAAATTCAGATCGCCACTAGACGGTTGGCCAAGTTTCTAACCAACAACAACTAGTACCGTAGCTCGAATATTTAGTTTTCACAAAACTGCACATTTAGCCTTTAAAAAAAACTACACTGAAAATCAAACCATGTTCTATTTCTGGTCTTGAAAAATAAGGCGCCAATTCTACTGGCTCTTTCCCTTTATATTACTTCGCCACTCTGAAAGTTAACTTCCTCACCAGAGACAAGTCACGTAAATTTCTAAAATCAAATAATGCTGAGATGAGTTCGGACGCAACTCCATTTCCCAGGCTTCGATACAAAATTCGAGGATTATACTGCCCACACAACCACCCAGAGAAAAAAATCGACATCGTATGGGGTTTTAATTTGTCACCTCCGATTTATCAAACTGAAGACAATGATTCTACTTGCCCCCAAGATAATATATAGCCAAGTGAAGTTCTAGACCAATAAGAAGAATTTTGATGTATGTTATGTCAATGACGTTATGTATTATTTGTTTATTTAGAATTTATTTGATATGAATTTATCCGACAAAACTAAACTTTGCCATTTGTTAAACAACTGAAAACACACAAAGAAAAATCACATACTAACTTCCCAAAATATTGCTAGGAAGAATTTCCAAAATATATTATAAAAAAGGTTATGTATTTTGTAAACAAAGTAAATTAATTTAGTTTCCATCTAAAAAATATATTAGTTTGAAAATGAATATAAGGAAAATAGGAATAATAAAAAGTTATTTCAATTTATGCCATAACTTAAGCTAAAATTATTTTAATATTATATTCTTTTATACAAGAGGTCAAATTTTACCCGTAACAGTCTATACCATGAACACGTCACAGAAACATGAAATATAGCCCATTCAAAGCAGAAAACATTTTACCTTAATATGTTGGGTCTCCTTATCATATTTTATGTTCAAATTATGCGAATTTATACAATGTTTTCGCTGTTTTTTTTTTTTTCATAATTTGTGCTTTTATTCTATCAACAATTGATATATGTTTTTTGTTATCTTCTAGTTTTCAAAAATGTACTTTTCGAACCCTATTGTCCAAGTAAGTTTCAACATTTTATAATTTTTAAAAGCTTGTGTGAATTTAAATTACGTAACTTTCGAAACAAGTCACGCTAAATCCATATTGACTGTTATTGCGAGCAGTGGCGGCTCCTCTGTAGGAGCACATGAGCACGTAAACCCCCTGTCAACAACAAGGCAAAATGCAAATTATTTTGTATTATACCTTAGTCATACAAACGTCTTTTAAAGAAGTGAACGTTCCGTACAAATGGACAAGAACAATTTATAACAACCCTAATACTTTACGTACCGTTAAACCTCGAGTTGTCACTGAAGCTCCCTAAGCGCAAAACTACAAGAACTGGATATAAAGCAAGGCGGTATACTGCGCTGTCTCGTTTTATACGTTTTTGCGTTCTGGCAAACTGTGTCTCTCTTTATTACGAAGATGTAAATTCGTCGTTTTTCTCTCTCCATGGTTCACACTTACTCAGTGATCTTCCGGATTTGGATTGAGATAGAAGCGTCGTGTTGATTCGTTTATATTTTACATCTAATCTAAGCGGTTCCAGTCAGAGTAGTTAAATTTGGTTTTGGCGCTCAATATCTTGCAACAAACGGTGTATAGTTAGCATTAAGTCGTGAATACAATTATATACAGACATAAACTGATGACAATTGATGTAATGAACGAAAAAATGGATGCACAGCGGGGGTATTAGTAAATTATTAGGCGTTAAAAGAAACTTTGAATATAACACATGGGCTGAAAAGTCCCGGGCCTAACACATATGTTAGATGGCGCTAGTTTTATTGCAGTCACCTTTTTTTCAGTTAATACTAACCTTCAAAAGACAGCTGTTAAAATTTCATGATATTCTATTCATTAGTTTGTGAGTTATTGTGCTAAGAGTGACGCTACTTTTGTTATTTTCAAAACAATGGATCAAAAACAATTTCGTGTTTTAATTTTACACTGCTTCTTGATGGGAAAAAATACCGTTCAAGCGAAGCAATGGCTTGAAAAGTGTTATGGGGACTCCGCTCCATCAGAAACAACAATAAAACGTTGGTTTGCTGACTTCAAACGTGGTCGTAGAGACACCGATGATGCAGAACGCAGTGGACGTCCAAATGAGGCGGTAACACCAGAAAACATCAAAAAAAATCCATAAAATCGTTTTGAATGATCGAAAAGTGAAGTTGCGTGAGTTAGCTGACATCGTAAATATATCAAAAGAACGTGTTGGCTTTATATTGCATGAGCATTTGACTATGAGAAAGCTCTGTTCAAAGTGGGTGCCGCGTTTGCTCACTGTTGATCAAAAACAAGAACGTGTTGATGATTCTGAGCAGTGTTTGGCCATGTTTAAACGTAACAAACCAGAATTTTTGCGTCGATATGTGACAATGGATGAAACATGGATCCATCACTTCACTCCGGAATCAAAACGATCGTCATCTGAGTGGACAGCAACTGGTGAACCTCGTCCAAAGCGCCCGAAAGCACAACAATCGGCTGGAAAGGTTATGGCCTCGGTATTTTGGGATGTGCGTGGTGTAATATTCATCGACTATCTTGAGAAAGGAAATACCATCAACAGTGAATATTATATAGCGTTATTGGAGCGTTTGAAGGCCGAAATTGCAAAGAAACGACCGCATATGGCAAAGAAAAAAATTTTGTTTCATCAAGACAACGCACCGTGTCACAAGTCAATCAAAACAATGGCAAAACTACATGAATTGAACTTCGAATTGCTCCCACATCCAACGTATTCGCCAGATTTGGCTCCCAGCGACTACTGGCTGTTCGCAGACCTGAAAAAAAATGCTCGCCGGTAAGAAATTTCGCACGAATGAAGAGGTTATCGCTGAAACTGAGGCCTATTTTGAGGCAAAAGATAAATCGTTCTACAAAAGTGGTATTGAAATGTTAGAGCGGCGCTGGAATGATTGCGTTGCTCTTGATAGAGATTACGTTGATGAATAAAGCTAATTTTGAACCAAAAAAACCGTGTTTTCTTTGTTAGGCCCGGGACTTTTCAGCCCATGTGTTATAGTGAATTATTTAAAACAAATTTTTCGAAGTTGCCTTTAGAAGACAAACTTAAAGTGAAAGCTGCGGGAAAACCGATTCCGAATCTTAATATTACTCAAATAAGTAAGGAACAAAAACGCGAATTCAAAAGAAGTTTTAAAAGTGAATTATATGAAAAACATGAATGGCTATGCGGATGCAGTGTTAAAAACAGCTTATTTTGTTTTCCATGTTGGCTATTTGCATCTGAAACTGCTGAAGCGAGTTGGGTGAAAAGTGGGGTAGTTCATCTGGCACACTTATCACAAAAAATTAAAAAGCATGAAAGTTCGCAGATTCATATAAATTTGCGGTTAGAACTAAGACTTTTGGGAAAAGTTAATATAAAACAACTGAATAGTGCCTATAGATACGTTTTGTCGAAATTATAAATGGTATAAAGTTTTGTGGATGTTTCGAATTAGCTTTGCGAGGACACGATGAAAGGGATGGTTCGCAAAATTCGGGCATTTTCAAAGGTCTAATTAATTTTAGTGCAGAGTTGGATCTTTCTTTAAAAGAGCATTTTAAAAAATCTACAGTCTTCAAAGGTACTTCAAAAATAATTCAGAACGAATTATTAGATTGCATGCTACAAGTTTGCTACGAATATATAAAGACGCCCAATTCATCTCTGTTATGGCAGAGGAGACCACAGATATTCCTTGGAAGTTTCCAATGGTAGTAGTTTTCAGATACATTTTGAAAGACGGTACCCCAACTGAACGATTTTGGGCTTTTTTGAATCCCCAAGATCATAATGCAATTAGTTTAGTAAATTGTATTTTGCTCAAAGTTACAGATACACCAAATAAATTAATTTCACAAAGCTATGATGGAGCAAATGTTATGAGTGGTCGACATGGTAGAGTAAACAGAATTATTCAAGATGATTATAAATACGACTATTATGTTCACTGTTATGCTCATCAATTAAATTTAATTTTAGCTCATGCAACTAGCCAGAATGCAGAAGTACGTATTTTCTTTTCTAATATAACAGACATTACGAATTTTTTTTCAAATTCTCCTCAGCGGATTGAAATATTAAATGAAGTTGTACACTGCTATATTCCAAGAACTTCGACGACACGGTAGCTTTGTAAAAGTAGAGCTATAAATATTATTTTTGAGAACATAGAAGCACTTATCCAATGTATGGAGAAGGTAAAAAAATACTTCGAAACAATTTACCATAATTAATGAAGCCTCGGCAATCCGTAAAATGTTATACGATGCAGAATTTGTCTTCTGGCTAACATTTTTTCATAAAATTGTGCTACACGCCGATATCCCATATAACAGCTTGCAAAAATCGAGTTCTGATCCTGCACAGGTAGCCACAGCAATTAATATATTTGAAAAATGTATGACGACTGAAAGACAAAATGCTGAAGAAATTTCTACTTTAACTGAAGATGTAGTTCATTTTCAGAATAAAAGACGTAAGGAAGATCCTTATTTAACGAAAGTAGTTGCTGCAAAAGATGTATGTGATTATATATTAATTCAAATTAAAAAATTAAAAATTTTACCCTTTTCCATAGCCCAAGAATATCGGCGAGGTTGTCGTAATACCCGTCAACGTTGTCCAAGTACCGAGACATACATTTTTGTATTTCACGGCACCTTTTAAACAACGCGGTAGTGCTGCCACGGACGTTATTTGCATTTCTGCAAACAACTACTACCTATTTCTCTCTCTCTCTCTCTAATCTAAGTGGTTCGCTTCTGTTTATGTCTTCTAAGTTCTCGGAGTTTGGAAGTAAATTCACATCGCACTATTTAAATGATATAGTTCAGGCATATCCATTTTTGGACAAAATTAAATTACAAACTGAACTTGAACTTATTTATAAACTGTCAAATTTTAGAAATTTGGCAGTAGGGGTGCATTGTTTGCGATTTATAATCGAAAATAATTTACAAAATATATTTTCCGCAACGTACACTTTACTGCAGCTTATTATTACAATTCCGATGAACTGCTGAAGCTGAAAGAAATTTCTCCGCTTTAAAAAGAATTAAGTCGTTTTTGAGAAGTACTATGAATGAAGAAAGCATTGGGAATGTTGTCAATAGAAAAGAAAATGATAGAAGATATTAGTGATTTTAATCGATTAGTGACTGAAAAATTTGCAAATTTAAAAAATCGCCGTATGGATTTTTCGTTTAAACATTGTGTTCAGAATGTTCAGCTTATAGTTAGATGTTTTAAACAAAACAACGAATTTTGCTATATTTCTAATATGAACTGCATTTTCTTTCGTCAAGTGTTGTATATTATTTATGTTCGCGTTTATATATGTGTCAATATATCGCGCCCATTTGCCTTTTATAGTTTTATATTTGATATTATGTTTAACCTGTTGACATTTAGCATTTTTAATTAATATTAGGTAAGATATTTTCATTTGTGACCATGGACCTACCAAAATTTTAAAATGTCTTCTAGGTATGAATAGATACATAAAATTTAAAATTAAATAGGTATCTGGAAATCGTGTTATCACGCTCGTGTTGGCTCATAATGCTACATACAACATAGCCTTGTGAGGTATGTGCACCTCCACTAAATTCCATCACAAACCGCCACTGATTACGAGGCTCGTTGTTAAAATTCGTGCCGTTCTCATATTAAACCGCACAAGGCCATTTTTTTTAATAATTTCATTTTGACATGAGCGCCCGGACCTTAATCTACTTTTCAACCTAATATTTTCGTACTTATCGTACCGATGACCCTAATAGATATCTGCCGCCTGGTTTGCTAACCCCTGTAGCACTGTCATTTTGCGCGGATTAGATTTAACTAAAAATGATGAAATCGTCAAGCGTCTTTCGAACTGGGAAATTTTTAATGGCCTGGAGCAATTTAAATATGGACAATTCAACATAGACTCGGACGAAGCCTCCATAGTGGAACCTGTGGCTAGTCAATAGATGCAGGTACTCAGCGCGTTGGCAAGAAACGGCGACTGCAACGCTACAGCGGCCCTATTTCAAATCCGTACTTACTTAAAAAGCTCGCCTCGTAATATTTTATGACAATTCACGAAGGCATATATCTGAACGAAAATGGAAATGTGTTATGTTACTTTCGTTTCTATTTTTAGTATTTCGAGAAGACGAACTATATCTTAACTGTAGGACTGTAAAACTATAAAGGGTACATTTATTTAACAGCACTCTCTTGTTATACTATGACAAATGTTTGTTGTAACAAACGTAGATATTATTACAGAATGTAAAAAAAAGTTTTAAACTAAATCACAAAAATAGAAGTATACTTATGGCGAAGACGCTGTGACACGACTTCAAGAACGTATTATTATATTTTTGTTGACCATAGTTCCTAGACTCAAAAAATATACTATTAATTCAAAAACAGCCAATATCTTACATTTTAAAGAACATTAAAATATTATCTCATCGCATTACTACCACTATAACTATGCATATAGGACAATATTATAACCATCAGTTGTTTTAAAATTTATCACACAATGAGATTGTTTTAATTGCAGACACATTATTCATATATTATTTGACTGCAAATTTACTAAAAAACTACTCACTTTACAAATTATTGAGACATAATATATATATATATATATATATATATATATATATATATATATATATATATATATATATATATATATATATATATATTGTATATATAGGGCTGTCTGCCCTATTGCAACATGTCGATAAGTACGCCGTCTTCACCTGCTGCTCTTCTTCTCGCCATTTTATGTAAAGAATCTTGTATTTCATATTTGGTGATGTTGGGAATATCTTCGGATCCTTCATTCATTACTCGTATTCGAACTGACTCGCTTTTGTCTGGTGGTGGTTCAAGTTTATTTTCATAAAGGTCCTTGTAGAATCTCTCTATATTCATTCGTTTGAGTTAGTTTGAGTTAGTATTTGGTTGTTCTCATCTACTAATTTTGTTATTTGTAGTTGTCTTTCATTTAATGATCTTTGTAAAAGTTTCATATTCTTCTTGTTCTCCAGAGTTTCTTCAATTTTCTCATTGTTATAGTTTCTTACACCTCTTATAATACATTTCCTTATATCGTTATTCAAAGTTTTTAACTTATTTTCACATGTCACCGTGTCTTGTTTCATGGATCTTCGTTTTTATATTAGTTTGACCGTTTCTTTGGAGAACTTTTCCTCTTTGATATTTCTCGTGAGAGCTACTTCTTTCGCAAGTTCTACTATACGGTGAACGATTTTTCTATTAATTTCGTTGAGGGATGGAGTATCCTCTTTGATTTCATCTTCTTCGAGTTTATGTATATACTCATTTTTCTTATGTTTAAGTTGTATTCTATCTCTCATTTTCATCTTTTGATTCATCATTTTTCTTCGTTCCATTCTTGTGTTAAAATTTATTTTTGCCCCAACCATTCGATGATCACTTCCATTTTGACCCTCTAAATTTACCTCCATTTAATTTGTAACCAATTTAATGGCAAAAACATCGTATTTTGTAACATTCTAAATCACTTATTATATTATTTTTACTTGTAAGAAATCGTACAATAGTTTCTTGCCTCTCCTAAACACTTTTATTTTATGGAGATGTTCCTTTTTTTGCAGTTAGCGAACATAAGGGAGAAATTATGGCATAATAAAAACTTTTCCAATTTTCCCTGATTCTTTTTTAGTATATATTGCATTAGTGTATCTTTTTTTGTCAAAGCAATTTACAATAAAATATTTCTCCTTTTATTGGACGATTAAACATTTCATTTAGGAAGCATTCCCGTAAAAATACATGGTATGGAAAAAATATATAACCCAAAGAAATTAGTACACAATGCTTAAACTCTGCACAATAAGGCAATATTTCACAATGTGTCCTTTGTATTAATGATAACAATTCCCCTTTTCAACAGTAACAATAACATATTATTTGCGCTTCCTATCTCAATTTTTAAAAGCCTCAAACAGTATTCTTGGGCAAATTGTGTTTATTATATAAAAAATACAAAATATCAAAAAAGTAAAAAACATAAACCATTAAGTTTTCTACTAAATAATGTAATATTTTATTTAAAAACAAACCGATCTTTTAGTAAAATCCAAAACAGACCAATATTAATTGTTCCAATTATTTATTTCAATCAATATACTCTCTTTTAGCGCGTCGTCATATCACATCACTAGATATAGGTTTTTGGAACACGTTTGCGGATTGTCGTCACTGTTGTTTGAAAATATTTAGTGGAGTCACTTAGCTGCCCTCTAATCAACGAATGAAGTCAAGAGATGAAAAAGAAGTTATGGAGTGCTAAATCCGAAGAATACAAGTAATCCAAGACATAATTGTTTCAAAGAAATTTTGGTCCGAGCGGTCAAATTATTGCATGCCATTATTTCCAATTTATCCTTAATTAATCTTTCATACTGTTTCGAACTATACGAGGGAGTTTGATAAGTAAGTGATTTTAAAAGGAAAACAAATTTTTTTGCAGATAAATTTGATTTATTTTTCAACCTAATCTCTTTTTATGTCCATACATTTTGCCGAACGAGTTTCTAACTTTTTTAAACCTTTCAAAAAATATGATTTTTCAAAGTCATCAAAATACGCATTCGATTCATCGATGATCTCCTCGTTTGATGCGAACCTTTTTCCACCGTGCCAATTTTTCAGATTTCGGAAGAGGAAAAAGTCACAGAGGGCAAAATCTGGATAATAAGGTTAATGAGGAAATAGTTCGTACTTCAATTCCAGAATTTTGGCTACGGCAATTGCAGCCGTGTGAGCTGGTGCGTTATCATGAAGGAAAAGAATTTTTTTCATTGCTAAATGGGGTCGCTTTTTCATCCACGCAACGTGAGACCGATCCAGTAATGAATCATAATATTATCCTGTGATAGTTTTTCCTTTTTCCATGTAATCGATGAAGATTATACTGCGCGAATCCCAGAAAACTGTGGCCATGATCTTTTCAGCCGGCCGAACCGTTTTTGCTTTTTCGGAGCACTTTCGCCAGGAGCAATCCATTTTTCAATTGTTCTTTAGTTTCTAACGTGTAATAACGGATCAATGTTTCATATGCGGTAACACATCTCCACAAAAATTCACTGGGATTGCTCCTGAATATGTCCAAACATTGTTTCGAGATGATTACTCGATTCTGTTTTTGATCAACCATAAGCAAACGCGGCACCCACCTTGCTGACAGCTTCTTCATGCCCAAATGTTCACCCAAGATATTAAAAACACGTTCGTTTGAGATGTTTATCATGGTGGCTATCTCGCGTATCTTTAGTCGATGGTCATTTAGTACGATATTATGGATTTTATTGGCCATTTCTTCGTTTGTAACCTCATTTGGACGGCCCGGGCGATCAGCATCACTTGTGTATGACCACAACGAAATTCAGTAAACCACTTTGGACCATTCCATGTGACGGAGCAGAGTCCCATAATACTTTTTTAAACTTTCTTCATCTTTCTTAATGTTTTTTTTTTTTCACGCAGAAAATAATTTATTATAACACGAAACTCACTTTTTTCAATTTTAACAAACCTGTTCACTTTTTTCGACCGTTCTACGTAGGAGTGTTTAAGCTAGAAGAAATATGGATAAAAAAGTTTTAGTCAACTTAAATTTGTAATGATCAATTATTTAATTTTTTCTAAACAATCGAACTTATATTAGATTGCTTAGGTTTGATTCTTATTTAGTTACTTTAATTAACGTGAGGCCCGGTTACAATTTAATTAATTCGGTTTTAATGCTTGTTAGTTTAAATTACAAGTTATATAAAATATATTTATGAAATTATTGTTATCAATTTGCTCATCTCAAGTTCAATCATCATCTCATGCGAAGTTTTATCATAAAAATATTTTCGGTTAGTTTTTTTATCTTTCAGCTTCCACATCTTTTTGAATGAATGATATCATGTGTGAGTCTTAAATATTGGACGTAAACCTGAAGGTATGGGATTTAGGGTGATCAATAATCTATTTATTCCATCAATACTGAACGATGTGTAACAGGTTAGCACTTTATTTTAGCTCATGTATCGGCCGTATGATGCGATTTCGATTTTAAATAATATTCTGTTTACGCTTTCTGAACCCACAAGTAAATTGGTAGAGTTTCTTACATGTATTTTGATTTATGTTGGGCTGTAGCGAGATAAATTCGCTTCTACAAACATTGGATCTGCTTTATCGGATCTAGTGAAAAATTGGGCAATTATGACATCGATTTTACCGGTAGTCATTAGATTCATTAACAGAGAAATCATCAGTTCCAAATCAGATACCCACTGCTATGTTTTTCGGCGTTCAGTTCGATCACAACTTTCTTTGGAATCTTTTGTAGGTTGTCCCGGCTCTGGTTTTGGTCACAATTGTAACTTCAAGCAAGAGAAAGGTCATTCCTATGAATCAATCTTCTTTGTTTGATGCCGTTCTCCATTTATATTTACATTGCACTTAAAATACCTTAGTCTGAATTGACTTTACTTAATGAATAATTAAAAATTTGCTTCAAAATGTTCTTCAAATATTGTTGTTTTTTTTTATATCTATTAAATGGCACAAACACTGCTTAGTATAATCAAAATTTTTTTTTTCTACTAGTCTTCTTTACAGTTTAGTCATTACAATGAAGAAATGAATATTTTAATAAAATTCTTAAATTTGAATAATAACGTTTTAATTAAAATCAAATTCAGTGATGAAATGGCCTGTATGTTCATGCGAGGATATTTTTTGACATATGAATAGCCTATTAACTTGTGTATAGTTGGGTGTAGTAATTTAAGATATCCAAAAAATTGATTCTAACTTAAAATATTTGATTTCATATAAACTACGTACTTCCTATTTTCAATTTCATAACGAACTTGAATTTGTACAAATACTCTTATAATACGTATTTTTAATATAAATATTTGTTTGTGGAGACGTACCGGTAGCTAAAACATGTACGTAGATGTTGACTTACTAATTCTAGATTATCATAACGAAACAAAGCCGTAATACGTGGAGCCATATGACGTCACGAACATCAATCAATTTTTGTAAGCTAAATACTCCTTAGCGCATTTGTCAAAATACAATGTTACTCTTTCAACTTTAATTATGAAATGAATGCTGTAAAATACATAGTTCACTACTAACGTCGGCTGCCTCTGTCGACCACAATAAGAGCAGCTGACACTATTATTTCCTTCCAGTTTAGAGAAGTTTAGTTTCATCTTGAACGGAGAATGTATAAAGTAATAAAACGATCAAAAGCACGTTCAAGATTTATATAATTTCTAGAAATATATAACTTCAAAATTAGTCTAACTTTATACTTCCGGTTTAAAATTGATAGGTGCTGTAATTAGCCAATAATTGAAAAGTGTTATAACTAGCATGCGATGCCGAAAACAAAACACTATCGTTTTTTTTTAAGCCTATTACTTTGAATCTGATTATTAAAGTTTACGTTTAGCCAGGTTCGTTTTAGTTTGGGACTCTCAATTCGCGGAAAAGGGTTTTGGTAAATTTTAATCGATTTAAATCTAGTCTTTGGTCGTATTTTGGCATTCTCATAACCTAAAGAAAAGACAACTTTTACGCAAATATGACCTTAAATGTAAACGATAAAAAGAGATTCTTTTAGGTTTTATATTTGATCTAAAGAGAAATGTGTTATTTCTAATATTTACTGACTAGATTGTTATTACTTGATATGTCAGAATAAAATAAACGATGTTTTATCTAACTTAAAACAATGAATTGTCTATATGTTATTTATATTAGTTTCAATACAGAATACATTTTTTTTTTGATGGAGAGGGCAAATGTCACCAGAACTAAAAGTTTACAATATATGTGTGGGAAACACATTTATTTTATGTTAATTGAAGAGGATGTAATCCAAAACTTTTTTTTAAATATTACATATGATATTCATCATGTAAAATATTGAAATATTCAAAAAATAAATAAATAGAATAACCGGTCAAGTGCAAGTCGAACTTGCGCAATTAGTGTTCTGTACGTTGATTGTTCCGATTTCACTCCCCAAAAATTAACCCCACAAGTCAAAACCTAACTTTTAGAACTACACCGCTCTGATCAATTCCTATATTAGTACCAAATTTCAACTTTCTATATCAAATAGTTTCGGAGAAAATCGGGTGTGAGGGACGGACAGACAGACAGACAGACGAACAGACACCGAAGTGATCTTATAAGTGTTCCGTGTGGAACACTAAAAAGAACGTATAATAACGTAGTGTGGTACTGAAATAAAAAAAAAAATCCGCTCTTCAAATAAATAAACTTATTTAGTTATAAATATACAATTAATTTTAAAGAAATTGTAAATCAAGATCCTTGACAAAAAATGAATTAATCTTATTATTTAATAAAGTAAGAATTACCAGAAGTTATCTCGGCACACAGGTGGCAGTTTCTCTTCAACACAAATGAGATAAGTCGTGTTAATAGAGAATTACTACATACTAAATGGTTATCTAAACATATGAGCACTGAGTTTCCCAAAAATGTGTGGTGCCTTAATAATAATCCAGAAGAAAACTTAAGTCAGACTAAATATAATGTTAGAGATTTGTTTACAGTAAGAGTTTGAAATGGTGGGAATTACGTTAAATTTTCCCTCTCTAAAAATATGCAGTATAACACGAATAGCTTTAACCACTGGAGATCTCCTAATATATAGGGTAAACTAACTTTGGCGGGTGGCTACGCCTTCCTAATACCCAATTCAATGTAGGAGTTAAGCCTTCTGATGGCTTGCAGAATGTAAGAAAAAGAAATAGTAAATTCTACACTCTGTCACCACTTATCTGTATTTCTTAACTTCCGTCTGGTTCATAGAAATCCGCAGTCGGAAACTTAGCTAAACCAACCCGTTGTCTGGATCGAGAAAAAAAACTTTACATTAAATTCTCCGAAGGAAATTGACGTCAATTAGGCGAGAAAAAGAAAACTTGTAGTCCTTCAACCTCAAGCATGAACTGGAGCATGACACTTACACATGAAAGAAAAAAACCTTAAAAAATACACATCCTTATATATGATTTATCCCATACATTCTAATCATCAACTAATTTTCTTAAACCATGCCAAAAATCTCTCTATGAGAAGCAAATTGACGATGCAGAAAAACACCTCAAAAATGGCTACTCACCTCGAGTCTTGAGACGAACAAAAGAAAGAACTGAAATCTTCATTATACCGCTGAGCAGGTAATTAACCAAATACAATAAATAATATCATATCCCAAATGTTTAATTTTTACTAAATCGTTATATTTACCCTTTTTAACATTTTGTTGAAAAATTTAACCATTCTCTAATTCTTGTGCCGAAGAAATGAGAAAATTTAAAACATTTTTCGTCTTATATATTTCTCACTAAACTCCATATTCATTAGGAATTTAAATCTAATCTAACTATCCCAAGTCAACAAGATGAGTTCGGTCCCGAGATCACTTCACTATTCCATCTATACAACTTGAGGGTTATTCACACTCAAAAATCTATCAAGTATGGTATTTCATTCATCGAAACTGATTTATAAAAAAATTTAAGGCATTAAAACTACTTGCATTCAAAATTACCAAAATAATTACTGCCATTTTACTAAAATAGGAATCTCGACCCTGTTCATCAAAGCACCCTATTAGATCGGAATCCTAGCCTACTAGAACTCGACACTGACATTCTTGTTAACAAGAAAACTAAGAAGGCATGTAACCACCATCAAGAAAAACTCATATGTTTTTGACACGTGGAATATGCAATGTTTATTTATTTAAATTTAATTATTCAACAAAATTAAGCTTTTCCAACTGTTAATCAAATGAAGATCATTGAGAAATCATATATTATTTTCCCCAAAAATATTCACTAAGAGAAGTCCCTAAAATCTAATATGCAAAAGGTAGGTTATCTTCTTGTAAACAAAATAAATTAATTCGGTTTTTATTTTAAAACAAGTTAATTTAAAAATCAACATGATAAAATTATAATTAAAAAAAATAATTTTAATTTATACCATTGCTTAAAAGACCAAAAATATTTTAATGTTTTATTATTTTTCAAGAAACCGAATTTTGCCCATAACGCTATATGTAGAATATAAAGAGCAGTTTGATTTGTCTTTGAAATAATTTATCAAGTAATATCGTGTTCACCATAAATAAAAATCACCATCGAGATTATTTTTTCTCATTTAAAGATCCTTCGACTAAGAAAATAATAGTTTTCCATTTCCGTCGGAGTATGCTTATGTTATCGCGATAACTCTAGAATGGAATATATGATCGATTTTAAATTTGGTACACATATAACAATTCAAACAGAAATGGAACCTATAGATTTAAATTTGAAAGTTATCGTACCAATAGAACGATACACCGACGAAAATTAAAAACTATGATTTTCTCGATCTAATCCTTAAAAGTGGAAAAATGAAAAAATCTTCGTCTTTTTCACGAATATGATGCCTTGCTTTGGCAAGGAAAGTAAAAATATTTAATTTAAGGAGATGTAAAATCTTATTCTTACAATCAGCCTTTTCTAAAATAATCGATATATACCATAAAAAGTTCCTGGTTAGTAACCTAGCGCGTACAATTGACTACGAAAAAATTATTGCCACCCTTTAAAAATAGGACACGGCTTATCAATTCAAATTCAAATATTTATTGGTAATAGGTCACAATGTGCTTTTACACGTCACAACAAGTCAAAAGAATTGTTAAAATGTTAAAATATTAAAATGTTAAAATATTAAAATATCTAAGACATGTAACCACAAATCAACGAACAATTAAAACATTTCAAAAGAACAAAATAAAGGTAAGACATATTAATTACATAGTTAAAAGTCATTAAAATGATTCAAAAACTCATGAAGCGAGTAAAATGATCTTCAATCAGGTGGGATTTCACCTTACTGACAAAGCTCTCGTCCGACAGCTCCCTAATAGCCACCGGTAAGGCATTAAAAAAGCTGACCCCATAATAGTCGGTGCCTCTGCGAGTCCGAGCTATTCTGTGGAAGCTAGGAATTAGATTTTGGCTACCTGTAGTGGAGTAGTTGTGGAGATTTTCATGGGTAGTGAACAGCCTCACATTTTGTTTATGTAAACACAGGGGAAAGTTAATATCCCCAATTCAGAGAAATAGCGACAACAGTCGCGATATCCCAGTCCCACAATGACGCGAATGCAGCGTCGCTGAAGTGAACAAAATTCTTTGCGTATGCGATGAGTGTCCCCAGTTCACAACAGCATAAGACATGTTGGATGCAAAATATGCATGATAAGCTATTAAGAGAACCTCTTGAGATACATTTCTAGCCAGACTTCGAATAAGGAAAATCATTCTGGAAAGTTTAGATACTAGTTCAGAAACATGCTTCTCTAGGGTCTAGGAACACCCAGAAATTTAACAAAGTCATTTGTAGGTAGGTCAGATGGAGAATTTCTTAGGGTAAACCTCAGACTCTGCGTTTTATCACGGTTTAAGGTGAGCCTATTTGCCAAGAACCAGCCCGCTATGTTATGCTGCATGTCGGAAACAGTCTGCTGTACTGGATCTTCAGGATGATAGTGCTGCAGAATGGTATCATCTGCCAATAGGATTAAATTTGGGTTATCAGTACAATTAGGCAAATCATTTATATAAATTAAAAGTAGCTTAAAAAGTAACCTACGTATTTAAAAAGCTATATTACCTAAGATGGTAAAAGTAACAAAGATAATAAATTCCAACAATATAGACGGCTCGGTTCTACACTTGGCAACTAAAAAATATGTTAATCAGTATCTTGGTAAATTTCGTGAATAAAATGAATATATTTTATTCGCATTAGTTTCTGGTAAATTAAAACAAAATAGATAGGGTTTTATTTTCAATACTCCTTAATTTTTTCCAGAGGGTTAGACCTAAAGCCAAAAATGTACAAAACATATTAAACCGACCAAGTGCAAGTCAGGCTTGCGCAATAGTGTTTCGTACGTTGATTGCTTTTATAATAAAAATTTTTTGATCAGTACTTTTCGAGATAAGGGGGAGACAGCAATTTTTCGCGATTTTTTAAAAATAATACAAACAAAAGTGTGCGCAAGTACGAGGCTGGTTTGAAAAGTCCGTGCAAAAAAAATAAAAACTACTTATGTGTTTGGGGTAAACCTTTTTTATTTTTCGACATAGTCTCCTTTTAGGCTTATACACTTCGTCCAACGATGTTCTAGTTTGTTGATCCCTTCCGAATAATAGGATTTGTCCAAGTCTGCAAAATATCCATTAGTGTCTGCAATCACCTCCTCGTTTGAATAAAATCTTTGTCCCGCCAGCCATTTCTTCAAATTGGGGAACAAATAGTAGTCCGAAGGAGCCAAGTCTGGAGAATAGGGGAGATGTGAAACGAGTTGGAATCCTATTTCCATTAATTTTGCGACCACAACTGCTGAGGTGTGTGCTGGTGTGTTGTCGTGATGGAAAAGGACTTTCTTGTGGGCCAATCGCGGGCGTTTTTCTTGCAGCTCGGTTTTCAAACGGTCCAATAACGATGAATAATATTCACCTGTAATAGTTTTACCCTTTTCCAGATAGTCGATGAGGATTATCCCTTGCGAATCCCAAAAGATAGTCGCCATAACCTTTCCGGCCGAAGGAACGGTCTTCGCCTTTTTTGGTGCAGATTCCCCCTTGGTAACCCATTGTTTAGATTGTTGTTTGGTCTCAGGAGTATACTAATGTATCCATGTTTCATCCACAGTGACGAAACGACGCTTAAAGTCCTCCAGATTCTTCTGGAACAGCTGCAAACCATCCTTGCAACACTTCACACGATTCCGTTTTTGGTCAAGCGTGAGCAATCGCGGCACCCATCTTGCGGATAGCTTTCTCATGTCCAAATGTTTATGCAAAATATTATGTACCCGTTCAGTCGAGATGCCTACAGCACTAGCAATCTCGCGCACCTTAACTCTTCTCCCATCCATATCATGGATTTGATCAATGATTTCTGGAGTCGTAACCTCCACAGGCCGTCCAGAACGTTCAGCGTCACTTGTGCCCATATGGCCAGTCCGAAAATTTTGAAACCACTTATAAACTGTTCTAATCGAAGGTGCAGAGTCACCATAATGTTTATCAAGCTTCTCTTTAGTCTCCTGAGGCGTTTTGCCTTTCATAAAGTAATGTTTAATCACCACACGAAATTCTTTTTCGTCCATTTCTTGAAAATCACTCGACTTCCTTGATTCACATGAATGCCAAACACAAAGAAATAGACCAATATGGCTGAAACTTGGTGTGCGTTCATTCAAGGGATGCTACTAACTAAACATGACCTCGATACGCGCCGGTGGTGCCATCTCTCGGACTTTGCACGGACTTTTCAAACCAGCCTCGTATATAGATTTTTATATATTTTTGAACTCGTATTTTCACAAGCTTTCATTTGAGACCCCACTCGAAGACCTGAATAATTTCACCCCCCAAACTAACCCTTTACGTCAAAATTTAACTTTTAAAACTGTACTGCTGTGATGGGGCCATCAATTCGTATATTAGTGCCAAACTTCTACTTTCTACGTCAAGTAGTTTCGGAGAAAATCGGATGTGACAGACAGACGGACAGACACCGAAGTGATCTTATAAGTGTTCCGTACGGAACACTAACAACAGGTGGCTATGTAGTACGACACAGTTTAATAAATACTAAAATATTTTAAAACTACGTAAAGTGCCTATTTTTCAAAACTTTTTAAATTTGATTAATTCGTCAAGTAAAGCAATTAAGACTTTACCCTTATATAATAAGTAATCACCTACAACCTCCGTGAATAGGGAACAAAGCTTTGATTTATTACTAAACTGTCACGTAGTCGCGACACAACAAATTTAGTTAAATATTTCCTTAGGGTTTTAATTATTATATCGGACAGAATGAAGAAAACGATTGATATCTGTTGAAAGTTTTATGTTAAAATCTATTAGATTATTATGGTATTTAATCGTAACCATTAAACAAGATCATAGCAAACAATAGATCGTTTTCATTCGGAACTACTAGTAGTAGTAAAAAAAGTACTGATTTTGAATTTTTCATGCTAAGGAATGACATAATAAGAATTAAAACTTTATATGTCTAATAATAGGCTTTTTATGGTGAGATGATAATCACAATAAAAAGAGCATAGGAGAGCTTAAGAGATCCTTGCAGCTCAAACCTGATATACTATTTGGGTGAAAATTGGAAATATTAAAAAGACAACATGAATTTCAGATTTCTCGACTATCAGAGCTATAGAAAGGATATATATACTCAGTAGGAGAGATTTAAAAGGTATATATCCCAAAGTGTCAGTAGCCAAAACTTTTATTTTAAGAGCAAAACTCATAGATAAAATAAGAGTTTAGTTATTATAAGCGAATAGAGTTTTAATACAGTTATTAAATGAATAAACGGTAACTGTGAAAATAGAGTATTAATATCACTATTGAATATTTAAAAGTTACTCTAATAAACAAAAATCAATATAAACGGGAACACTGCAGACTCAGGTATAGAGAACTCTTTAATACTTCTCATCTTCGCTTGTTTAGCAGGATCGTACTTTCAATCTCACCAGGGAGCAATGTCACACGTAACCATGATTCTAAACAAAGTTAGTATCTATCATTCGTAAAAAATATAAAGAAAACGAAAAATATAGATAGATAAAAATCATGTTCTTTGCTTTTGCATCAAAAGTACGGTCGTCCAGAACTATAGACTATTCGGGCATGCCATCTACGAATCACCAAAGTCAGCCATGTATTTTTCACAGACTGCTGATTCCTATAGAGAGATGTTTTTAGTTCTTCTCCTCCTTCCTCGATGCTTTGACGATATTTTTGAGATGTGATCTCACCAGGGGGCCATGTAACACTCAGTCACGACTCGAAACAAACTAATATAGAAAAGAAAAGATGTATATCGGTTTTAGCAGGAATTATTTTGAAGTAAAAAAATATACGAAGGTCACAAGGATCACAAAGTCAAGGCCCAATATTTATTTATTATTTACACATAAACACATTGCTAAAATCACAATACATATTTGACCACTCATAAAGCTTGTTTTAGGGCAGCTAACACAATTGAAAAATGCATAATAAAGTTCCACAATTATGTGCACTGACAGGTCGTGTGAATTAATTCATGACATGACTAAATTAGAAGAATTCGCAATTCTGGGGATGATAGAAAAAAATCGTATAGCTATAGAAAAGCATAAGACAGGACATAAAGTGTGTATTTCTAGCTTTCAGTCCCTGAGTAACTAAAAAATACCCGTTTTATTTATTTACCTTATTGTTTAAGAAAAATTTCCCATTTAATAAATCCATGAGGACAAAAGTAAAATTTAAAAAAACATAATTTAAAGTATCAAATAATATTTTGTTTAATGTTTAAAAATATCCCTAATGTTCACTTAGAGGTCAATAATAAATCGATCGACAGAAAATAATAATAACCGTCCAAGGGCAAGTCGGACTTGCGCAGTTAGTGTTGCGTCCGTTTTGTTACGGAGGTATAAAGTGATTAATAACTTCACAAAACACATCCTAAATGAGGTTTCAGCAGAGTTTTTTTTCCAATTTTTACTGAAAACTGATGACCTTGAAAATTTAATTTTAATATATACCAGATAAATGATTAAAGGTAATGCATTCGTGATACTTTTCGTTCAGTCTATACCCTGTGGAGAATATTCTAGAATTTTTTCAAAATTTTTTGATTAGTACTTTTCAAGATGGGGGAGACAGCGATTTTTCGCAATTTTTAAAAAATAATTCAAAGAGAAGAGTGCGCAAGTATTACATTATATATATTTTGGAACTCGTGTTATTAAAAGCTTTTATTTGACACCCTACTCGATGACCTGGTAATTTTTTTTCACTTCCGATTTCACCCCCCAAAAAACTAACCCCTTAAGTCAAAATTCAATTTTCAAGACTTCATCGCTCCGATGATGCCACCAATTCCTATATGAGTGCCAAATATCAACTTTCTATGTCCAATAGTTTAGGAGAAAATCGGGTGTGATAGACAGACAGACACCGAAGTGAACTTATACGTGCTCCGTACGGAACACTAAACACTGGCCAGGTGCAAGTCGGACTTGCGCAATTAGTGTTCCGTATGTTGATTGCTTTTAAAATAAAAATTTTTAATATGGAGGTATAAAATTATCATTGACTTCACAAAATACACCCCAAATGAGTTTCCGATATTTGTTGAAAACTAATGACTACCCGGCTGATGGGTCCATCAGTTCCTATATTACTGCCAAATTTCAACTTTGTATGTCAAATAGTTTCGGAGAAAATCGGGTGTGACAGACGGATGGACGGACAAACCGAGAGACACCGAAGTGATCTTATAAGTGTCCCGTACAGAACACTAATAATTAATGGCCAAATTTAGATAGCGGATATATGAAATTAGTTGAGATTTTGCAGTGACCTTCTTAAGGCGAATTCAGGAAATCATATATTTTCAAATTGCTTGGTAAACTCATCAGTCTTAAATAAATTCGCATAACTGAGTCATATTTGGAAGTCTGTGTCGGTGGTATTAGCAATATATTAACTACATATATATGAGGTAGCAGCATTACTATATTGCCCTAGAAAAAATCGTAAAATATAAAGGTATGTTTCGACATCTGGGTAAGGTTAACGGATAACAGAAGATCCCTGCCGATATATCTATGATATAAAAAGGGTTAATCATTATTGAGGTAGAGAGGCGAATGACAAAAAATACAACTCAAGTTGGAACGAGGTGCATCCCATGCTCTTTAAAAAATGACATGTTGGTAAGTAAATAAAATAAATAATTGTTTCTAGGGTTTAAGAACTTTCCCTTTTAAATTACACAAAATAGTTAATTTTTACAAAGTTCGAGAAATATAGGAATAAAAATAAATAATATGTTTAAAAAATTTTTAAAACGGTCTGAAAATCAGTCTAAATACATTTTTAAGAAGAAAACAAGATTTTTTATGCATTCGTAAAAAAGTATACTTTGAAGGGTAAATTCCCATTTTGTCGATTGACCGTTTTGTCAGCTGGGCGGTCTTACCTGTTTTGTTACCCTTTCGTCGACTGAGTCCGTGTGACCGTTTACTATTTGAAACCGTTCCCTTTTTGTCGACTCGCCGAATTAAAGCTACCAAGTAAAGCTGTAGGTGGCCCTTAACCCTCTACAGGTAGTTTTACCTAGGTATTTATCTTCATACAATATAAGGGTGCGGCTGGTTAGATTATCGTAGGCGTCCAGGTTAGTTCAGATTTGTATGCCTGTAGAAAGTGTGAAGGAAAAAATTTTGCTCTATCGATTTTTTTAAGAAATAATTAATATTTACCATTAATATAGATTTCTATAATAGATAAAGAGATTTAGTGAATCGACGAAAGGGGAATTGTTACTGACACCGATGTATAGGTTAAAAGGCCAGTCGACAAAACAGGAATCGACGAAACGGTACTAAATCCTAAATCAGTTAAGCTGAAAAGTTTCTTAAAAAATTTGAAATATTGCTTTTGGAAATCGTACGAGATTGACGAATTTTCATCTAGGACCCTTTATTCAAATATTACACAAAATTAACATACAAATGTTTAAAACTTTCTTTTTGAAAAGTAGTTGAGAGACATTTTATTTTAAAAAGGAAAACCAGAATAAACATGGATTTAATATTATTCTAAAACACTTTCAGGAGTTAGTGACATAATGTTTTTACAGCATCATATTCACAAATGAGACAAAATTTTCATATTTTCACAAGTGCTGTAGCGCATATTTTTAAGATGTGTAGAGTTTGAATAACATTACGTGGTTTTTGTACAAACAGAATTAAAACATAATATTTACACTAGTTTCTATCGGAGTTTTACTGTGTAGGAGCGAGATTTTTGGACTGGTCTGAACTTATTTTAAAAACAGTATTCGTTTATTTTTGAAGAATTTTTAAAACATGTAACTTTTCGTAATAAATCGTGTGAAGAGGTGTTAGTTCCTTTCCTTTCTCACCCTTGTCTGTATTACGTCCAGGAGGAAACATCATTTGATGAGTTCTAGCATTCTCACTCTTTCATTTTTTGTCTAATTCATCATAGAATCTTTGTAAAACTTTTTTTACCTAGTGAGACATGCCGCAGTGTCGTTGGCTTTAAAAGTGCTGAGAGGTTCGCAAAAGTAAAATTATTTTTGAGAAATTAAAAATTCATTCAAATGATACAATTGTTCCTTTATAGCGTTTAAATAATAAGTACCAGTTTTAATTCACCAGTTTGAAATCTCCAGTTTAAAGTATCAATTTTCGAGCATCAGTTCGAGGTACGAGTCCAAATCACCAAGTTTAAATCCAGTTTTAACTCCAGTCTTATTAATTGGCCCTCCAGTATTTTTTTTTCAGTTTTTGCTACCACGTTTCTATCATTCCATTTCTATGACTGTCCGTTTTATATATATTTTTTCTTCTTCTCACCTTAAGTCTGTCCACTCCTGGACGTAGGTCTCTTCTAAGTTCTTCCATGGTTCCCTGTCTTTTACCACCTTTAATCACTACTTGCCCGCTACTACTCTTAAATCACCGACCCATCGTTTCTGTGGACGTCCAACTCGGATGATCTAGCCACATGACCTGCCAATCGTCACTTCATTTTTGTCACCTCGATATTTATGTCTCCTTATCTGCTCGTTATGAATTATATCCCTAAAGGAGAACCCAAGCACGCTTCTTTCCATAGCTCACGAGCTTCTTAACAAATGCTTTAATGAGACACATCGATTCCAGTTCATATATGCTGACCGGTAGAACACAGGAATTGTAGACTTTGGTTTTTAGATTTATTGTTATTGTAGTACTTTTTAAGATATGTCCTAGTTTTCCAAAAGCTGTCCATGCCAGCCTTATTCGCCTGGTAATTTCTGCATGCTGCTTCTCCTTTCCAATCTCAATAGTGTGGCCTAAGTAGATATACTCATTGCTGCGTTCCATGAAGTCATTTCCTATCTGTATGTTGATATCTTCAAGGCTCATAAATGTAGTATTTTTAAAATTCATTTTAAGACCTAGCCTTGCAGAGAACATATTTAGCTGGTTCAACATGTCCTGTAGTTCATGGAGTTATTAGCTATCACTACTATGTCGTCTGCAAACCTAAGTCAACTCAGTCTAGTGCCGTCTATGTTGATGCCCTTCTCATCCCAATTTAACTCCGTCTTTAAGGGCCATCGTAAATAATTTAGGTGAGATAGTATCTCCCTCTCGCACTCGTCTTTTTAATGGTATGTTGTTAGTGACAGATGTTTCGTCAATTTTAATATATATAGATGCTTTTTTATAGTAGTTCTCTCTTATTTTTATATATCTGGAATCTATTCTTGCATTCGCTGGGGATTTTAGAACTGACCAAATTTCAACAATAATAAATGCCTTATGAAACTCAGTGAAGGCGAAATGTACCTGTGTGTGTGGTTCTTATATTTTTCTATTACAGTAGGTATTGTGTAGAGTTATTTTAGCATTTCTACAGTGATTTGATATTCTTCAGGGCATCTATTGTTTTTCATTTGGCTCAATGTAGCTTGTATTTCCTCTTCTGTGATATCTGGCAGTTCTTCAGATCCCACTTTCATAATGTTCTTGTTTTCTTCTCGTTTATCTTACTGAGATGCGTATAATCTTGTGGAGAAAACTTCAACAGCTCTAATTATATCATTTTTATTATTTACTACTTTATTGTTTTCTTCTCGTAGTTTTGTATGTTTTATATATACGTAAATAAAATTAGGAGAAGATTTAATGTACGAATGCTGTTCCCTAGAGTAAATAAAGCAATAAATTTTCTAACTTTTTAATGGATGTACTATGCTATTGTCTTTAAGTAAATTACATAACTTACTTTTACAATATATTTATGATAATGAAAACAATCTATTGTTCAAGAAAGTTCTAGAATGCTCCTTAGGAAAGTACATTTTAAAACTAAATTACAAACAGTCTATCACTAAGGTATCTGTGTGTGTAATTGTATTATCTGGTATGCGGATCATATTTTAATATTATCGAGTTACCTACATATTTCTTTTGAACACATGGAGATGAACGTATTGGACCAATGATCTCTTAAGTTTTGAAATTTGACTAAATTATTGCCTATTCTAACTAAAACCAATTATTGTTTAGTTGATAAGCCAACAATTTTTTTTAAGTCGTGAAAGTACGTGAAATACACTCAAGCAGATTTAAAAAATAAATTATTTTCAATAGCTGAGATCCTCTTTCTCTAACATAAAAGCAAACTATTTGCAATAAGAATCAACTGATTATTCGAAATATAAAGTTCTTGTAAACTTATAGAACATTTTACGCACAAATCAGAGAAAATTATCCATTTTTATGAACCTTCTATGTGGAATTCAGTTAAAGTAATTTTTTTTTACATAATTCCAAAATATTATTTTTACACATTTATTTTTTAGGAAGTTCTAGAGCTTTCTACTCACAAATCAAACTAAATCAACAAACACATTTCTCCAAAATTTTAATAAATTATAGGTGGAAACCAATTGAAATAAACAATTTTCTTTTCTAAAAATTTGTAGTCGCTTAAATACTGGGGTATATTGTTAAATAAAAAAAATGTTAACATGAATTCAGCTGCATAGTTATTAATTAATTGAGTTTGCTCCTTGAAATACCTGACCTAACACAACGGTCAAATTTTTGTATGGTGATAATATCGCAGATATTTTACGTTGTGTGTTTTATAAACATTTTGCCGTAAATATTGCAGACATTATTATTTATATTATGGCACCTACGTAAAAAATATAAGTATGAAGTAGGATATAAGTGATTTTTGAAGCGTCTTCAACCACCAAAATGTTGTGAGGCTCGCGTCAGCTCCTAGTTAAATTAAGTTACAACTAATCATAACAAAATGGGGTGTGATTGTATGAAGGCATTAATTGTAATAATAAAAACTGCAGATTTTTGTGAGATTTCTGTTCCAGTACAATGGATATGGACGAATTTGGGAGAGAAACAAGTGGGATTTTAAATTACTAAACATTATTACAAATCTCTGATCATAATACATTCTTACTCTATATTAATCTTGAACAAAAATACCGAGGTTACCTACTTTTAATATTTCTTATATTATATTATATATATATATATATATATATATATATATATATATATATATATATATATATATATATATGTATATATATATATATATATATATATATATATATATATATATATATATATATATATATATATATATGGCTTAAAAAACTCGTATTGATGTGTACTTTTGAAATCCGATGGGCCTTTTGAGAAATTCAACATGGCGGATGCAAAATGGCGTCGCTAACGTGTAAAAATTCCAGTTGATCAAATTATATGGAGTATAATAATGAAAAAAAGGTTCCTAATTATGTGAAATTTACCAACAAATATATTTTTTGGTTCGCTGATTATGAATTTGAAGTCCAACCCGCGAAATCCAATATGGCGTCTTGAGTGAGCAAAATTAAGTAATTTTTAGTAATACTTCTAGTATTGCATCTCACCCTTGGCCTAATCGATTATAAGTATTTTGTCGTCATTATTTTTTCCAATATAGCGGATCAAAATGGTGTCAACTTGTAAAGAAAACCTCTGGTAATCGAATTTTAACAAGTGTAATAATAAAATAAACCTACCAAATAACCTAGTATTTGTCAATTTGTCACTGAGTATGTCTTCGGGGTCGCTGATCATAATTTCAAAGTCCAACTAGCCCAATTCCACCTCTGAAATCCAATATGGCGTCTTGAGTGAGCAAAATTAGAGATTTTTACTAATATTGCTCGGAAAATTTGAAAGAGCACCTTTTTTTGTTCATATGTATTGCATCTTACCCTTCGAATAACCGATCATCAGTGTATGGTTGTCATTATTTTTTCCAATACGGCTGATCAAAAATGGCGTCAACTGGTAGTGGAATGATAACAAATGTAATAATAAAATAAACGTATTAAAAATCTGTGTAATTGCGTTTTGTTATCAAGCTATTATGCTCGCGCCATATTGGATTTCCCGGGTATAATTTGCCTAGTTGGACTTCGAATTCATAATCAGCGAACCAAAAAACATATTTGTTGGTAAATTTCACATAATTAGGAACCTTTTTTTCATTATTAGTCTCCATATAATTTGATCAACTGGAATTTTTACACGTTACCGACTCCATTTTGCATCCGCCATATTGAATTTCTCAAAAAGCCCATCGGATTTCAAAAGTACACATCAATACGAGTTTTTTAAGCCCCCGCTCATTTACCTACCTTGCGTCAAATTTTGGTCTCATGGGTGGCACGGTTGACGTGGAACGTCACATATATATATATATATATATATATATATATATATATATATATATATATATATATATATATATATATATATATATATATTAAAACTGTAAAAAATGTCCCATCCCCGACAAAAGAGTAGAATTTATAATATATTATTATGTGTCTGTGTTCTTGGTAGTTCTTTTTTAAGAATAAGATTTGCTGACACTTTTTTAATGTTTATTTAAAAATCATACTGCCAAGATTCGAGAAATCATACAAAAACATATTTTCAGCCAAAATAGTTTTTTATTTCTTTTTTGTTTTCACAGAATTCTCAATCTTTCTCAATATGTGTGTAGTTGATCGTTAAAATGTATGTGAAAAAATTAATGGAATGGAATCCTGAGAATTTTAATATTCAATCTAGCCAAAATATTCTTTCTTCAATATTTTTAATGAATTACCCTATGTATTACATATGCTGTTAACAATTTTTTCACCGACTGACAGTTTTTTGTGAAGTATACATGAAGAGAGAAGAAACTTTATGTATTGGCAGTTTTTTCACCAAGTTGCTAGATCTGAATTTTCGTAGTTAAGGTTACCAAACTTGTTACTGATGTTTTTAAAAATAAACCCACTAAATTAATTTTTTGTTAAAGATTGTTCAAGTAAGTAAGTAAATTTTGCAGATAGCCAAGGACACTTCCGTATCTCTGCTTAAGACTGCCACATTGGGTATCTAAGTCGCATTGCGCCAGTTGTATCCACTGCTCGCGTTGTATGCACCGTTCGCTTCACCAGAATTATTCGAAATATAGTGTTATATTCATACATGTTATATCGGTGAGGATTTAATAATAATATGGCACGTAAATGGCAGCCTCGGTTATTGTATCTGACAATTGTCAATGCATAATGACACTAACACAAGAAAGTCCTAATCATTCACCGTTGTACCAAAACTATTAAAGATACATAAAGATTATGCCAAAATGAAACTTAAATTTCAAAATGCTCTCTTGTAAATTCACGATTTGTCCTTTACAATGTTGTCCATTGGGTGTATTGAACTGTTACTTAACCTCATTACATGGACTCCGGTAATCATTATTTAAATACATTTTGAAACACCGGCTCCACGCTGTATATTTATTTAGGCAGTTGTATTCAAATGTTGCTTCTCTGTACATGCAATTGCTTTCACGACGCTTTTACTGGTATGTTATATTCTTTAAGGTATTATGGACTAGACCTTTAAACAGAATTGATATGCGCTTCGTGTATATTCCTTTCGGCATAATTAAATTAGCTCTATTGTTGGAAAATTCTTAAATGGATTAGTTTCGACGTGACAAGACGCGCTTTCATAAATCAAGGTTTGTTCTTCACTCACGTTAGCGTTAAGTTAATTAAGAAACATTTAACTAATGTTTTCATTTATAAATTAACAGTCAGGATAATTTTAATAGACGTATAAAATACTAATAAATTTGTCAGTCGGCTCAGTAGATTCTCAAATTAATTAATATTTATTGTATCTGTTTTGGTCATTCTATCCTGGACCGTCTATCTTCCAAATTTTAGTGTAAATTACTGTACGTAATTAGACAGGTATATTTATTGGAGTCTGGTAGTAAAATATTTGAAGATAATTTATTCAAAAAAGAATTAATATAGGTCAATATTTTAAATTTTTTGCAAATCCACAAAATAAACAAATTTAAAGACCCCTTATCCCAGTGCATTTATTTAAGTTCGGAGTTTCCTTAGGTAATTCACATTCAATACGCTGGTTATGTTTAATTTAAAACGTTCGTTTTTATAGGTTATGGTAACCATAAATCAACGAACTAAACCAAGTTGAATTATAAGGGAAATATAGCAGTTTAAAATATTTTTAAATTTTATTAGTATGTAATATTTTTATGGTGCCGTCAAATAGAATTTTAAATAGAATTGATACGTTCTTAGTGCATATTACTTTTGACTTAATTAAATAAGCTTTATTGTTGATAAATTCTTAAATGGATTAGTTTCAACTTGACAAGAAGGGCTTCCATAAATCACAGTTTGTTCTTTATTCACTTTAACGATAAGTTAATTAAGAAACATCAAACTGATGTTTTCATTTATAAATAAACGGCCAAAATTAAATTGGTTTAATAGACATATAACGGACTAACAAATTTTAAATAGGCTTGGAGGATTATGAGATTTTCACTATTAATATTTGATGTTGTTATATTAATCATGCTCTTGTGAATCTGTATTTCATCAGAATTTGCTCTTTAGTTACAATTTTAACATATGTATAGAGAGTAGAAAACTTTAGATGTTGGTGTATGTTTTATTTTACTATCAGCTTAGCGCTTTCGACCTTAAGAGAAAGGGCTTCGACTCTGCCAACGAGGGAATAATGTTAGTAAGCATTGAAATGTTATCTTCTACAAACAAAACTCACTCGTTAAAAGGATCTACGTCGACCTAGCCAGAAAAAAATCACTTTGGTCTAAATACATATGATACATTAAGCTTAAAAATTCTTAAAGAACTGACACTAACATAATCAATAGTTTTTAAAAAAAGTTTTGAAAAACTGAACCAAATATTGGAATAAATGGAAAACAGGATACTACATGTTAAAATAACCTAAATAAATCAAAATCTAATTTAAAATTTTAATAGGAAACTTTTGCAGATTACAAAGCTTAATTGTAGGTATATTTCTTCTATACGTCTCCTTTGTTGATTAAATAAATGAGGCTGACATTTTACCAATTATTCTGCCGGCAGAGCTTCTTCTGAGAGGCAACTTCATCAAAATATAGCACAAAACTAATCTCATCCCACTTGCATACACCTTTTATATTAGTGGATCGAGATATGTGGTGGGGGGCGATTCTCAAACTGGTGAAAGATAAAGCCGATGGTCACGATTACGATTATAGGGATATTTAAACATTTCGATGAACTTCCTAGGATAGAAAAATGAATTTAGTGCAAGGATCTTTGATTGACCCAAGAGGGTAAATATTGTTCCGCTAGTTTAGCCTCTCCCTCTCTGGGCCTTACCACAGCTACGTGGTATACTGTAGATGCCTGGATTTTCAAGTAGAATCTTATCTTTAACCGATCTGAGATGTAAAAGCTTAGGACACGTAGAAAATCATCTTATCATTTTATGTTTCTGCATAATTTTCTAAATGACATCTGTGATATTCTTAATGTATGGAAAAATTACAATCCAAAGAGACTGATCTGCTGAACGTTTAGTCTTCGAAGATACCTGAGGAGATATAAGTTTTTGAATGGAGGGTTTTATGTCTCGATACTGGACTATGTTGGGAATGTGGAATCTTTGGTACAATGACACTACTCAGTATATATCTCGACTATACCAAACACTGTATTTTTGCATTCTACGCGCATTTGGCTAACCATGTTAGCTTCATCAGGAGCATACTGTTTTGCTGAGTAGTGTCGATACTGGTAATTATTTGACTGAAGAAAGGAAGTAAGGTGTTTTAATTCTAATTGAAGAGATCCTAGTTGACAGACTGATAAGCTCTGCCGACAAGGGAGTGGATTACTGAGTGTTCATTGGCATTTAAAAATATATTCGTATTGGTCTGCCTTTTGTATATATGAAGGGAGAGAATTAATATTTTTAATATCAAAAATATAGTGAATAGTTGAGTTGGTATCATCAGCGTAAAGTTTTCAGAATTTTGACTTAAAATACTAAGTGTTGATGGATTGTTTTTAGAAGCGTTCTAATACTAATTGCACACACATTTATAGAATACTTCTAAAAATAAGCTAGCGATACTTTTTATCTTAAACTAGAACTTTTAAAACATTGCGTTGATCACACGTTCGTAATTTGAGACCAGGCTCTCTTTAAAATTTTCTGAACAATCTCAACTCTTTGCATTAAAATATCCACTTGTCCTTTCATTTTGGAGATAATAATGCTCTTCCTTTCTTAGATATTCTGAATAATCCAAAGTCAAATATGAGGATACAGAAAGCCACTCATACGGAGAGATATTTAAACGCTTCCTCCCTTGACTATCCCGTTCGAAAATATTCGGTCATCAACTCGCTTGCTTATAGATCTGTATCAATCCCTCAGCCATGACCTCTTCACTCAGAACTAAAGCATCTTACTTACGTTCTTCAATCACACAATTCCCAATACAGAATTATAAAAGGCTCCGTTCAAAAACATACATCTTCCCAGATGTCTCCGAAGACTAGAAGGCAAGCAGATTAGTCCCTTGTGTTGTAGTTCTTTAACATATTAAAAATATCACAGATAACATTTCAAAAATTCTACGTAAATATAAAATATTAGCACGATGATCTTCGCTACCGATCTGTCAGAGATCGAATTCCATTGAAAATTCAGGGATCTATAGTATACCATGAAGCTGTGGTAAAACCTAAATGGGCAAAACGAGCAGAAGAATATGAACAAGAATTAAAGAGCAACAAGGATAACTATGTCCTCGTATCACTCACTTTTTTCTGGTTTTTCATCTTGGCTAGCCATTAGCTGGCAACCAGCTTACGTGATCCCTCCATTATCGACGTCTTGATCTTGCGAAACGAACAAATTCTTGAATGTTGACTTCTTCTCGTATAGTTGTGCTCCTTACTTGGTCTCTTAGAGTTTTTCCTTTGACAGTGCGCACTGTTTTCATTTCTGTAGCTTTCATGAGGGTTTTTGTTTTAGATGTTCCCGGTCTTGTTTCTGTTGCATATGTTAGAATCGGTCTTGCCACGATTCTGTGTATATACACTTAGCTTTCTGTAGACATGTAGATATTTTTCCATAGTAAGTTCCTCAAACAATCAGATATTCTCGATATTTTATTTGCCTGATTGAGTACCTCTGATATAGATTTTTTGAGCTCGCTGGCTGTACTCCCAAGTACGTGCAGTAAATATTCTGTGCTACTGTTCTATTGTAGACGGCAAATTTACATCTGGTGGGGTCTTTAGCTATAACCATTGATTCTATTTTTTCCACTGTATTCTCTTCAGTATTTTCGAACACCAGCATGAAATAGGACTCAAGAGTCCCTTTGACAAATTAAAGATTCTTGCAGCACATTCCTTTTCCTATCCTAGAAAAATTTGAGGTTTCACTGGTCTTTATCTTTCACCAGTCTGGGAACAGATCATCCATAAAGCCCCACCCTCCACCTACCTGGGTTCACTAATATAAAATGCGTGTGCAAGCGGAACGAAACCAGTTTAGTGCTATATTCTCGAAACAAGCTTTGAAGAAATCTATAGGACGATCAGTGAAACATCATCATCACCTATTCAGTAGATACTGGAGAAATCCACCATATTTACGGGTATAATTTAAACTTATAAAAAAATTGTAAAAGAACAAGGTTGTGTCAACTGACGAAATAGAAATGGCGGAAATTTCCATTTCTGTAATAAAGAAGCAGGTGGATATACAGACTTTCTCTGAGAAAAACAGTAAACTGAAGGCGAAACTATTTATAAAGAAGATGCCAAAGCACAAATTGGCAACCAAGAGCGGAATAAAAACCTCTTTTATAAGAAATTTGTATGTAGACAAACCTTGTTCGATACTCTAGAAAAATATATCACAAACAAAAGTTTTTTAAAAAAATCTTATTTTTTAACAGAGCTTGAAAATTTTACCCCTTCTCAACCCAGCGAAAAAAAAGTCATGAGAATGGAGGGGAGACACTTAAACGAATAATGTTTCTAATAGTAAATCTTTAAAGTTTTAGAAGCCCTTCGATAGGGGGTCTATTCATAGCACAATCCTTTTCTTACAGTAACACGTTACGAGCTTAAGTCACTCTTCCAATAAGAAAAACTTGTATCTATGCCTTCGCTACTCTACATCGATAGACGCAGAGTGGGAGCGTTCTTCAGTCGCTACTCCAGTCTTCTTCTTCTTCTTTCTTCTTGCACAGTGGGCCTTAGGCCTGTTTCTTCTTCAGTTTCAGCCTCCCTTGATTTATAGATTATCGATCCATCTTTCCTGCAGGATGCTTCTATTTCCTGCAGGTGGTTTGTTCCTTGCGATGCGTACTAGCTTTTCGTTCGTCATTCTGTTGATGAAGCTGTTCCACTCTTGTTTCCGCTTTAGTACCCACTCATTTATGTTTTCCGTCTTGCACATTTTCCTTATATTTTCACTTCTTTCTCTGTCCAGTAGCGTTTTTCCTGCGATGTTTCGGAGTATTCTCATTTCTGTGGTCTCCAACAAACGTTTTGTTTTTGCTGTATCGGGTCTCGTCTCTGATGTGTATGTCATGATTAGCCTTATTGTTGCTTTATAAATTCTAGATTTTGTTTCTTGGCTTAGGAGCTTCTTTTTCCAGATTGTGTTATTAAGCAGCCTGCTATTGTGCTTGCTTTAGTGACTTGCTGTCTCACCTCTTCTTGGACGTCTCCATAGCTTGTTATGTCGATTCCCAAATATCTAAATTTTAGTTCTTGTTGTATTACCTTCCCGTCAATTTCTATTTTGCAGCATATTGGTTCTTAGGCTATTGTCATTTCTCAGTTGAGATAATCATGTTGTACTCTTTGCCTTAAAGATAAGTCCTAATCTCTAGAGATCGTTTTCAGATTCCGCGAGTAGTACCGCATAGTCTGCGAAGCAGAGAATTGTAATTTCTGTATCACCCATCTTGTAACCCCTACGTAACGTTGTCTATTACTATATTGAATAGAAGGGGTCTTAGTGAATCACACTACCTAATGCCGCTATTAATAGGTATAGTGTTCGTTAGTTTATTGTTAATTCTGGCTTGAACTTTATTATTTAAGTATATATTCTCAATGGTTTGAACTATGTTTATTGGGATGTCTCTGTTATATAGCAGATGTATAATATTTTGCAGTTGTATGCGGTCGAATGCTTTCTGTAGATCTATGAAGCTCAGATATGCCGGTTTGTTATATTTTATGGATGTTCCAACCACTTGTCTCAATATAAATATTGCGTTCTTCTGACAGTGATGTAATTGTATTAATTTTGTTAGTTTTTATTTTTGTAGTGAGTTTTAATGTCGTGTCTAGTAAGTTTATACCCCTGTAGTTATTTGGGCACTTTTTAATTCCTTTTTTAAACATCGGTATCATTGTGTTAATTCTCCATGCGTCCGGTATCTCGCATTGTCCTATTATCTTTCGAATCAGTTTCGTAAGTTCTGCTATTAAGTTATCCCCTTCATATCTTAACAATTCATTAGGTATTCCATTCTGTCCGGGTGACTTTCTTTTCTTTAACGATTTTATAGCTTTTTCTACTTCTTGATATATAATTTGTACTTCTTCTCTTATTTCTGGTGTTTGTGGTGTGATAGTGTGTTTATTGATGTTGTCGTTTCCTTTAAATAGATCGGTCAAATATCTTTCCCTCAGGTATTTTATTAGTTTCAGTAAGCTCTGCTACTTCTTTTCATTGTTTCCGTAAAAAGCGCCACATCTGGTTTTGAGCACCATAGAAATCATTCTCTAGTCTTTTGGAGAATTTTTCTCAATATTCATTTTCTGTCTTACTCATCAATAAGTTTGTTTCATTTTGTATTAGTTTATCCTGATCTCGAGATTCTTGAGTTCGTAGCGATCTGTGTTGTAAACAGAATTTGCGTTTTTCTTTGCATTTTTTTGTCCTCCTTTGTGAACCATGGTATTCTCTTGTTGTCTCCTTTGTTAGATGTTATAGTTCGTGTTCCTAGGGCTTCTTGTGCGGCAGACTGTATATTTATCTTTATCTTGTTCCAACCCTCATTTATATTATCTTTAACACTAACTTATGCCTATTGTCTTTTGCCTACATCGGCGGAGTTTAAGGTCCACCCAACGCAGATACATCCAGTATCTGCGTTGGGTATATCCTCCTGTTTGTCACTATATAATCTAATATATACTCTTCGAAGGTATCCTTGTATTGGTTTTTGTGGTCGAAAAAACTGTTGTTTATTCTTAATTCATTGAAAGAGCAGAAGTTAGCCATCAATTCTGCGTTTTTATTCATTTGATCTTCATTAAATCCTTGTTTTACTCCAGGGACTACTTCTTTTCCAATGTACGCATTAAAATCACCCATGAGAGTCAAGTATTCTTCAGGGGATATAGTGTCGAGGAACGTCTGTAATTGTTCATAAAATTTATCTCTTTAATTTCTAGTTTTGCAGTTTCCGGGGCTATATATTAAAGCAAGGTTGAGCTTTTGCTTGTCCATTGAGATTTTAATACATACTGTTCTTTTCGAGATGTATTGGCATTCATCTATGTGGTCTCTGAATTTCTCGTGGATTACTATACCTATGTCAGCTCTAGCACGTTCTTCTGTTTTTACACCGTTTTATATATATATATATATATATATATATATATATATATATATATATATATATATATATATATATATATATATATATATATATATATATATATATATATATATATATATATATATATATATATATATATATATATATATATATATATATATATATATATATATATATATATATATATATATATATATATATATATATATATATATATATATATATATATATATATATATATATATATATATATATATATATATATATATATATATATATATATATATATATATATATATATATATATATATATATATATATATATATATATATATATATATATATATATGTATATATATTGTATATATATATATATATATATATATATATATATATATATATTATATATATATATATATATATATGTATGTATATATGTGTATATATATATATATATATGTATATATATATATATATATATATATATATATATATATATATATATATATATATATATATATATATATATATATATATATATATATATATATATATATATATATATATATATGTATATATGTATATATATATATATATATATATATATATATATATATATATATATATATATATATATATATATATATATATATATATATATATATATATATATATATATATATATATATATATATATATATATATATATATATATATATATATATATATATATATATATATATATATATATATATATATATATATATATATATATATATATATATATATATATATATATATATATATATATATATATATATATATATATATATATATATATATATGTATATATGTATATATATATATATATATATATATATATATATATATATGTATATATGTATATATATATATATATATATATATATATATATATATATATATATATATATATATATATATATATATATATATATATATATATATATATATATATATATATATATATATATATATATATATACATATATATATATATATATATATATATATATATATATATATATATATATATATATATACATATATATATATATATATATATATATATATATATATATATATATATATATATATATATATATATATATATGTCTGTCTCATATTTCCGGAAAAGTAGTTGTTAAACTCACCTGATTTGCTAATGGACATTTTCATCTACAGTATCTCAAGAAGTGAATTACCACTCGTTTAAAAAAACGATTTTTCTACCAGTATAATTAAGTTCTGGGCTGGGCTGCTTAGCCAAAAATGTATAGGTAAATGTACTATATTTTTATATCAAGAATTATCACTAGTTATTCTTACATAATAATACAATTCTTTTATCTCGATTTTATTCGAATAGATTGTTTCCTGTTAAAAATCCCAGCTAATGTTTCCATTTGCAGGGAAATTACTCCAGTATTCTAATATTTTCAGGTAAGTACTAATTAAGATATTTTAAAATTTCTTCGTTGTAAATTGTTACCTTAAAAAAATAATCGCCAATCGGTTTTACTTTATATTTTAAAGGCCAGATTTTGTAAATAAATTTGAATTTCAAAGATGGAGGGAAAAAAATTTTTAGTCGAAGTTAACAAATCTGTAATTATGTTCATTAACCCATGCCTTTGAAACAGTACGGTTTCTATTAGCATAATTTTTATCAGTGTTAATTTCCTGTTGGTAATAAGGTGCTTTTAATTAAGAAACACCAAAGAAATAAGGTAAAAAAATGATAATTTGTATTATATCGCTTCTCTAAACATACATATATATAAGTATATATATATATATATATATATATATATATATATATATATATATATATATATATATATATATATATATATATATATATATATATATATATATATATATATATATATATATATATATATATATATATATATATATATATATATATATATATGCAGTGAAATTCCCTTCCGCGGACACCCCTCTTACACGGACACCTTCCTTGAACAGACAGTTTCTCATGGTCCAGACCGATTCTCATATAATTGGCATTATGTTAACTCCCTCTTGGATGGACGTTTTCTTGAACGGACGCGAACACAAAAAAATGTTCTCTTAACAGGACAAAAAACAATAAAAAATAAACGCCTTGTCTCATTTTTCTGTGGCGAGTATCGCTGTTGCGTTTCCTAATTGCGTCGCGCATCAACGTCGCTGCGTGTCTCCACTGAGGGACTTCCAGGAGTAAACCGGGGATTTATAGTTCTCAATTTTTCGGTACACGCAGGGATTTAATATTAGTCTGGCCCTCATGCAACAAAGAGCCACAGTGGGCGACACATTAATTTTAGAATGGGAAAAATGCTCTTCTTTAATTAAGGGATATTCACGGAGAGACATCTATAACGCCTATGAGACAGGCCTGAATTTTACGGCTTGGATGACAGAAGAAATTATGACAGAGTGGTTGCAAGATCTTGATTGGAAAATGACAAAAGACAGAAGAAACATTTTGCTATTTTTAGACAAAGCAGGATCATTGTCTAAAAATAGTAAAATGTTGCTTCGTTCTTTTGTCATTTTCCAGTCAAGATCTTGCCACCACTCTGTCATAATTTATCCTGTCATCCAAGCCCTAAAATACAGGTCTGTCTCATCGGCATTATCTCTTAATTAAAGAAGGGCTTTTTTCGCGGACCTGAAAAAAACATTAAGGATAAGTTTTTTGCATTTTTGTTACGACAAGCCTACTGATACTCTCACCCCTTTTATCTATTCTTTGAATTGATATGAAAAGAAAAACAACGCACTAATTCCAGAAAACCTTATCTAAAAAAAAAAAATTCTTGTGCATACCTGTCAAAGAAATCCCCTTATGGGGAGATGCTATTAACCAATTTTAACACAACTTGCCAATTTTGGTACCATTACCAGTCAAAAAGCTTCTCTTTTCATTGAAATTGCTGTTCGACATCCACTTGTTTAGAAGGATTTCTTTATATTTAATTATATCAGCAGCTTGTGTTTTTCCGATATTAAAACGCTTGGATAAATCCCTTACACTTAATTTTTCCTTATTGTGAACTTCAATAATCTCAATTTTTTTCTTTAAGAATGAGAATTTTTCTATTGTATTAAGCAGAACACAAATAGAAGAGTGACCTATAATTTAAAAGTAATTAAATTTTTATAATGGCCGAAAGAGGGTGAACCCGATTTTTTCCAAGCCGGTTCTCTTTTGCAAGTATGAGAATTTATCTTTCAGAAACCTATTTTCTACTTTTGAGATCCGATATGAAAATTCCAACACCAATAAGTCGGGCCCAAATTTGTGATTTCATACAAACGGTACTCTTATATCGTTACTTTCTGCAAGTGCTTCACGGTTTACTGTGCAGTGTGGATATCGCGTAAGTAACTTATTATAAGTCCCACTATTGCCACAAGTAATCCAAATAATACTTTATTATTTCTCCTAAAAAACTAATTTACTTTAACAGAAAGATCCAAAACATGGTAATTATTAAATCTAGTTATTGAAATACTTACCATAGTTAAGTACTTGTTTTATTGAACAAAATTAATTATAAGATGAGATAAGTTAATTTTTCCTCCTGGAAAATCTACTACGTATCAATTGTGTCTGCCTGTGTTTAGAAGGTAATACGTATACCTTTTTTATAAGTATTTTTCTGTATATTGTGCCAAGAGATATTTATTCCGATTTAAAAGAAAAATATATGTTTTAAACGATTTTTGGCAAATATTCATTTTCATGAGATAATAAAGGGTAAGTAAATATATAATCAGAAATTTTCTCATTTTTAAAAAATAGTTATTTTGGCCAGATTTTATTTTACCTATTGTTTTACTAGGTTCTGACAATTTTATCATTACTATCTACATTTAAATTTTTCAGTTTCCAGTTATAACTGATTTCTTTTAAAGTTTAAATATAAAAAAATCTGTATCTTAATTTACATGAAATCGAAAAAATATTACAAAGTATATGTGACACATTTAACCTTAGTCTCTTGATATTTTATTATTTAAATTATTTTGCCAACAATATTGATTAATTTAACTACACAGAATTGGTAAAGTTATTTAGCAGTACTTCCCTCGTAAATACGTAGCTTTTAAAAAATACAGAATTTGACTTTCTCATATTAAATAATAACTTTAAATAAGCACTATAAAACCTTATCTGAAGTAACATATACTATATAGTGAGATATTAATTACAAAAGAAATTAAGCAATTTGATTAAAAATAATAAAAAAATAACAAAATTTTCAAATGTTTCAACCCCGACAATCTTCAAAACTCTAAAATAACTTACTATGTTCAAAACAATTAGTCTTTGGACCTCTCCTCACCTGTTAATTGCTTATATGTTACGCTATAAATAATTACGCCTAAAATTTATGTATTGTTTTATACAGCAAAAAAAAATAAGAAAAATTCTTATAGAAAAAAAGATACCTTGGTTTAAAAAATTATGTATATGAGTATTATCAAAAGGATGTTCCATGAAGAATAAAAGAAGCAAAAAGAATTCTAAAGAGAAATAACACTACTACGGTCTTGAAACTTTACTAGTAAATTCGAAACTGTATGTTAAATATTTCTCGAATGTAACAAGATAATCTTATTATACCAATGTTAGATGGGTAGTCTATATTCGCCCTAAGCTAGTAAAGTACGACTAATCAGTCTTCAGTAACTGTATACTACTTATCCATATGATGTATAATTCTTTTAAATATACGACAATAAATGGTAAACTGAAAATTTATTAAAAGAGGTAATAGGTAATAAATATCTGCAAGATTTGAGTAAAATAATGCATATTCTTACAAAATTTTCCTTGGTTACGCATACACTTCAAAAAAAAAAAAAGTTTATGACAATTTACTGTTTTTAATGACTTCAAGGCTTAAAGAAATTAAAACGGAATCTTGCGTTTACGCTGCCAATCCTCAAACCTCTATTATTTATCATTACTGAGGAAGTCAAATCTAATAGATGCACTGTAAAATGCATGCAAATTACGAAAGAAAAGTAACAAAGTGAAGGATGAAAAGGATAAAAAAATCAGTGAAGAAAGTTATAAAGTGTATTGAAACAAACATATCAATGCTGAAAAAAGTTGTATGTAAAGAGTATAAATCAAACAAAAAATATTGTTATAAAGCCACTAAAGTCACTATATTATCTCTTGATCAAAACATCTTATAAGTGTTTATTGATGAATAATAAATGGTATATTCAATACGATTTTAGCATTCTATTAGAGCAACAATCCTATAATATGTTGGGTGATAAGAATATTCTAGATAATGCAAAATGAATTTCTGTAGAAAAACTTCAACCCGCGAAGCTTGTCTGAGAGGTGAATAAGGACAACACTTCGGATAGTGTAAAATGAATTTGTGCCTATGTAGTCTGCAGAAACTTCCAGTAAAATTTATTAGAAAGGAAGTTGTTGTTTTTTTTAGATTGGAAATGACACATGTTAATAATAGCGGCTGTTATGATTTTCTAACAATGCTATCTCCGACAATTCCAAAGTCAGAATCCGCTTAACAAATCAAGACTCCGCTCAATGTAGAAAGTCAAATTTATTAAAAAAATGTAGAAAGGAAAGTTAGTAAATCTTAAGAATTTTCTTTTAGAATTTCCCAAGATTATGTAACAAGTAGCAGAAAAACAAAAGCTTAAACTGTGCAGAACTTAATGGAGGGTATGAAGAGAAACGTTCGATAATTAAGTAGAAAACCATTAACTAATTAGAACAAGATATGTTTAGAGCAGGGGTGCTCAAACGGTCGATCGCGATCGACAAGTCGATCGCGAGTGCTTTTTGAGTCGATCTCGAGAAAAAAAATTCCGATATAGAACTATTCACAGATTTTGTTTTAGGTAACTAAAACAAAATGTAATGAATAAACTACTAAAATTTATTCGATCCACAATTAGGCCAGAATAACCCCCTCATCACTTTCTTTTATCGTAATAACCCCCCGCTAGCGGCAAAAGGCGGCTTTATCAAAGGAACGCGCGGTACTTGTCAAAGGAAAGCCGCGTTTTTAATTCCCGCCGATTTTTCTAGAAACTTCGGGCGGCGTGTTTGACGGGAACATTCGAGACTTCGTTCGCGCCGATATAAATGTTGCGCCTGCAGGAATAGGAGTCAGTCAGAGTTGTAACTTGAAGGCGATACATCGATACAAAGTTTATTAATAAATAGTCCAAAATGAGTGCGGCGAAGAAAATTAAAACTTATCATTTTAATAACGATTGGGAGGAAGAATTTTTCTTTTGTATGATAAAGGATAAGTGCATTTGTCTCATTTGCCGTGCGTCAGTTGCAATACCTAAGCGTGGGAACTTAGAGAGGCATCATAAAACGGTTCATAAAAACTATGAAAAGGATTTTCCGTCACAGAGTGAATTAAGAAAACGAAAAGTACGTGATTTGATAACTTGTTTGAAAAAAGAACAAACCATGTTCACAAGACCAGCCAAACAATCAAAAGCTGCAACGATCGCGTCATTTAAAATATCTCATATATTGGCGAAACACAAGAAACCATTTGATGATGGATTGGTTGTGAAGGAAGCATTTATTGAAGCGGGTGAGACTTTATTTGGAGATTTTAAAAATAAAACAGAGATTATGTCTGCTATTAGAGAACTTCAGTTATCTCGTCCGACTGTCACAAGGCGTGTTGAAGTCATGAGTCAGGACATGGCAGATAAACTAAAACATGATATCATGGAATGTACATACTTTTCTTTGCAGTTCGACGAATCCACCAATATGACAGACACTGCCCAGCTGTGTATTTTTATTCGAATGGGATTCAATGACATGTCGGCTAAGGAAGAGTTTTGACAATGATTCCTCTGAAAGGAAAGACCCGTGGCAAAGATATATATGACGTTTTCTTCAATTTTGTAACAAACTACAAGCTACCAATATATAAACTAGTGTGCATTACAACCGATGGAGCACAAGCAATAACTGGAAATAAAAACGGTTTTGTGGCATTGTGTCGAGCTAATGATGATTTCTCTTCATTTTTCTCCTTCCATTGCATTATACATCAACAAGTTTTGTGTTTAAAAGTTTTAAACATGGAGGAGATTATGGGCATTGCAATAAAAATTGTGAATTCTATCCGTGCACGTAGCTTGCAACGACGACTCTTTAAATTGCAGTTGGAAGATAGTGAGTCAGCTGAACACACTGATTTAGTTCTTCACACGGACGTCAGGTGGTTGAGTCGCGGAAAATTCCTAGAAAGGTTTCAAGAATTATTGCCCGAAATAACAGCTTTTCTGGACGAAAGAGGTGATGACACTCAGATGCTGAAAAACGGAAAATGGCTGACTGATTTGGCTTTTTTGACAGACATCACAATGCATTTAAACACCATTAATTTGGAGTTCAAGGTAAAGGAAAAAATATTATTGAGATGATTAGCGCAATAAACGCATTCAAAAGTAAATTGCATCTTATGATAGATCAACTGAAAAGAAAGGATCTGAAAAATTTTCCGTGTTTGAAAGCAAGGATTCAGTTAAATTATGATATTTATGAGGCAGAATTATCAAATATTTTGGGCCAATTCGAAATACGTTTTAATGATTTCAGTAAATTTGCAAATATCGCATCATTTATGAGTTATCCTTTTTCATGTAAAAACATTAAGGAATTAGCTACTGAAATAGCAAGTCAGTTCATGTTCTGTTGAAAATGAGTTAGTGCAGATTATATCAGATATACATCTCAAAGCCACAGCATCTGATACAAAATTCTGGTGTTTTATATCTGAAGATAAATATCTGAATCTAAGGCAAATCGCCCTTCAACTGACGGCAATGTTTGGGTCAACTTACTTGTGCGAGTCTGTATTTTCTGAAATGAAGATAATTAAGTCAAAATATCGCAATCGACTAACTGACGAACATATGTCATCATGCTTGCGATTAGCACTCAGTAATTACGTACCATCTTATGAAAAGTATGCTGAGGACATGCAGTGCCACGCTTCAACATCCAAAGTCACTCTTTAGTTAAGTTTAGACACTAGAACTTGTTTGTTTTGTAAGAACCAATAAACTCGCAATTTTGAATAATTATGAGTTTTTTCATTGACATTTTAGAGCAGACCTACACTTACCTTGACTAAAAGAATGCATATTGTGCGGAAAACTAATATCTATGCCACGATACACCCTACCTAGACGACAATCCTGCATCACACTTACTTGCAGCCTCTCAGAGTCGATCGATCGTAGTCTAATAATATTGAGGTAGCAGTTCAAGTTTGAGCACCCCTGGTTTAGAGTATTGCTGAGTTACCGTAAACACATATAAAACATTCCAAAACTCTATCGGGCAGTTTTTATCTATGTTTTTTATATGGAAATATAATTTTTGGAAAGGTTATATTTCATATTTTTAATGCTTATGTCTGAAACCTTGCAAAACTCTATCGAACAATTTTTATATATGATTTTTATCTTTTATTTCAGTATAAGTAAGTAGACATCATAAAAGTAACATAACGAATTATATCCACTCATGTGTATAGTTTATTTAAATAAGCTCTCCATAATACATTTTCATCCAGCTGTAAAAGTGTCTAAACGTATAGTAAATTCAGAGCAATGTATCATCGGGAGCGGTAATAAATCTCCTTTATGAAATAAGTTTATGGTCTAGAAGCTCATTGTGTCAGCAGAAACCCAAGGGCTATAAACAGTATTTAATAGATATCTAAAATGATGAGAGTCGGAAGCTGCTAGACAAATAATACGTGTTAATTTTATTGTATAATATTTAATTAGGCTCTAAAAGTCCATACTTAAAACACTTTTTGACACTTATAACAATTTTCGAATTTTACCACACCATTTTTATGCGTACGTAAAAACACCTTAATATTGTAAAAATTGTTTTATAAAAGTTACAGCACTGAAAAAAAAAATTTTAATTAACAACACTTTTTTAAGTAACAGAAAAATAAGGGTTACCCCCGATTCTACGGTTGCCCATCTTATTTAATTTGTTCACAACGGATGTTCCAAAATTTTATTAAAACACTGTTAAGGAAGTAGCCTGTGGCTAGTTGTTCATGATACATCAATTACAACTGTATCAAAACAAATAGGAGATATTGTTCGTAAAATACTTCAAAGTATAAACGAACTGAAATTATAGACGAGGTATGGGAAGATAAAAATAAACTCAAGTAAAATACGAACGATGTATTTAACAAACCTAATCTTTTTCTGCGTTTAACTTAGATCAAAATATCAGAAAATCAACTCTTAAACTGAATCGAATATTTAAAACTTTATCCTGACAGAAGCCTAATTGGAACACCGATAAATTAATTAAAAGAGCTCTTAATCAAATGCATTTAGTCTACCCCCTACTAAATAAGATAACCACATTTCATACAAGAATCAACTTTAAGCTTACTAAAATATTTGTAAGGCCGGTTTTGACTTTTGGTGTACCATCTGTAAGACCGATCTTAATCTTAATCTTAATCTTGTAAGCCATTCAAATAGATTGTAAAGAATTATACTTGATGTTTTTAGCTATACAATGCACAAAATTATCCATAGAGATATTAATAAAAAACAAAGTGTAAATATCTCAATAAAATTATTAGTAAATATTTTGCCACAGCCGTCACTACCACACCCTTATGATACAATCGCATATTAATTCAAATACAAATATCACTGATGTTCTTGTTCAGTAAGAAGTTTGAAAAAAGTCGACACAGCTGCCTATTTTGCACTTTATTCTTAATTTTTTTCCTTCTACTAAGCAGGACATACTCTATTTTTGAGAAACCAGATTTTTTAGTATTTACAAATAAAAGTCTCTAGGCTTTTTGACTTAACATGCAATCGTTAAAGATTAAATTAAATATATAAAAGCTAAAAACAAAACACTCGAAGAAAAGCCATCCCAAATTTGTAGAAAAGTGTTTTCTAGTAAAGCTGATAAAAATGATGTATAAATTAACTTTTATTCAAAACCGTTAATCACTTCAAACTACAGCAACTTTTATCATTTAATAAAAGTAACAGTAACCTCAGATTAATATTTGTTTCTTTATTACTCTTTTTTCTTTGCAGCCTTAGGTTAATCCCCATAAAGTCAAAAGTGATTTCAGACAAGAGTACAAAACTACGTTTCATTCATATGAATATTACCAATATGGTACAGAAGCTATATTAAAATATTGGCTTCGACATAGTGTTTGGTTTGTTACTGGTGGATTTTTTTCTTTAATTTATGGCAATTTACATCGAAAAAACGGTTTCAGTTTTAACGTAATCATGGGACTGGACAGGACTAGTCTGTATCCGTAAAATGTTACCTGAGACATATATATATATATATATATATATATATATATATATATATATATATATATATATATATATGTATGTATATATATATATATATATATATATATATATATATATATATATATATATAATATATATATATATATATATATATTTAACAATCTATTTTGAATGGCTTACAAGATTAAGATTAAGAATTAAGATGGTCTTACAGACAGTTAGGTACAAGCCAAAAGTCAAAAAACCTTCCTTACAAAATATTTTAGTAAGCTTAAAAGTTGATTCTTGTAATGAAATGTGGTTTATCTTATTTAGTAGGGAGGTAGACTAAAATGCATTTGATTTAAGAGCTCTTTTAATTAATTTAATCCGGTGTTCCAATTAGGCTTCTGTTCAGGATAAAGTTTTAAAATTATTACAATTTCAGTTTAAGAGGTTTGATTTTCTGATTATATTTGGATTCCTAAGTTTAAACGCAGAAAAAGATTAGGTTTGTTAACATACATCGTTTCGTATTTTAACTTGAGTTTATTTTTATGCTTCCCATACCTCGTCTATAATTTCATTTCGTTTATACTTTGAGAGTATTTTACGAACAATATCTCCTATTTGTTTTGATACAGTTTGTAATTGAATGTATCATGAACAACTAGCCACTAGGCTACTTCCTTAACAGTGTTTTTAATAAAATTTTGGAACAATCCGTTGTGAACAAATTAAATAAGATGGGCAACCGTAGAATCGGGGGTAACCCTTATTTTTTCTGTTACTTAAAAAAGGTAGTTGTTAATTAAAATTTTTTGTTTTTCAGTGCTGTAACTTTTATAAAACAATTTTTAACAATATTACGGGTGTTTTTACGTACGGCATAAAAATGGTGTGGTAAAATTCGGAAAATTGTTATAAGTGTCCATTTTAAGTATGGACTTTTTAGAGCCCTAATTAAATATTTAGAATAGGGGGCAATAAAATTAACACGTATTATTTGTCCTAGCAGCTTCCGAGACTCTCATCATTTTAGATAATCTTTTAAATACTGTTTTATAGCCCCATGGGTTTCCTGGCTGACTACAAGGAGAGCTTCTAGACCATAAAACTTATTTCATAAAGGAGATTTATTACCGCTCCCGATGGATACATTGGCTTCTGTAATTTACTATACGTTTAGACACTTTTAGCAGCTGGATGAAAATGTATTATGGAGAGCTTATTTTAAAATAAACTATACACATGAGTGGATATAATTCGATTATGTTACTTTTATATGATGTCTACTTACTTATACTGAAATAAAAACGATAAAAATCATATATAAAAATTGTGTCGATAAGAGTTTTGGCAAGGTTTCAGACCATAAGCATTAAAAATAATAGGAAATATAAACCTTTCCAAAATTTATATTTATCCATATAAAAAACATAGATAAAAACTGCCCGATAGAGTTTTGGAATTGATTTAATATGTGTTCTACGGGTAACTCAGCAATACTCCTAAAAAACCAGGGGATGCTCAAACTTGAACTGCTACCTCAATTATATATAGACTACGATCGTATCGCACTCTGAGAGGCTGCAAGTAAAGTGTGATGCAGGACTGTCGTCTAGGTAGGGTGTAATCGTGGCATAGATATTAGGTTTTTCCGCACAATATGCATTCTTTTTAGTCAAGGTAAGTGGGTAGGTCTGCTCTAAAATGTCAATGAAAAAACTCATAATTAATTCAAAATTTGCTGAGTTTATTGGTTCTTACCAAACAACAAACAACGTTCTAGTGTCCTAAACTTAACTAAAGAGTGACCCCCCCCCCAAAACCTTTGGATGTTGAAAGCGTGGCACTGCATGTCCTCACATACTTTTCCATAAGCATGGTACGTAATTACTGAGTGCTAATCGCAAGCATGATGATCATATGTTCGTCCAGTTAGTCGATTGCGATATTTTGACTTAATTATCTTCATTTCCAGAAAATGCAGACTCGCAACAAGTAAGTTGACCCCCAAAAAAAAAAAAAAAAAATAAAAAAAAAACATTGCCGTCAGTTGAAGGGCGATTTGCCTTAGAATTCAGATTATTTATCTTCCGATATAAAACACCAGAATTTTTGTATCAGATGCTGTGGCTTTGAGATGTAATATCTGATATAATCTGCACTATCTCATTTTCAACAGAACATGACTGACTGCTATTTCAGTAGCTAATTCCCTTAATGTTTTTACATGAAAAAGGACAACTCATAATGATGCATATTTGCCAAATTTTACTGAAATCAATTAAAAACGTTATATGCAGAATTGGCCCAAAAAAGATTTGAAAAAATTTTTAAATTTCTGGCCATCATAAATAATCAAAATTAAACTGAGGATTCCGTGCTCTCAAAGACGGAAAATTTTTCAGATCCTTTGTTTTTTTCGAGTTGATCTATCATAAGTTGCAATTTAAACATTTTGAATGCGTTTTATTTGCGCTAATCATCTCAATAATATTTTTTTTCCTTTACCTTGAGAGAACCAAATTAATGGTGGTTTAAATGCAATTGTGATGGTCTGTCAAAAAGGCCAAATCAGTCAGGCCATTTTCGCCTTTTTTCAGCATCTGAGTGTATCACCTCTTCGTCCAGAAAAAGCTGTTATTTCGGGCATAATTCTTGACCTTTTCTAGAATTTTCCGCGACTCAACCCCCTGACGTCCGTGTGAAGAACTAAAATCAGTGTGGTGTTCACTGACTCACTATCTTCCAACTGCAATTTAAAGAGTCGTCGTTGCAAAAGCTACGTGCACGGATAGAATTCACCAATTTTTATTGCAATGCCCATAATCTCCTCCATGTTTAAGAACTTTTAAACACAAAACTTGTTGATGTATAAATGCAATGGAAGGAGAAAAATGAAGAGAAATCATCATTAGCTCGACACAATGCCACAAAACCCGTTTTTGGTTATTTCCATTACTGCTTGTGCTCCATCGTTGTAATGCACACTGAGTTTTATTATATTGGTAACTTTGTAGTGTTGTTAACAAAAATTGAAGAAAACGTCATATAATATCTTTGCCACGGGTCTTTCCTTTCAGAGGAGAATCATTGTACAAAACTCTTCCCTTAGCACGACATATGTCAATTGAATCCCATTCGAATAAAAATACACAGCAGCGGGCAGTGTCTGTCATATTGGTGATTCGTCGAACTGCAAAGAAAAGTATGTACATTCCATGATATCATGTTTAGTTTTATTCTGCCATGTCCTGACTCTTCTGACTTCAACACGCCTTGTGACAGTCGGACGAGATAACTAGAAGTTCTCTAATAGCAAGACATAATCTCTGTTTTATCTTTTAAAATCTCCAAATGAAAGTCTTCACCCGCTTCAATAAACTGCTTCCTTCACAACCAATCCATCATCAAATGGTTTCTTGTGTTTCGCCAATATATAATAGATATTTTAAATGACGCGATCGTTGCAGCTTTTTGATTGTTCAACTGGCTGTCTTGTGACATGTTTTTTGTTCTTTTTTTCAACAAGTTATCAAATCACGTACTTTTCGTTTTCTTAATTCACTCTGTGACGGAAAATCCTTTTCATAGTTTTTATGAACCTTTTTTATGAATGCCTCTCTAAGTTTCCCACGCTTAGGTATTTTAACTGACGCACGGCAAATGAAGACAAATGCACTATCCTTTATTATACAAAAGAATAATTCTTCTCCCATCGTTATTAAAATGATAAGTTTTAATTTTTCTTCGCGCACACATTTTGATCTATTTATTAATAAACTTTGTATCGATGTATCGCCTTCAAGTTACAACTCTGGACTGACTCCTATTCCTGCAGCGCAACATTTATAATCGCGCGAACAAGATCTCGAATGTTTCCCGTCAAACACGCCGCCGAAGTTTCCTAGAAAAATCGCGGGAATAAAACGCGGCTTTCTTTGACAAGTACCGCGCGTTCCTTTGATAAAGCCGCCTTTTGCCGCTAGCAGGGGGTTATTACGATAAAAGAAAGTGATGAGGGGGTTATTCTGGCCTAATTGTGGATCGAATAAATTTTAGTAGTTTATTCATTACATTTTGTTTTAGTTACCTAAAACAAAATCTGTGAATAGTTCTATATCGGAATTTTTTTCTCGAGATCGACTCAAAAAGCACTCGCGATCGACTTGTCGATCGCGATCGACCGTTTGAGCACCCTGCCTAAACATATCTTGTTCTAATTAGTTAATGGTTTTCTACTTAATTATCGAACGTTTCTTCATACCCTCCATTAAGTTCTGCACAGTTTAAGCTTTTGTTTTTCTGCTACTTGTTACATAATCTTGGGAAATTCTTAAGATTTACTAACTTTCCTTTCTACATTTTTTAATAAATTTGGCTTTCTACATTGAGCGGAGTCTTGATTTGTTAAGCGGATTCTGACTTTGGAATTGTCGGAGATAGCATTGTTAGAAAATCATAACAGCCGCTATTATTAACATGTGTCATTTCCAATCTAAAAAAACAACAACTTCCTTTCTAATAAATTTTACTGAAGTTTCTGCAGACTACATAGGCACAAATTCATTTTACACTATCCGAAGTGTTGTCCTTATTCACCTCTCAGACAAGCTTCGCGGTTGAAGTTTTTCTACAGAAATTCATTTTGCATTATCTAGAATATTCTTATCACCCAACATATTATAGGATTGTTGCTCTAATAGAATGCTAAAATCGTATTGAATATACCATTTATTATTCATCAATAAACACTTATAAGAAGTTTTGATCAAGAGATAATATAGTGACTTTATGGCTTTTATAACAATATTTTTTGTTTGATTTATACTCTTTACATACAACTTTTTTCAGCATTGATATGTTTGTTTCAATACACTTTATAACTTTCTTCACTGATTTTTTTATCCTTTTCATCCTTCACTTTGTTACTTTTCTTTCGTAATTTGCATGCATTTTACAGTGCATCTATTAATTTGACTTCCTCAGTAATGATAAATAATAGAGGGTTTGAGGATTG
>CM032456.1:135858722-135974472 GCA_019049505.1 Pachyrhynchus sulphureomaculatus
TACCATCACTCACACGGCCAGATAATTCTATTGCAACGACACCTGTTGAGAAAGCGAACTTGTTGGCTGAACTCTTTGCTTCACATTCTAGTGTCAATTGTCGGTGTGGGTGTTTATGTTTAGCAGTGAATAATTTCTTATAAAGCATTGAACTTCGGTAATAGTTTGTTTCTTAAGGATTAGTTAAATAAAATAAAATAACAAACAAACTTTAGTGTGCAAATATTGTAAAAAATCAAGGCTACTATTAAAATTAGTGTAAATTGTTCCCGTCCATTAGCTTACATGTTGTATAAATCTTCGCGGTCGATTTTTTCGTTCGTTATAACGATGTTTCAATTTATTACCATTGTCCATAGTTCTTCTTGGCAGAAGGTTATACGGTTTAAATATATCAAAGGATTTTCATAACACCCTATTTATAATATATATATATATATATATATATATATATATATATATATATATATATATATATATATATATATATATATATATATATATATATATATGTGTATATATATATATATATATATATATATATATATATATATATATATATATATAGGGTGTTATGAAAATAGTTTAATATATTAATATATTGAAATGAGTGATTCCTTCGATCACGTGAGCAACGTTAAATACATTTTTTTCTTCAAGTGTGACATACTGAGAATTTGATAAAAATCCCATTTATTACCCCGTAAGACACCTGTGATTATTTGATTTTTTGTCAAAAATATTTTTATAAAATAACGTGATTTTTATGGTAAAAATACAAAGAAAAATGTTGCTAGTATAATAGTAGAAGTTAATGTTTACCAAACGTACCTTACTATTTCAGTCAAAAGGGTATAACATATATTTAAAATGATTCTTAAATTTAACAGGTCTTAGTCAATAAAAATACTTAAAAACAAGACCATTTTATCCATAACATATTTTTATAATGTATTCCTCATAGAATGATTAAATTTTGGACAAATTAAGGATATTTCCTATCCCTAAAAGAAACTAAACTTATGAAGCCATTGACAAATAGAAAGTTAATATAAATTGCATATGGATTCTCTCAATTTATTAAGAACTACTGAAAGCATTTCTTGAGTGAAAAACTCTTGTCCTTAAGCACAACAACACAAAAAAGCCGACTCAACGGCGCTATTACAACTAAATTTAGTACGGCATTACAAATAATAGAAGATACAATGCAAGATGCTAACCGCGGTCGTAGTTACACTATTTATAATGGCCGGCCTGTCACATCGAGGGAATGGTTAAAATATCGATAAAGTAAAAATAAAATTTGGATTTAAATGTTCTTTTCTTGTATTACGTAAATTTTTTTGTTGTATTCACTAAAACAAAATGATTTGAAAACGTATTAGTATAATACCAGACTGGAGACACTGAATCGAATAATAATGAATTTTACCTTCCTTGGAGTTAAAAATATAGAAACGTTCTATATTTGTCCACATTGTTATCAACCTGTGCTACACTATTAGATATTTTGGAACTATTTAAGGAAATATTGAAAATATAATTAGATAGTTTCAGGTTTGCAAATATGTGTTGATTTAAAAAGAAAACTCTCACAGATCGATGCATCTGTTATCAAAATTCGGTATACGATTACTGAATTCAGAAAAAAGTGGTAATGTTAATCATTGACTAAACACTACAAAACATCGTGATAAAGTTACTAATAAGCAAGACAAATATGGGAAACATGAATACGTCCGAATGAATCTGAGGGAAATTCGGAAATAGGAAAAATAAGGTTGTTCTGGTTGCGATGTTAGTTGGCTGGTGGATTTATTTGGGAAGGGAAACTTTAAAAATATTATTGTTTCCCTATGAAAGATGTTTCTCATCTTTGTTAGGAAGATCTAATTATTAATTAAACTGCCTGGCTTGTTACCATCAAAAGATCTACAAAATTTAGTGTAATTAATCACAAATCCTTGTTGTAACACTTTAAATATGTATTGTGAAACTCCGTTTTTATCAAGTTAAAAAATTCATTTTAAAATGCTCGAAGATCTTGTTTAGAAAAGGAAAGAAAATTGTGATAATCAATTTTCTAAAGTGATTTTTTGATGTATCGGTAATATCATAACATTATCATATTTCTTTGAAAAACCGTCGTCGAGTTAGTAACAAAATAGAAAACTACTCTACGAAGAAGCAAAATACTAAATTAATTTCTCGATCGTGTCTCTCGAGTTTTTTTGTTGAACAAACAATGAACATGCTATTGTAATTGATTTGATTGTTGTATCGATCGGACAACGATAGAATTGCATTTTTATTTATTTTTGAATGCCTCGCAACTACTAGCCTTCCAGTCGTATTATTTTGATAAAACTGCTTATAAAAATCATTGATGAGGAGCACTTTAATGTTTAATGAGTTATAATTTGGTTGAATGTAAGTATAACATAGTCAAATTATCTGTCATATTTTTGTCCAATAGAAAAGAAAGTGACTAATTGCTGGAAATATAAGAAAATGTATTTCAATGCTACTAGGAACTAAAAAAATCATGTACTTCAGGTGCATCTTAACAGATATTAAAATATCCTCGTAGTGAGTGAATAGATTTTTTTACAATGCTAGTTCAAATATTTAATTGGCAAAAACCTAAAAATAGTCTTGCAAATTTGCCTAAAGAACATATTCGTACTATTTAATAATATGTGTTAATATTTAATAAGCTCAAAACAATTCTGATTGTTCGATTCAAATATATTTTTTTCTTAAACTTCCAAGTTTCTTAAATTGTTTCCATTATTATTACATTAACTTTATTCAACGTTACAGTTATATCTAATATAAACCGTTCAGATATAACCGAAAACAAAAGAAAAAATAATTATTTACTGCTCCGTCTCAATACATAACTTAAACCTAATTCTATTTGTAAAAAAATTGCATCTGCATACGAAGAAAAAAATTTTACGCTTTAAATTTTAAACTGATACTATAGTTGCGAAGAGGAACTTGTACAACGCAACTTACATCTGCTATACAGCCGTCATTGCGACAGTTGGCAACTATGTTTCGTCGTGTTTTTTTTAGAAATTTAAACTTTCTGAATATTAACTAACTAGTAATTTATTATGTTGTATGCTTAAAAAAGAAATGTGAATTTTGTGGTACTTATTTTCTGCAGAAAATGTTTTTATTTTTCTTTCTCCGGAACTTGCATCATGTTTTATGTTCTACCGAATTTACCAGCTTCCCCAAAAGTGATTTTTTACGACGGTATGGTGTGCATTAATGAAACCATAATTGTCCAGTCACATTAGGGGTTTCATCTCGGAATGAGAGATAATAAGCTGTAAAATTGTATAAATCTTTATTCTGGCATTCTAAAAGTTGTCTCAAAAGTATCATAAAATCTCGTGTCCGCGTCTTAAGATATTCAAGCTCAAATGTCACAAAAATCGGTTTTTCGCAAATATCTCGCTTCCTATGGTTTCAATGATATTTGCATCTGTTATGAAAATTGTAGAGCATAAAATTCTCTACAAATTTTGTTCTAAACATTTTTTTATACACTTAACCGTTTTTGAGATAGGGCGCGGAAAGCGCGCAGCGCTCAGGCATACATAGCATAATGCAAGATCAACCGTGAGTCTCGGTAAATAATACGTCGTATAAAGTTAATTAATCACTAAAAAAAAACCCTTAATTATGAATAATTTGCATTATTTATTAAATAATACATTATATTTAATAATATTTTTCATTTATCAAATATATTCGTTTAATAATACTTACCTACTTCGTGTAATTAAAAAATTGTTAAGTGAAATACTTTAAGTATATTTTAATTATATTCTAATATATCTTAATTATATTTAAAGTAGAAGAATTAGTACTTTTTCTTTAAAATGTGCAAATTTTAAATACTTATATTCTATTAAGATTATAAATGGGAATACGGACCCTTATAATACCACCTTTTCTATTTATAGTTAGTTGGGACAGATGTTCCATTGTTTAGTTAAGACCTTCAGGGTCCGTCTCCTCGCTAGTTATGAAGGAACAACAGTTTTGACGAAAATAATTGATTTCAATATATCAAAAGGTTTTCATAAAGAGCTTCCCTTCCCCTCTCTCTCTCTCTTTCTCTCTCTCTCTCTCTCTCTATATATATATATATATATATATATATATATATATATATATATATATATATATATATATATACACAAATATGTTTGTTTCAAATAGGAGTTTTACATAAATAAAACGTATTTGTCTTTTTTGCTTAGAAAGAAGACTTGTTATTTAAAATAAGCACCCTAAGCAGTAGGGTTACGCTTAAGCGTTCGTATGTTTACCTTCCATTGTTGTTTCAATCGCGTGCTGACAGGTAAATTGTTTTAAAATATAACGTTCATATTTGGTTTGCGGTTTATATTATAAAAGAGTTGTAAATAAAACACTTTCTAAAAATAGAAGTCATTTTTTTCAGTGCTAAAATGTAGAAATCCTGCCAAGAAAAAATCTAGATTTAAAAAAGCATTCGAATGGTTGCTTTTGCGTTATATTTATAAGAAATAAATATAAATTTTTTCTGTATCTCCGTCAGTACTGGCTTAAGCACCAGAAAATTCTGTTCCCTTGTTTGTCGATTCTAGCCCGACTGATGAGTCGTGATACGGGATAAATTTGACAAATAAGAGAACAGTGGGTATACTTCCGAAATATGGACCTTAGTCCGTTTTTTGAGTTGTTTTACATTGAACCATGCCTTAGGGGAGAATCCCTCGAAAAATCACACTACATCTGTGAAGGGTTGGCAGTTTGTTAATCACTCTGTCGGCATGTATGGCTGCAGCGAGTCAATCTCTGATGGAATACTAAATGTGAAGTATGCGTAATATCTATCTCTCTACCTATCTATCTAAATATATATATATATATATATATATATATATATATATATATATATATATATATATATATATATATATATAAAAATTAATAAATATAAAGTAACAACATCGGTACGTATCCAAAGCAGGTTTTACTACCAGACCACGTGCGATCATTCATTTCTAACGATGTAGCATGGAAGTGTAGGAATTCGCCAAACCATAACGAAAACGATTAAATTGCTAAAGTTAGTTTCTATACTGGGAGATTCTACTCATGATATCTCGTTGTATAACGTGATATTCATGGCAATTTTAGGTCCGTTATCACTGATAGAGACAAATCTCTTTTTTATCTTTAGTTAGCATAATTTTTGTTGATGGATTGGAACTGTGTTTCTTGCTTCAAAGTTATTTTTGTTGTTAGGAGGTAGGAACGCTGACTTATATTTGCTGATATTGGACAACGTCTTAGAATATAGAGCTTCAGTATCGCAGTGTCATCGTCGCAATACCTCGATACTATAAGGGATTACATATATCTAGCTGATGAGGTCCAATATATTGAAATGCATCCTAAATTTTCACTTGGTTAGTTAGTTAGTACACCCAGGTAACGTTTATTATGTTTAGAACAACCCCTGTGCTTTAAATATAGTCGTCTTCAGCCCATCCACTAAGTTTTGTTAATTTATAATGATTTTGCATTAGAATTATTACAGTATGTTAAAACATTTTATATTCTTGTACTAGCAAAATGATGTTTTACTCTTGAAAAATAGCCAGTAAAATTAGTAAGTAAGTAGATAAACATATTCAAACATAAGTTACAAGCCAACTGTTGAAGCGAAAGTCAGTTTTTTTCTTTAATTTATGTAAAGTGAACATTTTCTTAAGGCCTTGGATAAATTAAGTCCCATTCTCTGCTAATAAGACACACTTTATAATTGGTCGACTGCAAAATAAAATTACTAACATGCAGAAACCTTTCAAAAAAGCAGTGACTAAAAATAATGTATTTACTGGCTCTATTATCGAAGTCGATTTTTTCTCTACTTTAAAGCGGAAAGTTCGTATAAACCTAGATTGAGAGAGAGTGTTTTAAAATATAAAATTGTTAAAGATATTCTTATTCAAAAAATTTTAATTTAATAACTGTGATGTTGAAGTAGCAATTACGATAATAATATTTAATTTTGATCTTCATATTAAATTTTCTGTTAATAACCCTCTTTTGTGACAAAATGTAACAAACCTAAACAGAAATAACCGTTCAAGTGCAAGTTGAACTTGCGCAATTAGTGTTCCGCACGTTGATTGCTTATAAAATAAAAAATTTTGTTACAGATGTATAAAATGATTGGTGACTTCACAAAATACACCCCAAATGAGTTTTCAACAAAGTTTTTTTCCAATCTTTACTGAAATCTGATGACCTTGAATTTTTTTTTTTTAAATACCAGAAAAATCATTAAAGATGATGCACTCGTGATAATTTTCGTTCAATCTACACCCCGTGGAGAATATTCTGGAATTTTTTCAAATTTTTTGATAAGTACTTTTCGAGATAAGGCGCGGAACAGCGATTTTTCGCGATTTTTTAAAAATAATACAAAGAAAAGTGCGCGCAAGTATTACATTATATATACATTTTTTACTCGTGTTTTCACAAGCTTTCATTTGACACCACACTCCATGACCTAGTAAAAAATTTTTTTTTTCGCTTCCGATTTCACCCCCCAAAACTAACCCCTTAAGTCAAAATTTAACTCTCAAAACTACATGGCTCTGATCAATTCTTATATTATTATCAAATTTCAACTTTCTATGTCAAATAGTTTCGGAGAAAATCGGGTGTGATAGACAGACACCGAAGTGATCTTATAAGTGTTCCGTACGGAACACTAAAAACAGCACCAAGGATGTCTTGATATGTATGTCGCTATTTCGAAGAAGACCTGCAAATTACCAAATGTTCTCTCTTTTTTACACCAAGTAACCGAAAATAGACTACTATATTATTTTCAGAAAGATCAACATAACTTAAATACAAGTTAGTAACTTTCTACACCACTATTATAATATGTCATTTTAAAAATCCCTTCGATCATGTCTATCAAGGAAGCGAAACAATTAGAGCACTTGCAGGTAATCCAATCCAAAATAAGATACGAAAAAATAATCTACGGGGAATATTAACAAAGGAGAGAGATAGATTTTACATAAACAATAAACATAAATGCCGTTATTGGAATCCGACAAATACAGATCTGATGAGCCTAAAGCATTTGTATTGCTCTAAAATTACACAGTTGGACAGACTTTAGCGTTTTGATGTGATGATATTATTTTTAAAAAATAATTTTCTAATGACTTGGATATAAACTAAACTTTTTTATTTTAAAATTAAGACTTATATATAAGTTACTAAACGACTAACGCAATAATTTAAACTTCTGAAGAATATGTTATATTTATGGTTGTATCATTATTTTAGAAAACAGCGATGTATAGGATTCAAGACAATCATTACACGTTTTTTATTAAATGAGGATTACAGCTCGTTACTAATAGATATGTAAAATTAAAAGTCACAAATTTCATTAATTCCTTAACTGATTTTACAGCCTAGGTATGAAATTTTACTACAGGCAATATGGTCGTAAAAAATGCTCTTAAAATGTTTTTTTATTATTACAAAAACGTTTGTATAAATTATTCATTCAGTACGAAAATGTAGATAATTATAAAATGGAGAAATAAACTTTATGATGATTTCTTTGCCAAAATTGTATCTTCTGTATCTTGCATGAGTATTCGAGAGCACCTAAACCAAATATGCATACGAAATATATATATATATATATATATATATATATATATATATATACTATATATATATATATATATATATTATATATATATATATATATATATATATATATATATATATATATTACGGTAAATGTAATAAATCGATGATTACGTATAATCACCGGTAATTATTCACCACTAAACTTGATAAATGTGATAAATTATTGAATATTTATCAAATTTACCGGTTAGTTTATAAAATCCCCAACTCGTAATGGGGAATGTAATAAATTGGGATTATTTTATGGAGTAACGAGATCTTAATTCCAAAAAGTGAATATTTTCAAAGAACACTAAAAATTTCGTTGTTAAGAATTAAAAGAACATCATGATGGCTATTAAAACTTAAAATAATTTTTCAATTTAAAAATTAATTAGAAATGGCGCTTTTGTACTTTACTTTCATTAGATATATTAGAACAGATCTATTAGATAATAGCATAAGTTATATAATATATGTCGTAAAAGGTATTGAAAAATACAAAATGATTACAACTGCTAAAAATAAAATAAAGCCTAGCTTGTTATTTCAGTAAATACTTTATTTTCATCTAAACAAAATATAACCTTGAATTAAATAATAACTAGTATTTCTATATAACTTTTATGTCTTGTCAAATAAAAGACCTGAATAAAGAAAACAATTTTATTATTAGAACTTATACATACAAAACAGTTCCATGTCAAAAACAAACTAAACCCATTATCTAGAAAAAAAAGCATTTACTTACATTTACTTGTAAGTTTACTTATTTAGACACATGAGACTTCTGGCGCTGACGGAATACCTGCCATAGGTCTTAAAAAACTGTGCAAGGGAACTAACACCAGTTTTCTGTAGACTTTTCAACCTATCCTACAGAAAGGGGATATTTTCTTCCTGCTGGAAATGTGCCACAGTTCAGCTAATACCAAACAACTACCGACCAGTCGCACTGCTTTCAATAATATCGAAAGTCATGGAAAAGCCTGTCAATCAGCATCTTCTAAAATACCTTGAAGGATTCAACATTATTAGCTATCACCAATATGGCTTTCGTAAACATAGATCAACAGAAGATCTTCTGACTTATGTTACACATGTTTGGAACAACGCAATTGAACACTTCGGTGAATCGCGAGCGGTTACTCTTGACATATCCAAGGCATTCGACCGTGTTTGGCACGATGGACTCTTGGCTAAGCTACACTCTTATGATATGTCTGAAAAGTTCTGTTTATGGCTCTCATGTTTCCTCAAAGAGCGTTCTTTATGAGTCGCAGTCGACGGATTTCTTTCTAACACCTTTACCGTTAACGCCGGTGTGCCCCAAGGCTTCATACTGTCTCCTACACTCTTTCTTATTTACATTAACAATCTGCTGGAAAAGACCGAGAATCCAATCTATAGCTTTACAGATGTCAGTACGCTTATCTCTTCATTTACTTTGAACGCTCGGACATCGTCTGCTCAAGCGAATATCCGCAGACAGCAGGAAGTCATTCAACTTAACAAAGACCTGGAAGAAATTCTATCTTGGGGTGACAGTAACCAAGTGAAATTTAACACTACAAAAACCCAGACGGCAGTTTTTTCTAAAAAAGTTAACGTTGCTGAACCCGACATAATTATGTCGGGCACTCGATTCCCCTAGCATCGTCACTCAATTTGTTGGGCGTTAATTTGGGAGCAAATATATCCCGGCATGAACATGCTGCAGGCATAGCAATGAGAGCTTCTCAAAAGTTGGGAATACTATTTCGTACCAGAAAGCTTTACACTCCACAACAACTGTTAATTATTTACAATGCTCAAATTCGACCAACTATGGAATACATTCACTGCATTTTTGTTGAGGAGCTGTTCGTCTGATTGGAGACCCAGAACTGACTGGCGGCCTTGATTTGATGGAACATCGAAGAACGATTGGCGGCTTGAGCCTATTCTACAAGTATTTCCATGGAAAGTGTTCGGAGGATGTGGCCCGTTTAATTCCTCCCAGAGCGGTGCATGTTAGAAATACACGTCGCGCTAATACTTCACATCCGTATGAGGTTTAGCTTGTTAGTCCTCGTACAACGCTTTTCAAGCAGTCTTTTACATGGAGAACATAATCCCTTTGGAATAATTTGCCCAGGACTGTGTTTCCCACCGAGTACAACTTACAGCGATTCAAGAACAACGTGAATCGCTTTTTCGGCAAACGTGCCGCTCCTTTAGCGCTTTAGGGACCTCCCTGCAGCACGTGTGCTAGACCTAAAAAAAAAAAATCGAAGAACGGTTGGCGACTTGAGTCTATTCTACAAGTATTTCCATGGAAAGTGTTCGATGGATGTAGTCCGCCTAATTGCTCCCAAAGCGGTGAATGCTAGAAATACACGTCGCACTGATACTTCACATCCGTATGAAGTGTAGCGTGTTATTCCTTGTACAACCCTTTTCAAGCCGTCTTTTATACGCAGAACCTCATCCTTTTGGAATAATTCGCCCAGGACTGTGTTTCTGACCCAGTACAATTTACAGCGAAACAAAACCAACGTGAATCGCTTATATATATCTATATATATATATATATATATATATATATATATATATATATATATATATATATATATATATATGTATATATATATACATCTATATGTATATATATATATATATATATATATATATATATATATATATATATATATATATATACATCTATATGTATATATATATATATAATTTTTTTTATGGGCCTAGCATACGTGCTGCAGACAAATCCCTAAAGAGCTACAGGAGCGGCACATGTGCGGAAAAAGCGATTCACGTTGTTCTTGAATCGCTGTAAATTGTACTCGGTGGGAAACACAGTCCTGGGCAAATTATTCCAAAAGGATGAGGTTCTGCGTATAAAAGACGGCTTGAAAAGGGTTGTACGAGGAGTAACAAGCTGAACCTCATATGGATGTGAAGTATCAGCGCGACGTGTATTTCTAACATGCACCGCTCTGGGAGGAATTAAACGGTCCACATCCTCCGAATACTTTCCATGGAAATTCTTGTAGAATAGGCTCAAGTTGCCAATCGTTCTTCGATGCTCCAGCGAATCAAGGCCGCCGGTCAATTCCGGGTCTCCAATCAGACGAACAGCTCTTCTTTGAATAGCATCCAACAAAAGCAGAGAATGTTTGGGAGCAGAGCCCCATACATGGGAGCAGTATCGTTGGTTGAATTTGAGCTTTGCACAGAATTAACAGTTGTTACGGAGTGTAAAGCTTTTTAGTTCGAAATAATATTTCCAGCTTTTGAGAAGTTCTCTTTGCTATGCTTGCAACATGTTCATGCCAAGGCATATTTGCTCCCAAATTAATGCCCACCAAATTAAGTAACGATGCTAGAGGAATGGGGTGCCCGATCGGGTTCATCAACGTTAACATTTTTTCAGGAAAAACTGCCTCCTGGGTTTTTTGTAGTGTTAAATTCTAATTGGTCACTGTCATCACAAGACAGAATTTCTTCCAGGCCTTTGTTAAGTTTAACTACCTCCTGCTGCCTGCGGATATTTGCATGAGTAGCTGATGTTCGAGCGTTCAAAGTGAATGATGAGATAAACGTACTCTCATCTGCAAAGCTGTATATTGAATTTCTGGTCTTTTCTGGTAGATCGTTAATATAAATAAGAAAGAGAGTAGGAGACAGTATAGAGCCCTGAGGCGACCGGTGTTGATTGGGTACCTAACAATATTGAATCCTTCAAGATATTTTAGAAGATGCTGATTGATAGCCTTTTCCATGTCTTTCGATATTATCAAAAGCAATGCGACTGATCGGTAGATGTTTGGGAAGGTCTTCTTGCCTTTTTTAAATATCGGCTAAACTGTGGCGCATTTCCAGCAGGAATTAAATATTTCCTTTCTGTAGGATAGGTTGAAAAGTCTATAGAAAACTGGCGTTAGTTCTTTCGCGCAGTTTTTGATTACTTTGGCGGGTTTTCCATCAGCTTTTTTGATGTCTAGCTTCCTCAAAATACGTTTTATGATACGCTAATACATTTATTAAACATAAATATTCCAAGGGTCAAATTAGAACACTACTCAGTATATATCGCCACTACCCCAAACACTTTATTGTTGCACTCTACGCGCGTCACGCGAACCATGTTAGTTTCATCAAGAGCGAGTCAATCATCGCTCCTGATGAAGTTAACGTAGTTAGCGAAACGCGCGTCGAGCGCAAAAATAAAGTGTTTGTTGTAGTGGTGATATATACTGAGTAGTTCAAATTAGAACTTTATTTTATATAACTAAGCCAAAAATAATATTTTGTTTTGATAGACTTTCTTAAATAAATAATCTTAAAATTTATTTCTCTGTTTTATAATTATATACATTTTCGTAGTGAATCAATTATTTAGAGAACGCGTTTTGGTAATAACCATAACATTTTATATGCATATTTTACGGCATATTGCCTGTAGTAAAATTTCATACCGCGGTTGTAAAATCCGTTAAGACATTAACGAAATTTGTGTCTTTATATCTTTTATATCGAGAGTGTGATAGAATTAGTAAAAGATTCTAACGATTGTCTTAAATCTTATACATACAAGGCAACTCAAAATATAGCACGTTTTTTAGAAGTCTAAATTATTGCACCAGTGTGGTATCTCATATACAAGGTTTAATTTTAGAATAAAAAACTTTAGTTAATATCCAAGAACAAACTTTGAAAAATTATTTCTTAAAAATAATATCACCAAACTGTGAATTGTATATACTTACTGCTCAACGGTTGTGCAGACTTTATCATGCTCATAAAAGTACAGACCGATTATACAATGTGCTGGAATTTAAGAGGAATGAATACAAATGATTTAGACGCATTAGATCTGCATTTGACGGGCTCGAATTACGGGATTTATGTTTATTGTATGTTTATGTTTATCTCTCTCACGCTCTAGTCAATATTCCTTGTAAAAGGGCATAAATAATTTTTTGATACTTTATTTAGGATTAAATTACCACGTACATTCCCGTTGTTTCCTTTCTTTGAACCTGTATTTAAGTTGGGATGATTTCTCTAGTAGTAATATAGCATATTTTCGGTCACTTGGTATAAAAAAACATAAATTTTGAAATTTGTAGGGCTTCTTGGAAATAACGACATTTATATCAAGGCATCCGTATCAATCGTTTTTTTTAAGACAATTCTAAACCTAATCCACCAATAAGAATAAGAATTCGTTTTAATCCTTAATTCTGATTTTGTTTTTTTTTCGATCATACAGGTGCTATAAACGTCTCTTTTAATTAACATCTTGGATAGAATTCACAAGCGAGAAAACTCGATAAAATATTCGTTCATGTTACACCTCTTAAATTTTTTATAAACTTTATTTTTTTCAACAACTAATTTAGTAGTATTAGACTTAAAATAGACTGGATATTTTCCATTTATCCGTTAAGATGGCACATGTTTACAACTTTATTAATTTCTGAATATAACACTTTAACCATGGGATCTAAGTTCTTGTTTTGAAATATATGTTCCCACTCAAGTGTCGACAAAGACCGATTAGTAGCCATATAGTCTGCATTTTTATAATTCATGATTTTGTTCTTTATATGTTGTAATGGTCTCTGTGGGCTCCTGAAAAAAACAAATTTTATGGCAGGATGGTGAGCATCCCCCTCCACTAAACAATCCTCACATCTACATATATCTAATATAAAATTGTTATTACACAAAGCTAGGTCTAAAATTTTATTGTTATTATTATGCACGTTATTGAACTGCATTAAGCCTAGGTATGAGAAGGCATCAACCATAGTACAAAACTTTTCGTCGCCTTGAAGAGGCTCTAAAGACTTTTCATCCTGTACGGGTTTCCGGTTAACGGTGTATAGAAGTCCCCGATAATGGTCATCACACTCTCTGAAAATAATTTTTCGAGGGTAAATAGCTTGTTAAGAGAGGAGAAAGTGCAACATTGTCAACAACAACACAACAAAAATAGAGTTTTTCACCAATATTGGCCTCCATAGATATCCACAAATCCTCAGCGTCTGATTCAAGATTCGAACACCTTTTTGCTTGACAAGAACTCAACCCCGTCATTTCTTGTGGACATACAGCACTCCCGATCTCGCTAAAATAAAACATAATTCCTGTTAAAGAGTTTAACTGACAAAACTGAGGTATTTAACCATGTTTCTGAAAGACATAATATATCAAAATCAGAAGATAGTTAAGTAACAGTTTTGTTAGCCAAAGTAAGATAACACGTTATCGAATGTTCTCTCTAGACTTAAGATTTCTGTTTTCGGCAGTGAGTCCATCAATTCTTTTTACATATTCGTCAAACTGTGTAAGCTTTCTTTCAAAGTCTGCAATTTTATCAGCACAAAAATTAATTGACTGTAATAGAGCATCCTGGCGCTCATGCATTTATCGGAGCTCATTTCTAACCTCCCACATCGCTGTAAGATAGTCTACGTACGCGGAAGTACTTTGGACGGTCGGCGATGATATTACCGCTGAAACATTGGAGGGGACGAAGTTAGTGGTGGCTTCCACTAAAATCACTCCATATGGATTGTACCGAGTTGTTTACCAACTACATCTATGGAACGAGCACAAAAACCATCACATTGAAGGCCAGGGTTTTTTTGCTGACCAATATATATATATATATATATATATATATATATATATATATATATATATATATATATATATATATATATATATATATATATATATAGTCAGCTCTATTTTCATTTTCTGATGTAAAGAAAATGTCTTGTGGTTGTAGTGTTTCCTTTTTGCTTTCAGTGTTTTTCTGAACTACATCTCTTTATTTCCACCTTAACACAAATTTTCGGGTCAACTATAGACCGATAATGCAGTTCTCTTCTTTTTCCAAAAAGTCTTAAATTGACATGAAATAAACTGCCTTTAAAATATCAAAATGGAGACACGGCACAAATGAGGATTTTTATCTCTTTAATTTTTTTATCCTTTAAATAATTTCAATACCAGATTTAGTTTAGTGTGTATTTTTTGTTCTTGTGTTTAGTTTTTAAAGTGGTTTTACGCTACTAAAATAGCTTCTGTTTTTTGATGACTGTGATTTTTCTGGGATGTACCATTATTGTGAAATCTGATTGTTATAACGCGCATTGGAAATATATTGCAATCTTATGTTTTATATTTTAATATTACTAAGGCCTTTTCTAGCGAGTTCCATAGAAAACAACATATTTTCTCGAAAGCTTGACAATTGCTATAAGGAGTTATTAGACCATTTTTGCATATATATATATATATATATATATATATATATATATATATATATATATATAAATATATATATATATATATATATATATATATATATATATATATATATATATATATATGCAAAAATGGTCTAATAACTCCTTATAGCAATTGTCAAGCTTTCGAGAAAATATGTTGTTTTCTATGGAACTCGCTAGAAAAGGCCTTAGTAATATTAAAATATAAAACATAAGATTGCAATATATTTCCAATGCGCGTTATAACAATCAGATTTCACAATAATGGTACATCCCAGAAAAAATCACAGTCATCAGAAAATAGAAGGTATTTTAGTAGCGTAAAACCACTTTAAAAACTAAACACAAGAACAAAAAATACACACTAAACTAAATCTGGTATTGAAATTCTTTAAAGGATAAAAAAATTAAAGAGATAAAAATCCTCATTTGTGCCGTGTCTCCATTTTGATATTTTAAAGGCAGTTTATTTCATGTCAATTTAAGACTTTTTGGAAAAAGAAGAGAACTGCATTATCGGTCTATAGTTGACCCGAAAATTTGTGTTAAGGTGGAAATAAAGAGATGTAGTTCAGAAAAACACTGGAAGCAAAAAGGAAACACTACAACCACAAGACATTTTCTTTACATCAGAAAATGAAAATAGAGCTGACTATATATATATATATATATATATATATATATATATATATATATATATATATATATATATATATATATATATATTGGTCAGCAGAAAAACCCTGGCCTTCAATGTGATGGTTTTTGTGCTCGTTCCATAGATGTAGTTGGTAAACAACTCGGTACAATCCATATGGAGTGATTTTAGTGGAAGCCACCACTAACTTCGTCCCCTCCAATGCTTCAGCGGTAATATCATCGCCGACCGACCAAAATACTTCCGCGTACGTAGACTATCTTACAGCGATGTGGGAGGTTAGAAATGAGCTCCGATAAATGCGTGAGCGCCAGGATGCTCTATTACAGTCAGTTAATTTTTGTGCTGATAAAATTGCAGACTTTGAAAGAAAGCTTACACAGTTTGACGAATATGTAAAAAGAATTGATGGACTCACTGCCGAAAACAGAAATCTTAAGTCTAAGGTGGAGGTTCTTGAGGACTGAACGAACGGATTGGATCAAATTTCTGAAGCTAACAATATAGAAGAGTTGAAAAAGAGTCCTCGAGATAGAAAACGAAAACTTAATGAACATTCTGGAAAAGATTGGCACTTATATAAACTATAATATTTCTAAAGAAAAAAATGAATATACATAGGGTACAATGGAATAAAAATTCAAATAATAAAACTAAAAATATTATTGTCAGACTGACTTTCAGAAGAGAAAAGGCTACCAAGATAAAACACATGCAAGGTAAAGTGGGTCACCAAAAATGAAAAAAGAGAACATTCGATAACGTGTTATCTTACTTTGGCTAACAAACTGTTACTTAACTATCTTCTGATTTTGATATATTATGTCTTTCAGAAACATGGTTAAATACCTCAGTTTTGTCAGTTAAACTCTTTAACAGGAATTATGTTTTATTTTAGCGAGATCGGGAGTGCTGTATGTCCACAAGAAAGGACGGGGTTGAGTTCTTGTCAAGCAAAAAGGTGTTCGAATCTTGAATCAGACGCTGAAGATTTGTGGATATCTATGGAGGCCAATATTGGTGAAAAACTCTATTTTTGTTGTGTTGTTGTTGACAATGTTGCACTTTCTCCTCTCTTAACAAGCTATTTACCCTCGAAAAATTATTTTCAGAGAGTGTGATGACCATTATCGGGGACTTCTATACACCGTTAACCGGAAACCCGTACAGGATGAAAAGTCTTTAGAGCCTCTTCAAGGCGACGAAAAGTTTTGTACTATGGTTGATGCCTTCTCATACCTAGGCTTAATGCAGTTCAATAACGTGCATAATAATAACAATAAAATTTTAGACCTAGCTTTGTGTAATAACAATTTTATATTAGATATATGTAGATGTGAGGATTGTTTAGTGGAGGGGGATGCTCCCCTTCCTGCCATAAAATTTGTTTTTTTCAGGAGCCCACAGAGACCATTACAACATATAAAGAACAAAATCATGAATTATAAAAATGCAGACTATATGGCTACTAATCGGTCTTTGTCGACACTTGAGTGGGGAACATATATTTCAAAACAAGAACTTAGATCCCATGGTTAAAGTGTTATATTCAGAAATTAATAAAGTTGTAAACATGTGCCATCTTAACGGATAAATGGAAAATATCCAGTCTATTTTAAGTCTAATACTACTAAATTAGTTGTTGAAAAAAATAAAGTTCATAAAAAATTTAAGAGGTGTAACATGAACGAATATTTTATCGAGTTTTCTCGCTTGTGAATTCTATCCAAGATGTTAATTAAAAGAGACGTTTATAGCACCTGTATGATCGAAAAAAAACCAAAATCAGAATTAAGGATTAAAACGAATTCTTAATCTTATTGGTGGATTAGGTTTAGAATTGTCTTAAAAAAAACGATTGATACGGATGCCTTGATATAAATGTCGTTATTTCCAAGAAGCCCTACAAATTTCAAAATTTATGTTTTTTTATACCAAGTGACCGAAAATATGCTATATTACTACTAGAGAAATCATCCCAACTTAAATACAGGTTCAAAGAAAGGAAACAACGGGAATGTACGTGGTAATTTAATCCTAAATAAAGTATCAAAAAAATTATTTATGCCCTTTTACAAGGAATATTGACTAGAGCGTGAGAGAGATAAACATAAACATACAATAAACATAAATCCCGTAATTCGAGCCCGTCAAATGCAGATCTAATGCGTCTAAATCATTTGTATTCATTCCTCTTAAATTACAGCACATTGTATAATCGGTCTGTACTTTTATGAGCATGATAAAGTCTGCACAACCGTTGAGCAGTAAGTATATACAATTCACAGTTTTGGTGATATTATTTTTAAGAAATAATTTTTCAAAGTTTGTTCTTGGATATTAACTAAAGTTTTTTATTCTAAAATTAAACCTTGTATATGAGATACCACTCTGGTGCAATAATTTAGACTTCTAAAAAACGTGCTATATTTTGAGTTGCCTTGTATGTATAAGATTTAAGACAATCGTTAGAATCTTTTACTAATTCTATCACACTCTCGATATAAAAGATATAAAGACACAAATTTCGTTAATGTCTTAACGGATTTTACAACCGCGGTATGAAATTTTACTACAGGCAATATGCCGTAAAATATGCATATAAAATGTTATGGTTATTACCAAAACGCGTTCTCCAAATAATTGATTCACTATGAAAATGTATATAATTATAAAACAGAGAAATAAATTTTGCAATCTTATGTTTTATATTTTAATATTACTAAGGCCTTTTCTAGCGAGTTCCATAGAAAACAACATATTTTCTCGAAAGCTTGACAATTGCTATAAGGAGTTATTAGACCATTTTTGCATATATATATATATATATATATATATATATATATATATATATATATATATATATATATATATATATTTATATATATATATATATATATATATATATATATATATATATATATATATATATATATATATATATATATATATATATGCATATATAATATATATATATATATATATATATATATATATATATATATATATATATATATATATATATATACATATAGCCAGTCATATGTCATTCCCCTACCCGAAGATTTAAACAAAGCCTAATTTAACAAGGAAGCTTTTGACCCTCAGAGTTTCATTAGGGTATGATTAGGTTTATTCATTAATTATCTGCTCCAATCTTTCATCGTTTATACAACCTATGATAATGAACACATACTATACCATACTTTTACGCCAAATTCTTAGTAGATATTATATAGTTCTGTGGGTGTACTTATAATATCTTTGTAAACTACTTTACAATTAAGGTGCACGTTGAAATCTGTCATTAAATTATTTCAACTAAAATTTTAAATTATAAAACTAATTGAAAGACAGATTACACTACTATACAAAGACTACATATTTTTATTTATATATTAATTTATGCTTACTATGCAGTTGATAGGGGGCATGTTCATGTGACAGCCCAATAAAAAGTACTTTTTAGTCTTCCGTACGGAACACTTATAAGATTACTTTCGGTGTCTGTCCATCTATCTGTCTGTCCGTCAATCACACCCGATTTTCTTCGATACTATTCGACATAGAAAGTTGCAATTTAAAGTTAAATTTTTTTACTTAAGAAGTTTTTGGGGGTGCAATCGGAAGTAAAAAAAAATTTGCCTGGTCATCGAGTGGGATGTCAAGTGAACGCTTGTAAAAACACGAGTTCAAAAATATATATAGTGTAATTCTTCCTACCCTTTCCTTTGTATTATTTCTAAAAAATTACGAATATCGCTGTCTCCCGTCTTATCTCGAAAAGTATTGATCATAAAATTTTAAACAAATTTTGGAATATTCTCCATAGGAAGTAGATTGAACAAAAAATTATCATAATCATGTATCTGGTATATAAAAAAAAACAAAAATTTAAAGGTCATCAGTTTTTAGCAAAGATCGGAAAAAACTTTGTTGAAACTCATTTGGGGTGTGTTTTGTGAAGGCACTGATCATTTTATCCCTACGCCACAAAAATTTTTATTATAAAATCAATCAACGTACGGAACACTAATTGCGCAAGTCCTACTTGCACTTGGCCGGTTATTTTTTTTATACTTTAAGTTTGCAATTAAACTTATTTATTTGTGTTTATTTGTATAAATTTATATCTTGTTTTATCGCAAGAAGGGCTGATTATTATACTAAATAAATCAATAGTAGTTTACTAGCGATTCTAAAGTCCTAACTTTTTGTGAAAATTTCTAATTTTCTAGTATGTATTCGCTCTCAAAAGTGGATGTTTGTTTGTAACGTTTAAAAAAAATCTAACGGAAAAACAATTGCGGTAAAGGTAATCGGATTTTTAAGGTAAATCATCAGATAGACCCTTACTCTCCTACTTATGGATTTTCGACCTTTTAGAATTTATGCATTTTTTATGATTTATATAAAGATTTCAGAAGGAAATCTTTTAAGGGTTCTTTGGAACAAGTATAAGCTTTATACTACTCTATTAAATATACAGTAACCTTAAAAAATAAACTTAGATGATTTAAATAAAACTATATACTAACATACATACTAACCTATATGAATTTCTGTAAATTTTTGAATGATTAAAGCAGTATTCTGCCAGTTTTATGTTCACCAAATTTTGTAGTCCTAATTATGGAATTAGGTCTAGATTCCTGTATGAGTTCGGTGTCTGTCTGTTGTCTGTCTGTCCGTCTGTCTGTCTGTCACACCCGATTTTCTCCGAAACTATTTGTCATAGAAAGTTGAAATTTGGCAATAATACAGGAATTAACGGCCTCGTCAGAGCCGTGTAGTTTTGAAAGTTAAATTTTGACTTGAGGGATAAGTTTTTGGGGGTGAAATCGGAAGTGAAAAAAAAAAAATTTTTTTTACTAGGTCATCAAGTGTAGTGTCAAATGAAAGCTTGTGAAAACACGAGTAAAAAATATATATAATGTAATACTTGCACATACTTCTCTTTGTATTATTTTTAATAAACCGCGAAAAATCGCGTCCCCCCACTTTATCTCGAAAAGTACTGATCAAAAAAACTTTGAAAAAATTCTGGAATATTGTCCACGGGATGTAGATTGAATGAAAATTATTACGAGTGCATTACCTTTAATAATTTATCTGGTATATAAAAAAAAAAACAAAAATTTCAAGGTCATCAATTTTCAGTAAAGATTGGGAACAAATTTATTGAAAACTCATTTGGGGTGTGTTTTGTGAAGTTACTGATCATTTTATACCACCGTAACAATTTTTTTTATTTTAAAAGCAATCAACGTACGGAACACTAATTGTGCAAGTTCAACCTACACTGACCGGTTTTATGTTATTTTTTTATCGTATACCTTCTAGCCTCACAGAATTTATGGTCAGTTACTCTATCTTTTTACGGATATATTGACGGAGATATCATATTAACCACCAATATTATTAGGATGTCGATTTTTACAGTGCTAACAAGTTTTTTTTTACATAAATTGCTATCTAAATATGTGTAATTTTTTAATCCAGTTTGTTTTTCACTTGTTTCACTGTTACATTTGTCCCCACATCTTTGTTTTTTTTCTGATCATCCATGGTCTTTTGGTATACTCAGTGTGTCTCAGAGTAAACAGAACTATTTCAAAATGAAAACAAGAACCTATTATTTAAAAAAAAAAAAAAAATAGTCTCCGTCGGACTCGATACAGTATTTTGCACGATTAATAATGCTCATCTTTTGAGATAACCATTATTCTGGTCAACGTCCTTTGAATGTCTTCAGTGTTGGCATAAAGTTTTTCTTTCGTAGACAAATGTAATTTTGAGAATAGGCTTAAGTCGCACGGAGCCAAATTAAGCGAATACGACGAACGGCTGATAGCTAAAATGCCGCTTTTGGTCAAAAAATCAGTAATCGGCGTCGAACGATGAGTAGTAGTCGCTAACCTTCACTTCCATGATGTCTGTTTTTATGAGCAACATACGTGATGCAGGGGAATTCTTTAACCGTTACAGGAGCGAAGCGTGTTGGAAAAAAGCGATTCACGTTGATTTTGAGTCGTTGTAAATCGTACGCGGTGGGACACACAGTTCTGGGCAAGTCATTTCAAAGGAATTAGGTTCTCCATATAAAAAATCGCTTGAAATGCTTGAAATGGGTTGTATAGGGAGTGATAAGCTGAACTTCATACGAATGTGAAGTATTAGCGTGACATGTATTCGTAGCATGTACAGCTTTAGAAGGAGGTAAGCAGGCTACATATATCAAACACTTTTGCTGAAAATACTTATACAATAGATGCCAACCATTCTTCGATGCGCCAAGGGATCAAGGTTGCTGGTCATTTCTGAGTCTGCGATTAGACGAACAGCTCTCTTTCGAATAGAATCCAACAAATGTAGCGTATATTTGGGAGCAGAGCTCCAAACAAGGGAATAGTATTCATTCGTGGGTCAAATTTGACTTTTGTACAGAATTAACCGTTGTTGTGGAGTAAAGCTTTCTAGTTCAAAATAATATTCCCAACTATGAAGAAGCTCTATTTGTTATGCTTGCAACATGTTTATGGCAAGAAATATTTGCTCTTAAATTAATGCCCAGCTAATTGAGTGACGATACAACTATGTCAGGCTCAGCACCGTTAACTTTTTTAGAAAAAAATTGCCGCCTAGGTGTTGTAGCGTTGATTTCTGCTTGGTTACTATCATCCCAGGATAGAATCTCTTCCCGGTCCTTGTTAAGTTTAACGACTTCTTGCTATCTGCTCATATTTGCACGAGTTGTTCGAGCGTGCAAAGTAAACAAAGAAATAAGCGGTCATCTACAAACCTGCTAAAACGCTGTAAATGGATTTATTGTCCTTTCCAGCAAATCAATAATGTAAATGAGAAAGAGAATAAGAAACACTATGGAGCCTTGGGCACACCGGAGTTGATAGTGGAGGTATTAGACATAAATCCGTTGACTGCTACTCGTAAAGGACGCTCTCTGAGGAAAGGAAAGACATACATAAGAGCGTAGCGTAGCCAACAATCCATCTTACCAAACACAATCAAATGCCTTGCATTGTATAAGTGACGATTCCAGAGGAATGGAGTGCCCCGACATAACTACGTCAGGTTCCGCAACGTTAACTTTTTTAGTATGTTATAAGCCGTGCGCAAATCCTTCTAAGCCCAAAACGCTCAGTCAAAATGCGATGGTTTGAAGCTCGAAATAAATTTAATAGCATTTCGATGTATCGTAACGAAGATTTTGGCTCTTTTTAGTTGAATTCAAGGAGAATTTCCATATTTTTTTGATTACCACGATTGAACCAACATGTTTATTATCATTTAGGTCCTAACTACCTTTTTGAAAACGTTCATACCACTTATGCACTGTGCTACAAAATGGTAGCTATAAATATGTTTGACCGATTGATAAGTTTCGGTAAATGGTTTACTAAGTTTTACCCAAAATTTAATATTGGCTCATTGTTCGATATTCATGTTTCGACTGATAGCTAGAACACACTGTTATTTTAGGCACAATATCTCAGCGCCTAGTTATCCAATTATCATGAAAATTAAACATAATACCAGTGAAAAATGTACCTTTCCAATATATGTTATATCTAATCGGTGATGCTACTAATATTGGCAATTTGAAAAAAGTCATATAGAAAACTAATTCTACTTAGTTCGCTAAAATTTATAGAGTAAATAATATACTATTCTTTTTAAATATCTGAATGGTAAAGTCACGGTATGAGCTTCTTGAAAATTATATCCATAATAGGCGATATTGCCTATTTACTAAAATAATTTTAGATGGTTTATAAATAAAAAAAAACGGTCAAGTGCAAGTTGAACTTGCACAATTAGTGTTCCGTACGTTGATTGTTTTTAAAATAAAAATTTTTATTAGGGTGGTATAAAATAATCAGTGACTTCACAAAACACACCCCAAATGAGTTTTCAACAAAGTTTGTTTCCAATCTTTACTGAAAACTGGTGACCTTGAAATTTTGTTTTTTTTTTTTCTATAAAAGATAAATTATTAAAGGTAATGATAATTTCCGTTGAATCTATACCCCGTGGAGAATATTCCAGGATTTTTTCAAAATTTTTTGGTCAGTTCTTTTCGAGATAAGATAGAGGACAGCGATTTTTCACGATTTTTTAAAAGTAATACGAAGGAAAGTGTACGCAAGTATTACATTATATATATATTTTTTATTCGTGTTTTCACAAGCTTTCATTTGACACCACACTCGATGACCTAGTAAAAAATTTTTTTTTTCACTTCCGATTTCACCCCTCAAAACGAATCCCTTAAGTCAAAATTTATGTTACGGTAATATAAAATGATCAGTGACTTCACAAAATACACCCCAAATAAGTTTTCAACAAAGTTTATTTCCAATCTTTACTGAAAACTGGTGACCTTGAAATTTTGGTTTTTTTCTATACCAGATAAATTATTAAAGGTAATGATAATTTTTGTTCAATCTATACCCCGTGGAGAATATTCCAGGATTTTTTCAAAATTTTTTGATCAGTACTTTTCGAGATAAGGTAGGCGACAGCGATTTTTCACGATTTTTTAAAAGTAATACGAAGAAAAGTGTGCGCAAGTATTACATTATATATATATTTTTTACTCGTGTTTTCACAAGCTTTCATTTGACACCACACTCGATGATCTAGTAAAAAAATTTTTTTTTCACTTCCGATTTCACCCCTCAAAACGAATCCCTTAAGTCAAAATTTATCTTACGGTGATATAAAATGATCAGTGACTTCACAAAATACACCCCAAATAAGTTTCAACAAAGTTTGATGACCTTGAAATTTCTGTTTTTTTTATATACCAGATAAATTATTACAGGTAATGCACTCGTGATAATTTTCGTTCAATCTACACCCCGTGGAGAATATTCCAGAATTTTTTCAAAATTTTTTGATAAGTACTTTCCGAGATAAGGCGGGTGGACAGCGATTTTTCGCGATTTTTTAAAAATAATACAAAGAAAAGTGCGCGCAAGTATTACATTATATATATATTTTTTACTCGTGTTTTCACAAGCTTTCATTTGACACCACACTCGATTACCTAGTAAAAAAATTTTTTTTTCACTTCCGATTTCACCCCCCAAAACTAACCCCTTAAGTCAAAATTTAACTTTCAAAACTACATGGCTCTGATGAGGCCATCAATTCCTATGTTACTACCAAATTTCAACTTTCTATGACAAATAGTTTCGGAGAAAATCGGGTGTGACAGACGGACAGACGGACAGACGGACAGACAGACGGACAGACACCGAAGTGATCTTATAAGTGTTCCGTACGGAACACTAAAAATTATAAAATGTCTCAGTCATTATTTATATGTAATTCACGCTGAAGGAATCTGACAAGAGAGTTATTTTTTCTATTTGTTTTTCATCATCTGTTATACAATATTTTGCATAGGCCGGTAGAACATTCCCTCCGTAAATAATTTTTTTAACACATTAAGTCAAGGATATCCAAAAAAAATTCAAATTGTAAATAAATTATTGTTTAATTTACCTACAAATTTTGAGTCATTTCACGTCCTGATAACAAAAACTATAAAATAGGATTATGCTCACAAACAGGAAAACTCGAATATCGATCAGAAGGGTTGTAAAAGGTTGCCATAAAGGTACCATAAACTCCAGCTGGACATTCTTAACTTACTTTTGATATTTTTAATACTTCTTTTTCTATTATAAACTATGAACACTTTTCAGCTTCATTGATACAAAACGAAGGATGAATCTACTAAAACAGTTTGCAGCTATAATTGCTGATATTTAATATTTTTACAAGAATATTATGAATATTTTGAATTTTTTGTTTTTTAAGGATACACCCACGCCTTATCACAACGACATTTACAATTCTTCAAATAATGAAATATAAAATAATAAAAGAAATATATAAAAGTAAAATATACCATTTTTTACATTTTTCAATTTTCATTTTGTTTTGTCCAAATCTGTAATTAATACAGTGATTTACATTTTTTTTAAATTACTCTACATAATTTAAACAATCAGGGCAAGCAAGTAAGATTAAGTTTGTAAGATTTTGACATATTGTTACTAATTTCCCTATCGACAAAATTACAACTTATCAGCTAGAGTTTAACTTAACAGTACATCTAGTCTATCATCAGAATCAGTTGGCATAAGTAATTATTTGGAAAACACTTCAGAATTGTACTATATACATTGTTAAAATGAAATAATATTAGATGGTATGATATATTTTTTTTTCTTGACTTTTCCTACACCTATAGGAAAAATTTTGCTTCTGGTGTATGCCGACAGAATCTTTTCCACATTTGATTGTTTGACCGTTCGGCGTCGGTGGGTTAACGGCAGCAGCTAGCGGAAACGTATATTTTTATGTCCTTGTTAGAAAAATAGCTGTTTTGATTTGAATTCTATATAGATGTGGCAGTATATGAAATGAACGAGCATTTAAGACGAACTAATAAAAATATTTTTTAAACTTTTCTAATGGCTGTTCTTATCCAAAACTTTTTTCCAAATCCACGTATTCAATATTTTTTAAATGATGTTAAAAAAGTATAATATTCTGTTTCATTTATCTGCTGTCTGAGAAACCTTTTTAAAAATTTGGAATTATTCTCGCGGTTTAATGACGTTAATTTATTTTATTTTATCTATTTTCTAAGCTTTTGCGCTTTTCCATATTTTAAAAAAATCAACAGCTGCGAGGAGAGGACAAATTTTTCAAAAAAATCCTCTCTTTCAATGCAACTTTTAACGCTTCCGATAAATATTCTTTTCCAATGAAACTTTATAACCTCAACCCTGCTAATTCCGTGATAAAATTATCTTAAGAATAGAACATATTAGGTGAATTGCGTGTTGAAGCTTTAATTTAATCTGGTTATGTTCATTACATTACACATGACAGTGACACATGATCGTATTTTTTTATCCTGTTGACAATCAGACATAAATATTATGTGTTATTTTTGTTTCGTTACCACTGGGGTTATTAAAAAATATTATTACAGTGATTTAGTTTACTTAAAATAATGGAATGTACAATACTAAGATTTGCTTCGGTGTATCTTTTCTTTTAATTTTAAAAATTATTACACATTGTTCATATAAAATATGCATTTTTACTCAAATTTTTATCGTTTTACCAAAATTTTAATTTTGAGGAAAAATGACAACAAAAATTTTTTCCAGATTTTTGGCTAATATTGTAAAGTAACCGTTAATATTAATTTTAAACTACTCAGTATATATCACCACTACACCAAACACTTTATTTTTGCACTCGACGCGCGTTTCGCTAACCATGTTAGCTTCATAAGGAGCGATGATTGACTAAAGCTAAACTACAAATCTACCCTATTTATACTTAGCCTAACCCTTAAATTTCTCAAGCGGAACTAATGACATAGGCAAGGCCATCAGTTCCGGTCAAGTAACCAGTAGAGGGGACTATAAGGAATAGGCCCTCTGTTTTTATTTAAGCTAATTTTACATTTTATGATACTTTCATATGCGTTCAACAATCTCCTATCAGATACATTTTTTATTAATCTTAGATTATCTAATGTTACAGTATGATCAGCTTCAAGGGCATGTTCGGCAATGCTAGACTTTTCTGTTCTATTGTATCTTAAGTGTGCTAAATGTTCTTTAAATCGTGTTTTAATTGACCTTTTAGTTTGCCCAACATACTTTTTGCACAATCATTACAACTAATTTCATAAATTCCACTTTTCTCACAATTAGGAATCTTATCTTTGGGATTTCCTAAGATATTCCTCAGATTGTTTGATGACTTATAGACTAAGGTGAGGCCTACCTTATTAAATACCTTATTGAGTCTCTTGCTATATTTCGGATTATATGGTATGGAGACGTACTTGGTGTTATTTTCTTCGCGTGTAAAAAAGGTGGAATTCTGAATATTAAACCTAAATTTATGTGTATTTATTAGCTTATTTACTAAGTCATCGTCGTAACTATTAACTCTAGTTATATTTCTAATACGATTCCTTTCTTTATTAAAGTTTACTCTACTCAGAGGGAAAGTGACCAAACGATAAACTAAAAAATGTAATGATGCTAATTTATGTTGTTTGCAATGAAATGAATCATGGTTATTGGTTACTTGACCGGAAACTGATGGCCTTGCCTATGTCATTAGTTCCGCTTGAGTAATTCAAGGGTTAGGCTAAGTATCAATAGGGTAGATTTGTAGTTTAGCTTTAGTCAATCATCGCTCCTGATGAAGCTAACATGGTTAGCGAAACGCGCGTCGAGTGCAAAAATAAAGTGTTTGGTGTAGTGGTGATATATACTGAGTAGTATCATTGTGCCAAAGATTCCACATTCCCAACTTAATTAATTTTAAAGTCATTTATTTTTTCTTTTTGCTTCATTATTTTAAGACCAGAAATTAGTTATTGTTTTATTTAATTTTTAACCATGTTTATTTATAGTTTTAGTATATTAAGTAGATTTAGACATTTAAATCATTAGATAGTAAGTTTAAGTATCCTAAGCGTAAAATATAAATTATCATGCCAGATAGATTGGTGAAAATTTAAAGTTTACGAGAATATTTTTTTAAATTGTCTACCCAGCCCTGAAAATGACGTCATATTAAAGAATTGCTTTGTTGTCAAATTAATGCTGCTGATCCAACTATTTAACACAATTTTGTATGAGTTCGACGCTTTGCAGTTTCTGCGATTTTTTTTCTTCCAAAAAATTAGTGCGGCTTCGTGTAGTTACAAAATTTTTAACTAAAGAGGGAAATCGATCAAAAATTATTCACCAAAGAAAGTGTCACTTTTGTGGCAATGATGACTCATCTTATCTTTCAATAAAAGTTTAGTTACAAAACTTTCAATGGAGCCGAGACTCAATTTATGATGAACCAATTTCAAGAGGACTGATTAAGAAAATTATTAAGTTTGTTGACGTTTTACTTTTGAGAGATTACCAAATGAAATACTTGCTAAAGAAGCTGAAGTATACGAAACTACAGATCTCAAAACTGTACACGAAAATTTCGGAGTAAAAAAGTTTCTGACAGTCGATCTTCATATTTGTTGCAGAATAGTCTAAACAGAAATTTCTCAAGAGTATTTAGCCACTTTATAGAACGATGAGAATTGTTCCTTACGAATTGTGACAGGCGACAAGTTGTGGATGTTCCATTAAAATACTCTTACGAAACAGGGGTCGCTGTAATATATTTCTAAGGCCTCTTTACCTCAAATAATAACCTCAGTTTCTTCTAGAAAGTTAATGGTGATCGTTTTTTGAAACTGCGAAGAAATTTTTCGTATTAGATATAAGAAAAAAAGTTCTTTTAATGGATAATTTTACGTAAAGGTGGTCCAAAACCCGAAGCAAGCTATTAGAAAAAATTCGGAGTCCACAAGGCTGACACGGTTCAAGCTATTATAAAAAGCATTAGTTTCTTCGAGGTACAATCTCCATCCTATATTCCCAACTTAGTGTTCCACGACTTATTTTTGTTAAAAAATTTGGACGAAAACCTGAAGGGAAAATAATTTTTCTTAGATGACGGACAAAAAGTTGTAGCATGGTCTTTGAGTCAAAGGTTGTTACGTAGAAAAATAACTCTGCGCACTTTTTTTTGTAGCTGGTTACATAACCTTAGATAAGACCACTATATATAAAAATTGGCCAAGAATAGATTTGAGAAGAACAAAGCTTGATCCCGATGGGAAATTAAAAATATTCTTTTAAAATTCTTGCAATTTCCTTCTCTAAAATAATAGAAATAATATGTGCGTCTTATCATTACATAGAGGACATACAATATCGACAAATAGGTATTTACTTGTAAAACAAAACAAGTTGTCGAGGTTTTAGTCTAACTGCTATAGAATAAATAATTTAATAGCAAACTGTTCACACCAAGCAGGGACATCTATACTTGTCTGGGATTATAAAATAATTGAGGTTTCCATACCCTTATTATTAAGGTCATGAACTGCCTCCCCTAATGACTAACACCCTGAAAACTATATCATCCAAGTAAACAATATCAACCCCCTTGCTAAGGCAAGATTATTCACAATTCGTTGTATCCTAGCATCGTGTTCCGTAACCACTTGGATAAGTAAATTCTGTACTCTTGTTTGTCAATGCTAGCTCGACTGACGAGTCGTGATACGGCGAAACGCGTCTCGGGATGGATTTGACGAATAAGAGAATAGTGGGTAAACAGCTGAAACATAGGCCTTGTCAGTTTTCAGTTATTTGACATTAGACTACAATATGGTTTAAGTAATTCTCTCTTAAACTAATTGATTTAACCCAACAACACGACTTACAATTCTAAAGTTTTCGTAAATGGATAAGTATCGGCTTTACCACAGATTCTTTGTAGCATAAACTGATGTCAGAGATTTTATACGAAGGTTATAAAATTTAAATTAGGGCAGGATTTTATTGATGATATAACTTCCATAGGAACAGGGATACTTTTATGAGTTCAGTACGGGGTGATCATTTTTAGACGCCCGGCCCCGATTTATGGAAAATTGTTGGATTTTTATTTATTTTTTTAAAATCTATAATGCTCAAGGAGTATACCGACATATTTTGGTAGTAAAAACGACGCCAAATAACTCTTTTTCCATTGACATACCTTTTGTAAAATTGGAAAGTTCTAATTTTTTTCAACATTTTTTCCTTAAACTGTTTTTTTCTAATTTGTTTTGCAAAAAAGCTATGTAGCAGAAACCCCTTAAAATATTATTTTTTGGTCATCGCGGTTTAGGCGGTTTTCAAACAATTTATCTAATAGGCAGCTATCATACTTTAATCTGACAGTTCTTGTTTGCTCACCTATTCAATTCAATAGAGTTAAATGAAGTAAACAGAATGTTAATAGCTTCTGGTTAAAGTGGTTTTCCACTCTGAAAAAGTAGATATGATTCTTATTTATAGAGAATAAACAAGAAGTTCTCGGGAAGCCGTTAGACTGTATTGAGGACGTTACCCCGACAAGTATATCCCAGATCACACTATGTTTTGTTGAATAGAACGAAATTTGAGCAGCAATGTGGATACATTTTCCGGGCAGAAAAGTATTTCTAAACGAAAAACTTATTTAACATATGAAAAAGTAGAAGAAATTATGCAATATTTTCAAAACTATCCATATAATTCAATCAGACAAGCAGGCAGGCAATTGAATGTATCTTATGGGGCTATTCAGAAATCTCTTAAAGCTGACAAATACCATGACCCTAAAATTTAAAATCTTCAGTTATTAACACAATTTGATTAAGAATGACGATTGAGTTTTGTGGCAGAAAAGATGATGAAATATTACGAAGAATGTTATTTTCTGAATTATGTATTATGGAGAGAAACCTAACAGAAAAAATTATCATTACTGGGCTGACGAAAATCCATACAACGTTAATTAAACTCAGAATCAAGGCCATTATGGCGTTAATGTATGGTGTGGGATAAATGGAAGACATTTGGTTGGATCGTACTTTTTTGATGGAACACTGACTGGAAATAGATACATTAATTTCTTGGTTGATACTTTACCAGTTTTATTAGAAAATGTTCCCTCTATTTTAAGAAGGCATATGTGGTATGAACACGACGGAGCATTGCCTCATGCCGCTGCTGCTGTTAAAGAGCATTTGAATGAACGATTTCAATGAAGATGGATAAGGGTTCGTAGCCCAGTTATTCAATAGGCATCTAAGTTACCAGACCTTACGTCATTAGATTCTTTCGTTTGGGAGACGCTTAAAGATACTGTATACAAAAATGCGACATATGATATTGAATACTTAAGGGCAAAAATATCAGATGCGTGTAATAGTATACCTGGAGAAGTTATCTATAACGCCACTCATCAAGCGTTAATGAAAAAAAATGGAAAAATATATGATAGAAGACGGAAAACATAGAAAAGTTCTTTAGATGTTTCCATTTTATAAATATGTAATAACTTGTGTAATGTTAAAGGACATAATTTTTTTATGGGATTTTAATAAAAATAATGTATTCTTGTTTTTTATTGTGCAAAGATATTTTAATGAAGAAAATATCTCAACAGCATATATATATATATATATATATATATATATATATATATATATATATATATATATATATATATATATATATATATATATATATATATATATATATAAATATATATGTATATATATATATATATATATATATATATATATATATATATATATATATATATAAAACTGTGAGATTCGCAGGGTTGCAGCCAGATTATAAAGTATTTTCTAGGGCATTCACAAAAAATAATACTCTTTTTACTTAGTGAAAGCTTTCGGATATATTCCTCAGTCACTATACGAAAGGGGATTATTGTCGTTAAAAAAAGGCTTTAAAAAAGAAAAAAATATTAAAAAACTTACTGTAAGTGAGGTTGCAAACATAAACTAGGCTTTTCCAACATACAGACGTACAGAGAGCAGTACAGCAGTGGTAAATATGATTTTTTTTTGGAGATGTGTGTGGCGAAAAAAGAAAAAAGTTTTTTTCTTTTGAAGAGAGAAGAATGTTGGAAGAACCTAGTTTATGTTTGTAACCTCACTTACAGTAAGTTTTTTAAAATTTTTTTCTTTTTTAAAGCCTTTTTTTAACGACCACCGTCCCCTTTTGTAGAGTGACTGAGGAAGGATTGAATATATCCAAAAGCTAAGTAAAAAGAGTATTATTTTTTCTGAATGTCCTAGAAAATACTTTATAATACAGCTGAAACCCTGCGAAACTTACAGTTTTATCAAAATACACAGCCGTAAAATTGATAACTCTCTCAGCCTTTGACTCCATCCGTTTCTATCTTCCCAGTCTCCATCTGTTAGACCCCTGTCCTCCATAGCCTCGTCCACATCGTTTTTCCACGATCGTCTGGGTCTTCCTCTTTTTCTTCTCCCTATAGGGCTCCACTCCGTTATTTTCTTTATCCACCTATTATCTTCGCTCCGTCTTATGTGTCCATACCATTTTAATCGTTTTTCTTCAATGGTGTTTATTGCGTTCTCTTTGATGTTCATTCTGCTTCTTATTTCTTCATTTGTTATTCTCTCCATACGTGCCCCTCTACAACATCTTCTCCAATACTCCATCTCTACCGAGTTAATTTTAGATTTATTTCTTTTGTTGATCGTCCATGTTTCTGACCCGTATGTTATTATGCTTTGTATTGTTGATTTGTATATGCGTGTTTTGTTTCTCTTTGTAATGTGCTTGTCCCACAGGATCGAATTTAATTGTCTTATGTATGTCCGCGTTTGTCCTAATCTAGCTTTAATCTCTTCTTCTGATGTTGCGTTTTTTGAAATGATGGTTCCTAAATATTTAAATCTATCGGTTCCTTTGATTATTGTTTCGTTATCGACTTCTAGATTCTCCACGTTTCCCTCCTTTGTTGTTGGATATTCCGTTTTATCAAAGTTTATTGCTAATCCTGCTTTAGTGTATTCTTCTTTCAATTTTCTTACCATATAACTGAGGTCTTCCTCATCTTGCGCTATGATTACTTGGTCGTCTGCGAAAGTTAGAGTATATAAGTAATCTTCTCGTATTGGGACTCCCATTCCACTACATTTTTGCTTCCATTTTTTTAATGTTTGTTCGAGGTATATTTTGAATAGTGTTGGGGATGTAGAGCATCCTTGTAATAGACCTTTTGATGTTTGGAGTCTCTTCCCTATTTTATGTCCTATTTTTATTTTCACTGTGTTATTTTATTAGAGAGCTTTTACTGCGGATATTAGTTCTTTGTTAATGCCTATTTCTTTCATTGTGTTCCATAATCTTTGTCTTGGTACTGAGTCATAGGCCTTTCTTATGTCTATGAAGGCTAGATGAACTTTTCTATTCTTTGCCAGTTTTTTTTTTTCCATTGTTTGTTTTATAGTGTATATGTGGTCTATACATGATTTTCCGGCCGTAAAGCCTGCTTGGTCTTCTCCAATTTTTCCTTTTATATTTTCCTTCATTATATTTTTAATAATTTTTCCATACAAACGTCCCATACTCGATATTATGCTTAGGCCTCTATAGTTTGTACATTTTCTGCGGTCTCCCTTTTTAAATATAGATACTATATAAGTTTTTGACCATTCCTCTGGTATTTTTTCTTCATTTATCGCTCTGTAGAACATGTTTCGCAGCATTCGTTGTAATTTATTAGACCCGTACTTAATCATTTCGTTTACCACACTCCCAGGCCCTGCAGATTTATTATTTTTGAGTGGTTTTTATTGTCTTCTTTACTTCTTCATAGCTTAGTTATATCTCTTTTATTTCTTTATTCTGTTCTTCTTCAGGATTCTCTTCTTGAAATTCTTGTCTGTCTTCTGTTAGCAGCTTCTTATAATATTCTTCCCACTCGCTTTCTGGGATGTACTCTATATACATCTTCTCTCTATGGTTAGTCCTTGCTTTAATTATTTTCCATGGCTCTGTGCTTCTAGTTCCTCCTATATACTGTTCTACATGTTCGCACGATTTTTCCCATCTCTCGTTCTTTTCTTTGTTTATCATCCTCCTCGTTTCTGCATTTTTCTTTTTATATTTCTGTAGATCTTCTTCTGATTTTGTATTCAGTCATTTTTCGTATAGTCTTTTTTTCTCCTTTATAGATACTTTGTTTTTTTCACAGATTCTAATTTTATGTTTCTCATTCTCGTTGTCTTTTTTACCTAATACTTTTAGGGCCGCCTGTTTGATGCATTCTTTTATGTGGTCATAGATCTGTTGGAGGTTGTCGTAGTTAAATTCATTTAATTTTTGATCTAATCGTCGTCTATATAGGTCTCATCGTTTCGTCTTGCAGTAAGTGTATTTTGTATTTTATTTCATTTTATTTCTGTCTTTTATATATATATATATATATATATATATATATATATATATATATATATATATATATATATATATATATCAAAGAACAGAATCAATTTAAAGTAAAAATGTATAGAACTCAATATAATTTTTATGCAAGATATATTAAACGAATGTTCATTTAAAATGTAAATAGCAAAAAAAAATAGGGATATTAGAAAGTGTAAATAGGATGTATAAACAAAAATAAATAAATTTAAGCCTACTAGTATTAATTAGATTAATTAAATGTAGTATAAGCAAAACATTCTACCTGAACCTGATTTAAATCAAACAAAAATTTTTTTTTTCAGTTAAAGCAATTAAAAATAATAAAAACAATCATTAAGGAAAACTATTAAAATGAATAAAAATAAAAAGGTTAGAAAACTATCTAAGCTCACCATTAGGCCTGTTCTGAGGAGAACATTTTCTGGAGAAGATTAGGTTTTCAACGTCTCTTTACCTGTAATATAGTAAAGTAGATACTGCATTGATTCTCAATAAATGAAGATATATTTGAATCTGATGTTAACAGCCAATAGATCAAATGACAATGCTTTTAAAATTGGTCATGTTATGTAAAGTTAGATAACTCATCCCTATAGGTTTTTATTGATGTAGTATGTATACAGCATCAGTGTATAAATTAAATTGAAGAAAAGGTATTATTTCTCCTTAAGTCCCAAGCTCACAAATAAAGCATGGTTTCAATATTTTTCACGACCTATACCATTAGAGCATCATTAACTTAACTTATAAGTTGAAATTACTTATGTGGCGCCACAAACTAATTCCCTTTTACTTACAATATTCGGCATGATTTCACTCTAGGGGCTGGCATATAAATTTGTTCAATTAAACTACAGTTCAATGAACTCTTGTGTATTTTTATCAAAAACTGCAATTACAGTTTTCGTTTCTTGCCTTATTTGGTAACTTAATATTTTGATTATCTACTACTTTGAAGTAAATAAGTTTTACTGTAAAGTTTTACTTTTACAATTAAATTTTTAAATTTTATTATTATTAATTAAAACCTGTTTTTATTAATTTTTTTCAATTAATATATTTCCCTTTTTAGATGGATATAGTTATTACTATATATTTCTGTGTGCCCTGTCAGTACTGAACACTAGAATTCTTTACAATATTTATTAGAAAAAAGAAAATAACGAAATTATACCGTTGTCATCCCATAAATCTACGTTACGAATGTGTATCAGCAGGTACATAAAATTTCTCTGGAATTGTGTCACCATTAAAAACCATATTATTCCTAATACCAAATTAGGTTGTGTTTCAACATCAGACAGCATATTAAAATTCTTTAAAATAAATCTAAATTCTTTCTGTTATTAAATTTCTCTCGTTTCGACGAACACAAATGTCTTAAAAATTTCGTGAAAATAAAGACATATTATTTTTGTTACCAAAATCTTTTTAAAATATAACAAGAGGCGTTTTTATATCAATATTTTTTAATACAGAATATTACTTTTAGGACCGAAATACCTCAAATTTTCTTTTTTTGGAATATCCTTAAATTTCCGACAACATTAAATTAGTCGCTTATATTTCGATTAACACCAAAATTCGCAAGGTTGTTGACAATAAACAAAAAAATTATTCAAAAACCACTAAATTAGTAATTTTAGAAAATTAATCAAAATCTAAACGTATATTATTCACCTATTTCATAGGCATATATATACATATTTATATATATATATATATATATATATATATATATATATATATATATATATATATATATATATATATATATATATATATAGGCTGTTATGGAATTCATTGCATATATTGGAACTGGTGGATCCTTGTAGCAAGCCGGATTGCTTAAATAGCGGAACTCAATAATAAAGGAAAAAATCGACCATCAAGAAATGATATCACGGATATTTTTTTCACGCTGCCACACGCCAATATCTAAAATCGTTAGTCGGACGTAAGGTTCAGTCAGTTTTCTTCTAACCCGACAAGGGATGTGGGGACGTAAACATTCCACGCGGACATGAAAGGGTTTATACCGCAAGTGGCCACTTTTTGGGAAACTTCAAATTCAGGTTTAGTTTATTACTTGCTTTCTTGTCAGTGAATGTTTACAAACTTTGCAATATATCTTGGGTAATGCGAGGTAACGATCAATGTTATGGCCATTTTTTTTAAAGATGTATGTGTAAATTTATAGAAAGTGTAGAATATAGCAGCAAGTGTCATTCGATACAATTATTTAGTTATAATTGTGTTACTGACAACTTAAGATACTTGATATGGAGATCGACAATTGCACATTTAAAGTACATTTAATTATTTATTTCGTATGGATCTACAATGCACACAGCACAATTGAAGCTGAAGAAAATTACCTAAATGAATTATACAAAAATAGGAATAATGATACAACACGTCAACAATAAGGTACCGATTTAAGGTAGATAACTAATACATGTTTTCAATTAAGACTAAAAAATCTTACTTTTCTTACAAGAAAATCGTTTACCATTTAGTTACATAAAAAATAGCTCATCTCAGAATAAAGGAATAAATATACCCTAAACAAATTTAATAAAAAAATATTATAGCCATTGTTTTCTTTTAAAATTTCATTATTTTTTATAGGGAAAAATTTTAACACATAAGATTTCCTAAATTTTTATTTGCGTTATTTTAAAGAGAGGTAGCCCCATAAATAATCTCTACAGCTCGCTTTAAAGTCATTCCTGGTTACCTCGCATAGTTGGATGAACTAGTACTAACTTGGATAAAATTATGTCTACCCTTTAATTTTCTTCGCTTTGTTATAATTTTTTTTTAAATGCTGGTAATATTTGTTATATAGCAATAATTATTATTTTTTTAAATGTACCTGCAAGTTTTTTATTTATTTTTTAACATAAACTGATTTTTTTTTCTGTAAAACAGATATTTGGATAGTTACAGATCCTGTACATTTACGTGGACATGAAATTTTCCAACGTTATAATAGGTTTTTGGGGTCGCAGATTACTAAAAAAGTAACTATTTTTTTTTTAATGTGTAAGATATTCAAATATTTACCTATTTGGCTACTTTTCGCTTTTTTCGAGCTTGTGTAGTGAACATGAGAATGAGTATTACATTTGAGATGTTTGACAATTATTTAGAGTTTAAAAGTCACCAATTCTACCATAAACGTAAAATTAAAATAGTCGGACCTAAAAAAATTGACCAAATTTGGACATTTGTCAACAGTTTTCGAGTTTTTCTAGCGAATATGTGGATTTACTCTATTTTTTAGCTATTCCCATATCATCTCAAGAATATAAACTAAAAATGTAACAAGAATGATCTTATCTGAAATGGTCTAATCTTAAAAATCAGGCCAATTTCGACCTTTTATACCTTTCTCTACTGCTGTGTTTTAGTCAATACATGCAAAATTCGTACTACTTTTGTTATATGGGAAAATTATTTGGAGGATGGAGGAACTTTGCACCAAGAACTCCAAACTAAATATAAAAAATTCATATATTCACTTGAAAAAGGCAAAACATGGCCAAAGCTGGTAATTATTTGAAAATCTTACGCATTTAAGAAAACGGCTATTTTATCGTATTCTGCGACCCCAAAACATATTATAACGTTGTCCACATAATTATACAGGATCCGTAACTAACCAGATATATTTTTTACGAAAAATAAAAATCGTTAGGACCGACAGTGGTTTAACATATATATATATATATATATATATATATATATATATATATAATATATATATATATATATATATATATATATATATATATATATATATGTTAAACCACTGTTGGTCCTAATGATTTTCCATTTACCCTCAAGCACAGAATATCTTTGCTTATTTATGGTAAGATAATCTATAAAATGTGATGGAAATTATAGAAAAAATTAACTTTAATCTTAGGAAACACAGCGCTGATTATCCCACCTTAATCTAATTTATTTATTGTACAAATACCGCAAGCTACGACTAGTTTACCATTCTAAAGCTTTTGTAAGTGGTTTGATATCTGCTTTGCACATAATCTTTGTAATATAAACCCATTTCAGAGAATTATTAAGATGTTTATTTTTAACTTAAGATACGAGGTTACTAACGGTATATATAAATATATATCATATAACGGTATAAATAAATTTACTGATGAAAGTAATTATTAATTATTTGTAGAAATTCTAATTTATCAAAGGACAGCTGAATAGCAAACGAATGTGTAAGAATTGTATTAGTAGTTAGTTGAAATTCCCCAAAAATGGTTAATTTTTATGAAAAATCCTTAAACACATCAATATTTCGTTACTTTTAATTACATTTATTATATACTTCAACGTATACAATACAATGGAAAAAAGCGACATTGAGTCAATTTTTTTAACTATGAACTATATTTTTTATATGTTCCAAGCCAAAGTAGTAGTTTACAAGACAGGTTCCTGGCCTATTAAATTCTTTAATATTCCGATATTAATATGTAGCAGATTTGGATTTGTCCATTAATTCTAGGACGACAAAACTCTTGTGTCAAAAAAAAAAAACTTACAAAGAGTTTAAATTTAACAATATATAACAAGTTGAAAAATAAAATAATCATATTCCATATGTAATTCTAAAACATATTTCTTTTTTGTCTCTCTCTCCATCCAGCGTTTCTCGTCCATGTTTTATATCGCCATCAGTTCCTGTCCTATGATATGTTCATCCATCCCTTCCCAGTCACCTTCGTAATGTCATTATATCATCTTAGTTTGAAGTGTCCTGGATTTTTTTCCACATGGGTTTTATTAAACTGTTTTTTTTTTTTTTCATTTTGACCTTTCATTCTTATTACATGTCCGTGTCTATTTTGCCATTAGTATTATATTTTTGATCTCTTTCATTTTCTTCTTCTTTGTGATTGCTTTCGTTTTAGCCCGTTATAGCAAGACAATGATAATAATTTCGTTTCGTGGTTCTTTTAAATTTACATTTTTGTTTTGTAATGTGTGGTTTAATCTTTTAAAAGCTGTTGATGCTGTTCTTGTATTACAGAATATTGGTGAAAATTTGCTGTAAGAATGAAATTAGTTTTTAAAAATTTCGATTTAAATTATGGTATACTATTTAAATTATGGTATACTATTTCTAAAATCTTTTTTAATTGGCCTAATATTTTTTTTTTTTATTTTTATTCTTAGTTTCCTTTCTGATAAAGTTTATTTTGTTTTTATTATCAATTTTTATATTTAAATATATTTTACCAACAAAGGAAATGAAAACCTAAATTTTATTTTACTCAGGTTAGGAAAATTCGGATTGAAATATAAAGAAAACACTTTGCATTTTTTACACTCAGATGATAGAGCTTTCAAGCATGATATAGATTTCGATACATTCTCTTACTACACATTACGTATTGAGACAAATGTTAAGGACAGCACCATGTCCTGCTCAACTCATTTTCATTTTTTAATTCTTTCGATAATATCTTTTGTATCCGTCCTGTGTCTTATCTCTGCGTTTCTGATCTTAACTTTGAGAGAAACATCCAGCATTGTTCTCTCTGTAGCTCACTGTATTATTCTAAACCTATTTGCATTTTTCTGTATCCGAGTTACAGTTTCGAGTCCGTAGGCGACTACAGGCAAAATGTAAGTATCAGACACTTGTCTATTGACATTTGTAGGAATTTCTCCATCCTATAATATATAGTTCAATCTTCCGAAGGCAGCCCAAAGTAGTCTAATTCTGCGAGAAATTTCTAATGTTTGGCTTTCTTTTCTGAATGTAATATTCTGTCCCAGGTATGTTATTCGTTTAGGTTTTCTATGTGGTTATCGTCTATCTTGATCCGGGGACTGTCCTTGCTCATTATCTTGGTTTTAATAAAATTAATACCAAAACCAACCTTCCGTGATGCTAAGCTTAGTTCTGTTAGTATCTGTTTTACTTCCTTCTGACAATATCTATACCCTTACCTTCACACATTAATTCCTTAAAAACATAGGAACCTGTCGGATTCCATTTTCTACCTGGATTTTATTGGTTTTTAGTTGTTAAATAATTTTTATATGAAAAGTAGCAGTTTGATAGAACTTTTCAATAATTTTAGAATACTTGGCATTTTGGAGTAATTTGAATATTGTCCATATTTCGATACTGTGAAATGCCTTTTGAAAATCAGCAAATGCAAAATGGATAGGGATGTTGTATTCACTTGCTTTTTCGATTATTTCTGTCATAGTATAGAGGTGGTCAATGGTGCTGTATCACTTTTGGAATCCGGCCTGTTCTACGGGTTGATAAAAATTATATATACAGGGTGTTATGAAATTCACTGCATATATTAAAATGGGTGGCTAATGGGGTTATACAGAAGAACATTCAATACTTCTTTTTTTCAAATTAGAAATTTTTTGAAAAATTAAAAAAAAAGGGGCATAACTGCGTTTTACCAAATCCTTTAGAAAATTAACCCGCCCCTCAAAAGCGATCATTTACAATGCAGCAAATAAAATTTTAGTGGAAAAAAAAGAAATAATGCCAGAACTAAGAGAGAAGAGTAGGGCAAATCGCATCTCTACAAATTATTTAACGTTGAAGGAAGGGATATTCTACCATCCAGAAGAGAATGCAAATAGTTTTTGGATTAAAAAGGAAGAAACAAATCGGCATAATCATAAGCTGAGAAAGAGGCCTTGTGTCTGGATAGTTTGTGCCACCAGTGCCTATATTCAAAAGAATTAGACAAAATCCTGAATTGGAGAACTCAAACTTATTTGTACAATTTTATTTTATAAGTGTCGTAAATCCAACCCCCGAAAATAAAATGTTACTTCTGCTTGATGGAAAAACAACGAATTCGAGTAATCTGAAAGCATTGAACATAGCAAAGGCTAATGGGATATAATAATGTTACAACTGCTAGGCCTTACTACTGACAGGCATCAGCCACTGTACGTCTCTATTTTTAAAACATATGAGCAATTATTATCTTCAAGCAATAGAAAAATGGTTGAGAACAAATCTAGGTCGTCAAGTAACACTATATCAAGTTGCAAGTTTATTTGCTGAAGCTTACCAAAGAGCTGCTATCATTGGCACCATTGTGAACGAATTTAAGGCGGCTGGTATTTGGCATGTGGCCTAAAACATCTTTCTCCAATATTTGTTTTAAAACAGCTGAAAATATAAATGTTCTCTCTTTGAAAAAAACTCAAATAATGAAAGCACATCGATAGAAGCTTAACAAAGAGCTACTACCATTAATGACATTGGACAAAAATTCTTTCCCGAACATTTGCTTAAAGCAGCTGAAAGTATAAATGCAAATAAAAACAAACTGAAGCACAACGTTCTTAAAATACGCTTCTATTATTACCAATAATAAAAATAAGAAACCTGATATCTTGGAATAGATTGCCACATTTAAATATTAAACCGTCTACTTCCGGACTTCTCTCTAAAGTTTTAAAAAATAATTTTAAAATCTTTATGTCCACTACTACGAAAAATACTGCACAGAAACTGTCGAAATTACAAGTCCTTACAAAAGTATGTTGAATGAAGAATCATCACCAACCAAACCAAGGAAAAATATAACTAAAATAAAACCGACCAAGTGCAAGTAGGCCTTGCGCAATTAATGCTCCGTACGGTGATTGGTTTTAAAATAAAAAAATTTGTTACGGAGGTCTAAAGTGATCAATGACTTCACAAATCACACCCCAAATGAGTTTTCAACAAAATTTGTTTCCGATCTTTGTTGAAAACTGATGATCTTAAGATTTTTGTGTTTTTTTATATACCAGATAAATTATCAAAGGTAATGCACTCGTGATAATTTTCGCTCAATCTACAACTTATGGAGAATATTCCAGAATTTTTCGAGATCTCGTGTTTTCACAGGCTTTCTTTTAACACCACTCGATGACTTGGTAATTTTTTTTTTCACTTCCGATTTCACCCCCCAAAACTAACCGCCAAAATTTAACTTTTAACTTTGAAAACTGCACGGCTCTGATGAGGCCATCAATTCCTATATTAGTGCCAAATTTCAACTTTCTATGTCAAATAGTTTCGGAGAAAATCGGATGTGACAGACGGACAGACAAACAGATAGACAGACAGGCAGACAGACTTAGAGACACCGAATTGATTTTATAAGTTTTCCGTACGGAACACCAAAAAGAATACCATTTACTCAACTTTCTACCAACATAAAGTAAATAGGCCGCCGACGCCTAAAAAAAGACCCTTTAAAACCCGCATAGGCGATCTTTCAGCGCGGCATTCGGCGTTAATAGAAAGCCAAACAATATGAATAAGTTTAAAAGTCAATATGAATAAATTATAAATAAATTCCGATTTTAAAGAGGACAGTCAAATAAATTAGTATGTCCTCTTTAAAAAGATGCTAATAAAATTTTAGGAGATTACAGCGTTAAAATATTTACGTTGTTATTAAATAATAATATAATATAATAATAAGTTTTTATAATATGTTTTTATAATTAAATTTGTTTCAAAAAAACCTATTCAAATGTGAAAAACACTGTAGTGTATGACCTTAAACACTGGTCCAAGCTGGCTTTTTTATTAAAAATTTTTCCTAGAAGACTGAATTAAAAAATAATCCTAATTTTAATAACAATAGCCAAAGTGCCTTCGCAAAAAAAAAACACAAATAAAAATAGTCGTTAAGATTATCGAGTACATAAGGACTAATATACCAACTATGTAGAACACGCCCAAGCCGCAAGGTCTTACATTAGGTAAATGTACTAAAAAGAACCTGTATCCACTGAACTCAAAAACTGTAAACCAACTTGTAAATTTTATTGTGTATTAATAAAGTTATTTTGAATTTTAACGTGATCTTCTGGTTAAAACTCACCGATATTGTGTAGTCGTATGGTAAATCAGTGGCAGCGTGAAAAAAATATTTATGACGTTATTTCTCTAGGGTCAATTTTTCCTTTATTACTGAGATTAGCTATTTAAAATGAATTTTCTGCAATCAGTGTTACTACAAGAAGGCGCCAGTTCCAATTATATATATATATATATATATATATATATATATATATATATATATATATATATATATATATATATATATATATATATATACATATATATATATATATATATATATATATATATATATATATATATATATATATATATATATATATATATATATACTAGCCGGGCCGGCGGCTCCGCTCGCGTGGACTTGATTCACTACTATCGTCACTGCTTATTCCTTATGTTACCCAACGTAATAAAATATCTCCCATTATTTCTCCTTATCTCCCAATATTTCTCCTTATTTCCCATTATCTAGGCTTATCTCGACTTATCTCCCATTATTTCTCCTTATCTCCCATTATTTCTCCTTATCTCCCATTATCTCACCATAACTCCCATTATCTAGACTTATCTCTGCTTATCTCCCATTATCTCTCCTTATCTCCCATTATTTATACTTATCTCCCATTATCTCACCTTATCTCCCATTATCGAGGCTCATCTCGACTTATCTCCCATTATTTCTCCTTATCTCCCATTATCTCACCTTATCTCCCATTATCTAGGCTTATATCGAATTATATAGAACATATGTATAAATTTATAAAAACACGTAAATCGGATAAGTGGTTCTCGAGTGATAAGCGCACTAACGGACAGACAGACAGACAGACAGAGAGACGTTGCATTTTATATATATTGTATTCTTTGCTACATGATATTGTTCCATATTTAATGCTTTAGGGAGTGTATTGCGCTGCTTATTCCTTATATCACCTAATAAAATATATCCTATAATCTGGCCAGAGAACATACGTATGGTTAAAAAAAAGCACATAAATCGGATAAGTAGTTCTCCAGTGATAAGCACACTAACGGACGGACAGACAGACGGACAGAGAGACATTGCATTTTATATATATTATAGATATTCTCTGCTACATAATATTGTTCCATATTTAATGGTTTGGACTGTGTATTACAAGAGAACGCGCTAGCGGCAAACTTTGTCCGACTTTATTTACTATTATTGTCACTGCTTATTCCTTATGCTACCTATCGTAATAAAATATAGCCTATAACCTGGCCGGTGAACATATATATGTTTTTTAAAAAGAAAGCACGAAAATCGGATAAGTGGTTCTCCAGTGATAAGCGCACTAACGGACAGACAGACAGACAGAATACGTTGCATTTTATATATATATTATAGATAGACTATAACCTGGTCAGAGAACATATGTATGAATTTAAAAAATCACGTAAATCGGATAAGTGGTTCTCGAGGGATAAGCATATTAACGGACAGACAGACAGACAGACAAACATTGCATTTTATATATAGTATAGATATAGATTATTATTATTATTATATAACCTGGCCAAAGAATATATGCATGAATTTAAAAAAAGGCAGGTAAATCGAATAAGTGGTTCCCGCGTGATAAACGCTCTAATGGACAGACAGATAGACAGAGAGACATTGCATTTTATATATATTATAGATTATACATTACAGATATTCTTTCATAATATTGTTCCATATTAATGGTTTAGGCTGTGTATTGCAAAGGCACGCGCTAGCGGCAAACTTATTTCCGACATCATTCGCTATTTTACGTCACTGCTCATTCCTTATGCTACCTATCGTAATAAAATATAGCCTATAACCTGGCCAGAGAACATATGTATGTTTTAAAAAAAAAGTACATAAATCGGATAAATGGTTTTTCAGTGATAGGTGCACTAACGGACAGACAGACACACAGACAGAGAGACGTTGCATTTTATATATATTATAGATATATATATATATATATTTATTTATATATATATATATATATATATATATATATATATATATATATATATATATATATATATATAAAGGCAGAAGTAGTCGCGACTGACTAGTTAAGAAAAAATATGCTCTCAATTCAGTGGAGCTGCAGTCTTTGTTCAATTATTTATGACTTTGGGTCGTGAAACAACCTTTTTTGTTAGTCGAGCGAAATTATATTTATTTTTTCTTCAGGACATCTGGAAAACCAAATTTTCTTCTTTCTTTATAAAGTGAAGTGAAAATGTTTTGAGTACATTAAAATGATGGAAAAAAACAAAAAAATAAAGAAAAAAGAACAGTGATTGACTTACCAAAGTGGTTTTTTATAACAAAGAAATAAGCAATCATTAGCACAAAGGGACATTCCCTAATATACTGTTATTAACTACATAATATTCTAGTTAAAAAGGAAAAACACAATAAGGACGAAAATGGCTGGCGCTGGTTCTCTTTGCTTATCCCGTAAACCAGTAAAATGACAAAAAATTTTCAGTTTTTGGTGGTAAAGATGGAGTGTGATAGATTAATATAAATTTCATGTAGTAGAGAAAGATCGAAGATATTGATTCGTTTCGATCTAAAACATGCGTGCAGTTGAAAAATTATTTAAATGGCAAGAAGTGTGATGAATAAAGATAGAAATAATCGTTGAGAATTTAGATTTTTTATTTCAAAAGCGCGCCCGGCTGATTGGCGCAGTGGGTTAAGGCGTTAGACTTGCCCACTGTTGTCCGAGAGGTCCGCGGTTCGATTCCGTGTCTGGGCTGGGTGTTGTGTGTGTCTTTAGGTTTAGTTTAGGTTTAAGTAAAATGTATATATATCTGAAATAAAGAGAGATGTTGGCTATTTGGCTCAGTTCCAGTGCCATAAAAGGGGTTCGCCCCTTTTTTTAAAAAAAAAAAAAAAAAAAAAAAAAATTCCAAAAGCGCACGTAACAACATATATACGGGGGATAACAGAAAGAAACAATGCGTTACAGTTTTAGAAAAATAAAATAATAAAATAATTGGAAGGAAAAAATATTTTTACCTCTATATTATTCGTCTGGGGCAAGACGATCTGTTAGTGATTGGTATATTTCTAATTCTAATTTAAGGATGTAACTGTATATGGAACTGAGACCCTGGGTGTCACTCTTTTTATTCATGGCGTAAGGTTCCCGTTTAATATGGGCCATTTCTAAGAAAATTCGTTTATAATAAGAATCAAAGCGATCCAGGAGCCCAGTCTCATCCCAGTTCATTCGATGATCATTATTAATGACATGTTGTGCAAGAGCACAAAATTGTACATTACGTCAACAGTCACTTTTGTGTGATGTAATCCTACCATTCAAGTTTCTGGAGGTTTGACCTATGTACACCTTATTACAATTTGAACAAGGTATTTTGTAAATTATGTTCCAATTTTCATTTTTTAGGAGAGGGGTCTGAGTTTTGGTGTAAAGTTTAGAAATAGCGTTAATTCGCCTTTTAGCAATTTTAAAATCAAACGGCTTGAAAATGTTAATAAGTTTATCAGTAAAATTGTCAATGTAAGGAAGAGAGAAATAAAAATTTTGATTATTTAATTCAGTAGAGGATTGATTTTGAAGTTGGATTTCTTGATTGTAACTTTGTATTGAGAGTTGTGAAGTAAGTGGTGATTGATGTGTTATTATATTTTCTGGTATGTTATAAGATGTACTAAAGAGAAATTTATTAATTAAATGAGCTGGGTAGGAATTGTCAAGTAGAAAGCCCTTAAATTTTCTGAGTGACTGATTGCTGTAATCTGGGTGGGTTAATTTGACTGCTCTTGTTTTCATACCTAGTATGAGGTTTATTTTGGATCTCATTGGGTGGTATGAGGAAAAACTTATAAATCCGTTTGAGCAATATGGTTTTCTGTACCATTTCGTTCTTAGATCGTTGTCATCTGTACGGATTACCAACATATCCAAGAACGGAATGCCACCGTTTGATTCTTCTTCCTTGGTGAATTAAATAAGCTGGTTGTAGAAGTTAAAAATATTCAGTGCTACATCAATTCTACCTGTTGGTACTGCCAGGATGAGGTCATCAACATACTGTTTAATAAAAGGTACATGAAAAGGCAATCACCAACCAAGTCATCAAGAACAAAATTGACAGGAGTGAAATTTTGGACCCCATTGGGGTTCCAAAAATTTGTTTATAGTATTGATCATTGAAAACTAATATGTTAGAGTCTGAAATAAACTGTACTATAGATTTGAATAAGTCTATATCCAAGTTGCAGTATTGGGTCATTGTGTTCCATTTATCATTTATTGTAGTTAAAATATTTGTAGGGGTAGATTGGTGAATAGTGAGACTACAACCAAACCTTCAATCACATAATTATTAGGTAGTTGAAAATTATTAATAAAAGTGTTAAATGAGAAAGAGCCCTTTACATTCTGTTGTACTAAAGATCTGATAGGTACACTCCAATTAAGGTTTGTCGCGTCCTTTGCTGAGAGTTAACTGTTAAAAAACAAAATTCGTTTTGGTTTAATTATGTAGCAAGGAAGAATGCTGAATAACAAATCATAAAATGTGTGTCGAAATAACAGTGTATTAAAACTGAATGAAATTATGAAAGACCCACATAATGAAATGGCTGACAAGACTCCGTACATATGCATGATTTCACCTTAAAAGAGTTACATCTATTAAACATCACGAAAATATAACTATTTTGCAGGTGCATATATTGTTATTCCTCTCAGCCTAAATGCAACCTCAATTAGTTAAATCAATCGACAATTGGATCGTACATGTATGAAATGTTACCCCCTTTAGAGCGTCAGTCCAGATACACCACTGCATAGTAAAGGTACAGAGTTTTATAGTTATTACGAAAATTCAGGGTTTTATGGCTCAGCAATTTATAAACTTTTAATTGCTGTAATTAAATTAGAACACTACCTCGGTGTGCCTAATAAATTATTGCTACACGCTATTTCGCTGTGATTTCGTTGGGTGACAATGTTACGCAGTTCACACATTAGCGGTGTGTTGTCCTTTATGACACAAAATTATACGACATTTATTATAAAATATAGTTTTTAATAGATTTCGTCAACGGAATATTTCGACCAATAAAATATATAAAGCACAAAGGTCTGTTTGACACCAGTAATTTGGAAGAACAATCGTAATTTTATAATAGCAAAAAAAGAAATCGAAAGTAAAAATATTTTCTCAAACGGCATGTAAAGATGGTATAATCACACGAGAATCAAGAACTATCAGCCATCCGGATATGAGAAGTTAACTTGCTCTGTCCCATAGCATCGACTGGACTGGCTCTCTCAGTTTTTCAGGGGAGAGGGGCGCTTTTTTTCCAAACTCATAGTGGTTCTTGGGACATGAACTACCCATCCTCAACCAAATGAAAATGTCGTATCCCTTATCTTCAACCTACTTTAGGAGATCTTTCACAATTCTCTAAGATATTACACAGCGAGCAAGTTGCATGGAATCTACTAACTATACATAAAATCAAACTAATACAACAAAAACCATAACCTGATCTGGAGTTTTCCAGATATATATATATATATATATATATATATATATATATATATATATATATATATATATATATATATATATATATATATATATATATATATATATATATATATATATATATATATATATATATATATGGGCCATTCTTTCTCAACCGGACCCTCCACCTCCAAAATTAGAAAAGACATCTAAAGTTGCAGATGGTTTCAAATAAAAGCCTCATGTATCACTTTCAAATTCTCAGTGGCAAAAATAAAAATTTTAAGATGGCGATGGCGGCGAGAAAAGATATTGATAGTTGTAAATTCACTTAAAAATTCTATGTAATTCGCAAACATGATGCGATTTTTTTCTAAAATTTTATGTACAAGCTACTCGATCAAGATGTTTTTATATATTTTTCGACGCTGAAACCGAATCTGAGGCTAAAATTATCCAATCTCGTCCGGATGCATCCCTAATCTCAAAACAGACGTAAAAAATGACATATCGTTTGAAGGTTGGTATTTTCTAAAAATCATATGGATTTTTTGAAAAGGGTGACATCTATGTGTCAAAAAAAAAAAATTTCAGCCTACGTGTTATATAGGGTGCGGCGCTTAAATCTGGACAAATTAAACATTTTTGTAAAAGAAATTTTATTCGTCAAAAAATTAAAATGAAAAAAAATCCTTTTGCCTATCAGTGGTGTGATCTATCCGGAGTGGAATTATTCGATGTAACCTCCCTCGGCCGCAATGATCGCCTCTATCCTTGACCTGAACCGCTAGCTCGCTCTCTTTAAATCAGCGCTGTCCATATTGGTAAATTCTGCTTCGCTAGTGATGCGCAAAGATGCCACATTAGGATGTTGGGACTTGTTAGTAACTCTTTCGATTACGCTCCAAACATAGTAGTCGAGGGGTTTCAAATCCATTGGGGGGCCAGAACTCTTTAGACCAGGACATTTCCACGTTATCCGATAACCAGTTTTGCACTAAATGTCTCGTATGTGCCGGTGTACCATCCTGTTGATACACGAAAAAGCGAATTATTTTCAGTCGCCGGACGTCCATTGCGAAGACTTTCGATAATCGCGGCTCTTCGGTTGTACTCCGTATTTCTTCGCATCGGCTCGGTCATTTCGAGGTTATGTCTGTATACTAGAAGAAGTGGCTTTCACGAACGTAAACAACGATTAATAGCGGAACTACTATATGGCGGAAAATCCAAATTTAAATTTGTCCAGATTTAAGCGCCGCACTCTGTATATATATATATATATATATATATATATATATATATATATATATATATATATATATATATATATATATATATATTTATATAGGGTATTATGAAATTCACTGCATATATTGGAAATTCGAAAATTTTTGGAAAACCAATAAAAGGGGGCAAAACTGCATTTTACTAAATCATTTAGAAAATCAACCCGCTCATGAAAGGCCGACATTGAGAAGAACACTTGGAACATCCGAGAACAACTAGATCATGGTCCCTTACCAGCTGATTTTCAAGTAGGAAGAGTAGGGCAAGTCGACCTTCAGCTTTAAGAAATCGTAGATAAAAAAATATATTTTCGTCTATAAAAATATTTAACCTTGATGAAAGTAGATTTTCCACTACTCAGAAAAACATGCAAAGCATTTTAGGATTAAGAAGGAAGAAACAAATCGGCGCAATCATGGCCGAGGCCTTGTGTTGTGCCAGTGTGGCGGGACAGTTCGTGCCGCCAAAAGTTATATTCAAAAGAATGAGACAAAATCCCGAACTGGGGAATGGCACATCTTCTGAGAGTGTTGTCACCATTCCATCCACTGGCTAATTTAACTCAAAAAATAAGAAGAAATTTGTATTGTTTGATCTAATTTAACTAAAACTTATTTGTAAAATGGATGAAACATTTTATACACGTTGTAAAGCTAACCCCTGAAAATAAAACGTTACTTTTGCTCGATGAAAATGCAACGCATTCGAAGAACCTGGAAGCGTCGAGCACAACAAAGGCTAACGGGATAATAATGTTACAACAGCCAGGTCCTACTAATCATCGGCTTCAGCAACTGGACGTCTATTTTTCAAAACCTATGAACACCTATTATATTTAAGCAGCAGAAAAATGGTTGAGGACAAATCAAGGTCGTCAAGTAACAGAATATCAAGTTGCAAGTTTATTTTGCAGAAGCTGACTAAAAAGCTGTTATCATTTGATGGTTGGATGGATTTAAAGCAGCTGGAGTTTGGCCCATGGACAAAAATTTATTTCGCAAACATTTGTTTAAAGCAGCTGAAAATATAAATGCTCTCTCGCTCAAACAAATTTAGTAATGAACTAGCAGTGCCCGCGCTGTCCGCTCTCGTTAACTTATTATTATTATCGTCACTGCTTACTCCTTATGCTACCTAACGTAACATAGAACATATGTATTTAACACAAAAACACGTAAATCGGATAAGCGGTTCTCGAGTGCTAAGCGCACTAACGGATAGACAGACAGAGAGACGTTTCGTTTTATATATATTATATTCTTTGCTGCATGATATTGTTCCATATATAATGGTTTAGGCAGTGTACTGCAAAAGGACTCGCTAGCGGCAAACTTTTTTCAGACTTCATTCACTATTGTCGTCACTGCTTATTCCTTGTGGTACCTAACGTAACAAAATATAGCCTATAACCTGGCCAGAGAACATATATATGTTTTAAAAAAAAGCACGTAAATCGGGTAAGTGGTTCTCGAGTGATAAGCGCACTAACGGACAAACAGACAGACAGATAGACAGAGAGACCTTGCATTTTTTATATATATATATAGATTATTATAGATAACCTGGCCAGAGAACAAATATACGAATTAAAAAAAAAAATACCTAAATCGGATAAGTGGTTCTCAAGTTATAAGCGCACTAACGGAAAGACAGACAGACAGACAGATAGAGAAACGTTGCATTTTTATATATATTATAGAAGATTATATATAAAATGGCCAGAGAACAAATGTATGAATTTAAAAAGAAATGTAAATAGGATAAGTGGTTCTCAAGTCATAAGCGCACTAACGGACAGACAGAGAGACGTTGCATTTTATATATATTATATTCTTTGCTACATGATATTGTTCCATATTTAATGGTTTATAGGCAGTAGATTGCAAGAGAACGCGCTAGCGGCAAATTTTTTTCCGACTTGATTCATTATTATCCTCACTGCTTATTCCTTATGTTACCTAACGTAATAAAATATAGCCTATAATCTGGCCAGAAAACATATGTATGTTTTAAAAAAAAAAGTACGTAAATCGGATAAGTGGTTCTCAAGTCATAAGCGCACTAACGGACAGACAGAAAGACAGAAAGATGTTCATTTTATATATATGATAGAAGATTATAGATAATCTGGCCAGAGAACAAATGTATGAATTTAAAAAAAAAAACATGTAAATCGGACAAGTGGTTCTCAAGTCATAAGCACAACAGCAGACAGACAGACAGACAAAGAGACGTTGCATTTTATATATATTATATTCTTTACTACATGATATTGTTCCATATTTAATAGTTTATAGATAGTGGATTGCAAGAGAACGCGATAGCGCAAACTTTTTTCCGACACTGTTTATTCTTTATGTTACCTACGTAATAAAATATAGCCTATAACCTGGCCAGAAAACATATGTATGTTTTTTTAAAAAAAAGCACGTAAATCGGATAAGTGGTTGAGTGATAAGCGCACTAACGGGCAGACACAGACAGACAGAGAGACGACCTTGCATTTTATATATATTATTGAAGCATGCCGATCTTACAAGACGCTTCTATTATTATCAATAATGAAAAACAAACAAATTGCTCGGCAACCTAATATAAACAGTGAACCGGCTACTTCGGAATTTACTGCTAAGGCTTAAAAATTTTTTTTTAATCTTTAAGCCGAATTCTACAAAAAATTCTGTACAAAAACTGTGTAAATTACCTCAAGTTCTCATAAAAATATTTTGAAAGAATCATCACCAATCAAACTGGGGAGAAATACAACTAAAAAATTTAAAGACTTCAATAAACAAAAGAAGGAATCAAAAAAAACGCCAGTACCAAAATTAATACGATTTACCCTCTGTACAAACTGAAACTAATGGATAGTCGGCAGAAACAAAAGAAAAGAAAAACCCTTTGATGCCGGCATCTGCTGCCGTAAAAAAGGAATAATTTCTTTTTGGCATTCGACAAAAGATCTTTTGTAGCCTCTATAACACAGTCGAACAAGGTTTATTTAATATGCTCGCTTCTTTAAAATGACGGAAATAAAGTTTTGTAAAACCACTGGAAATGGACATATTTCAACAGTCTCATTTGTCAATACATGGCAGGATGCGTGTCGCCGCATCCCGGCTCATCAGTTAAACTAAGAACGACAAGCGAGAGAACAAAATTCAAAAATTTATTTCCGTACTGGCGTTACATCGTGATAAAATATAATGAATTGTACCTAAAACTGAAAAGCATACCTGCCCTCAATTGGAGGCCATCTACGGCCACGGGCCGACGGGCGGCAAATTGTCAACATTCACCTGAGATACCGCGATTTGACAAGGATTCCACTTCATGCATATATGGTTCAATGTAAAATTATTTAAATTGGACAGGCTTCATATTTCCACAGTCTACCCACTGTTCTCTCATTTGTCAATCCATCTCGCACTGTGTCTCTGTGATAAATTAGCAAATAAGAGAATAGTGGGTAAACTGCTGAAATATCGACTTTGTCCATTTTCAATAGTTTTACATTTAACCACATTTACTTGCGGTGAAACCCTTGTCGAATTAAGCTTCGTGTAGTAAAAATGGCAATTTGCTGGCTGTTTCTTTGTCGGCCAGTGGTTGTAGAAGGCTGATTGAAGGCAGTTTTATGTGCCATTTATTCTATTTTACCCGATGTTACACCAGTAGGAGGATAAGTAGTTAAATTTTGTTATCTCATTTATCGATACTAGCTCAATTGATGAGCTGTGATGCGGAGAAACGCGTCTCGTGATGGAATGATAAATAAGAGGAGAGTGGGTGTGCTGCTGAAATTTGAACTTTGCCCATTTTCAGCGGTTTTACATTGAACCATTTATGCTAGGGTTAAAACCATTAGCGAATCGTGCTGCCTGTAATGAATATGGGCAATTTGCTGACAATTCCTTTGTCTGTCTGTGGCAGTAGACGGTCTCCGATTGAGAGTAGGTACTTTTTTAAGTTTTAATCGCAATTCATTGTATCTCACCATGATATTTATGTATATAAATATACATATATATATATATATATATATATATATATATATATATATATATATATATATATATATATATATATATATATGTATAGATATGTGTGTATTACACATGTGTAAAGCAGGAGTGTTTAAACTTATAGGTTAATTCAGGTTAGTTAAGGTCACTGGATTGAAGATAAACCGAAGTAACTCGCCCTTAGAGAAAAACATAGTTATCTTATCCATATAATCTTCAAAACTTCAGTGCGAGAAATACCTAAAGTTCAATAATGCTACAAACAAATGTATTCATGTAAATCAAACCCTCTTAGAGGTCTAATCAAAAACTTTTAATTGGTATCCGCTTCTGGCAAAATTTAATTACTTTAATAAACCTTTCTTTTTTGCCGGTTTATTAACACTAGACTTAGAACTTTGGTAAACAATTTTGTTACGCAACTTAAATTTCACATTTATTTAAACTTTCGCATAATTTATATATTTTTTTATATTTATTGTAATATACCTAGCTGTAGATTTTTAAAATGCTTCTAGTTCAAATATCACTAAACGTATTAATGTTTTTAGAAGCGCATACAATTCTGCGAAATTACTGACCTAGTACTGGACTCGCAAGTACGAAGTTTTGACTAAGAAATAACTTAATCCAAGCATTATAAGTTGATATTTTTGAATAATAGGTATTTTATAGTGAGATTAGATTTACAAAGGGAAGTTAAACAGAGAAAGGACTTCTGTAAAATTTGAAATATTGAAAATATAACACTATTTTTAGATTTCTCGTCTCCAAGAATACTGAATATGATATAGCAGACACGAATACAATTTATACGAAATATGAGAACATAAATTTAGCAGGGAAAGCCAAACAAGAGAGAAATAACTTTAACCGTCTCTTTTTTAACAGGATAAACCTGGATAAAAGATAAAATTCGTAATATGTATAGACCCAATTTAGGTTACCTGTAAGTTACAATTTAGATTTAGTTTTTCGTTATGAACCTGAATTTGACCACCAAACCAGAGTTTCTTGAATCTTGTTACATTTCAGCCTCATTTTTTAACAGATTTTGTCAAGCACTTATTTCAAATGAAGGTGCAAGAATACTTTAACTGAGACAGAAACTTTAAACAAAACATTACATATGTAGAAAGCAAATGTGCAAAACCGAAGTTAACTTGTTCATTGTATAACATGCCTAATCAGCTTATTTTTATAACCAGAAATTTCCCGGTTATATAATATGTGTTTAGGCAAATAAAACAAGGTATATTTGTTACAAATACAACCCCTACTAAACAAAGTAATTAAATACGCTTTGAGCTTTATAATTTAGTCCTTTATACTAGTTACCTTACAACCTTACAGCCCATTATGGCGATAAAAGCCCTCTTAGAGGTATAATAAAAAGCTGAAAAACTTTTAATTGGCACCTGCATCTGGCGAAATTTAATTATTTTACTAAACCTTACTTTTTTGTCTGTTTATTAACACTAGGCATGGCATTTTGGTAAACAAATTTGTCCCACAAAAATAAACTTAACCTATTTTGAAATTTTTGCACAAAATATTTTGCCTGGACTTTTAGTTTTGTTATATTAGATCTAACTATAGATTTTAGAGTATCTTAAGCTTAAATATCACTAAAAGGTTTTCCGTTTTTAGCAGCGTACAGTGAGTACACTTAAAAGCAGTGCTAATAGAGTACTAAATTTAACTTTCTTACACTAACGAATGACTAAACTAGCATTACAACCTAATATGTTTAGTGCTCCACACGGAACACTAACAAGATCACTCTGTCTGACCGTCTGTCACCCGATTTTCTCCCAAACTCTTTGACATAGAAAGTTGAGATTTGGCACCAATATAGAAACTAACGGCCTCATCAAAGCCATGTAGTTTTGAAAGTTAAATTCTGACTTAAGGGGTTAGTTTTGGGGGGGTGAAATAGGAAGTGAAGAAAACAAGTTTTACCAGGTCATCGTGTTGGGTGTTAAATGAAAGCTTGCCTAAAAATGAGTTCAAAAATATTTATAAACTAATACTGCGCATACTTTTTTTCATATTATTTTTTTAAAAATTGCAGAAAATCGTTGTCTTCCTGATCATGAAAAGTCTAATCAAAACATTTTTAAAAATTTCTGCAATATTCTCGTCAGAGTGTAGATTGAACGAAAATTATCACGAGTGCCTTACCTTTAATAATTTAACTGGTATATAAATAAAATAAAAATTTCAAGGTAATCAGTTTTCAGTGAAGATCAGAAAAAACTTTGTTGAAAACTCGTTTGGGATTTTTTTTGTGAAGTCATAGATCATTTTATACCTCCGTAACAAAAATTTTTATTTTAAAAGCAATTAAAGTACGGAACACTAATTGCACAAGTTCGACTTGCACTTGGCCGATGATTTTATATATTGCATAGTTTATGGTACGCTATTATTCATAAAAAGAAACTGGGTAGACTAAAAGTTTATATTAAAATTTAAAAAATAGGAAATTATATATATATATATATATATATATATATATATATATATATATATATATATATATATATATATATATATATCTATATATATATATATATATATATATATATATATATATATATATATATATACAGTAGAACCCCAATTATATATATAACCGAGCTAATCTAAGAACCTGATTATCCGAGGTACGTGCGTCTATGCTGCGTATTAACCGAGCTTCTAAAATATGTATGTACATATTTCCATTTAAAATCGTCGGGGCCTTAAGGGAATCCCCCTAGCCCGTGTGAGGGGTTCCCCTATTTATGTTTTTGGACTATTCCAGCATGTAAATTTGCGTGAATGCAGTGCGTTATAGCGTTTACTACGGAGAAGTACGAGTATACTCACCTAATCTATTTGGTTGGAGTTCTGGTAGTTAAGTGTAATTAATACGAACTGCTCTGTTTGAATTTTTGTTTGTCGTATTATAATGGAGCAAAACAAGCGTAAAAGAATCGTCGTTCCTATTGAAGAAAAATTAAAAGCCATCAGAAGAATTGAAGCAGGAGAGACAATTAAAGTTGTTGCACGAGATTATGGAGTAGGTGAGGTAACAGTTGGAAAGAAACCGCACAAAAATAGAAGAGTGGTGTATAAATCAAGCCTCCTCGTCCTCAGGAAGAAAATCAATGAAAACCGGCGACTCTGAAAAGGTTAACAAAGCTTTATTCATGTGGTTTAACCAACAGAGAGCAAAAGGTGTGCCTCTGTTAGGTCCAATTTTACAACAGAAAGCAATAATGATTAGTATATATTTTATTCCCAGAGATAGATCAGTTTACCGTCAGTTCTGGATGGCTTGACCGCTGGAAAAAACGTACGACAACTGACTGTAGGTGGTGGAAAACTTTCTGCTGATGTGTCGTCAATTGAGAAGTTTAAGCAGAACTTTAAAAAGCGAATCGAAGATTTTGGATACACATGTGATCAAATTTACAACTGTGACGAAACTGGTCTGAATTATAAAATGCTTCCATCAAAAACATTGGCATCTCGACAGGAAAAATCAGCTCCTGGGCACAAACGAAGTAAAGAAAGATTAACTGTAATGGTATGTTCCAATGCATCTGGCAAGCACAAAATCCCACTGATGGTGATTGGCAAGTCTGCACGTCCAAGAGCTTTAAAAGACATCTCACCCAAAGCCCTACCAGTCTATTACAAAAGTCAGAAGAGCGCATGGATGGATGCGACCTTATTTACTAACTGGTTTCAAGAAGAGTTGGTGCTATCTGTGACTAAATTTTTGAACAGAAACCGTCTTTCTATTAAAGCAATTTTGTTAATTGATAATGCCCCCTCTCACCCCTAGAGAAGGACTTCATGTGGGCGAAACTGTTGCAAAAATATTTCCTCCAAATGTAACCAGCAAAATGCAACCAATGGACCAAGGCATCCTCGAAAACATTAAAAAAAAATCACGGGCATTTATATTTTGAACATCTGTTAGAATACACAGAAAAGGAGGATATTATCAATGGGATGAGAAAGGTTACACTGAAAAATGTTATTTACTGGGTATGTCAATCTTGGGATTCTGTGCGTACTACCATTATTCAAAAATCTTGGTCAAAAGTTATTGATTTTGAGGACTATAATGACAGTGAAGATGATACTCCATTAAATGAATTAGCTTTGAAATTGAGAAGCCATGGAGAAATGTCCAGTTCAAATTTTGACAGCGAGATAGAAGAAAAAGAAAAAAGTTTATTTGAATTACTCGTAATGCAAAAATTAAAAGGTTGCGAAAATGCGACAAGAAAATATGTTGTTAAATGGATTACAGCAGATGATTTAGATGATTTAGAAGAAGAAATGAGTATTGAAGAAATAACGAATGCCTTTCTGGAAACCGAAAAATCAGATGACGATGACGAGACGAGCGGCGGTGGATGAACAGTATCCCACTAAGATCTCTTATCAAGAAGGTTTTCCTTCTTTGAAAAAAGCTTTGAGGTATATCGAACAATAACCAGAGGCAACCCCAGCGTATTTGCTTCTTCTTAATAGATGGAGAAAGATTGCAGCGAGAAAAAGAAGATGCAATATGAAACAGAAGCGCATAGATACCTATTTCACTGTTTTATAATGTATGTACCTATTTGTATGTTATAAACGTTAATACATCGGTTTAAAGTATTGGTGTTTATTTTTTGAATGAATAAAAAACAAATCCGGATTATCCGAGTTTTCAGTTATCCGAAGAGGATGCCCCCCCACGCTACCTCGGATAACCGGGGTTCTACTGTATATGTATAAATATATATATATATATAATATATATATATATATATATATATATATATATATATATATATGTATATATATATATATATATATATATATATATATATAATATATATATATATATATATATATACATATGTATATATATATATATATATATATATATATATATATATATATATATACATATGTATATATATATATATATATATATATATATATATATATATATATATATATATATATATATATATATATATATTTTGGGAAGTCCTTTCTCTCCTTATCTTTTTAGTGTTCCATACGGAACACTTATAAGATTCTGTCCGTCTGTCACATCTGATTTTCTCCGAAACTATTTGTCATAGAAAGTTGAAATTTGGTAATAATATAGGAATTGATGGGCTCATCAAAGCCGTGTAGTATTGAAAATCACATGTTGACTTAAGGGGTTAGTTTTTGGGGGTGAAATCGGAAGTGAAAAAAAATTTTTTTAGTAGGTCATCGAGTGTGGTGTCAAATGAAAGCTTGTGAAAACACGAGTAAAAAATATTTATATAATGTAATACTTGCGCACACTTTTCTTTGTATTATTTTTAAAAAATCGCGAGAAATCGCTGTCCCCCCCCCCACCTTATCTCGAAAAGTACTGATCAAAAATTTTGAAAAAATCCTGGAATATTCTCCAGGGGGTGTAGATTGAACGAAAATTATCAAGAGTACATTACCTTTACTAATCTATCTGGTATATAAGAAAACAACAAAAATTTCAAGGTCATCAATTTTCAGTAAATATTGGAAACAAACTTTATTGAAAACTCATTTGGGGCGTGCTTTGTGAAGTCACTGATCATTTTATACCACCGTAACAACATTTTTTATTTTAAAAGCAATCAACGTACGGAACACTAATTGTGCAAGTTCAACTTGCACTTGACCGGTTATCTTCTTTAATGTCTTACCTCAAAATACACATCCTTTAATATATAGACTCATACTGCTTGAAATAGGTTGGTCGGAATAGTTCGTATAAATTAGTTATGTTTAGTGCGAGAAAATTAAATTCAATATATACTTCAAACTGCGTATTTGTGAGGAAACTACTTAGTGAGACTGGAATCACTTTACGACTAACAACTGACGTCCTTTGTTTAACAAGGCCCAGACCAAAATAGTGGCGAGACTGATTACCGGCCACTGTCACCTGAGGAAATATTCACAAAAAATGTGTATCTACAATAGTCCCACGACATGCAGATTATGTGATGAAGAGGAAGAAACCTCTCTGCGCATCTTATATAAATGTGCGCTTTGAACTCAGAAAAAAAAAACCATTTAGAGATCTACATCGTGACCATTACTACATGAAGGGCTTTGAAGGAAGCTAATAAACCTCCTTAAAGGAACGATATTTTTCAACCAAGAGAGAGGTGCACAATCAGCCAAGGGACTGCAGTGTACAAACCGGCACAAACCTATACCACGCCTACAACCAGCTAATCAACCAATTTACAGCTTAAGCAGCTACATATTCTCCTTAGTTTTACTTTGACTAGTGATGTGATTATTTGTCATTTTTAATTAATTTTCCCTTAATAAAAAGTTTATTTAACAATTAGTAAAAAAATTGATATTTGTGAAAATAGCTTATGCTAGTATTTAAGGATAAGGAAAATTTCATCCACGAAAATCGTAATCTTATCGAATTTTAATTAAATGAGTTTTGTAAGTGGTTGAGACTAAAGTAAATTAAAGTGTCACTGATTTTTTTTTCAAAAATTTCGTTGGCATAAATTTAGATTTGCTACCTTGTTTTATTTTTGTTGACGTGTAATCCACATTTTTAGTGACGGGCTAATATTTTAAATTGCGATTGAGATATTTTTGGATACTTATTAGGAATTACAAATTTTCAATAATATATTATTTTATTTTAATATTTATTTTTATGAAAGTTTTCAGATTTGAGTAAATCGGCGCTTTACAGAATGTATATTATATGATAATTATATAATTTAAACTTTTATAATATGTACAAATTTCCTTTTTACAACTTAACAGAATTCATTTTATGATTTTCCGCGTTAAAATATTGTTGTTTGTACAACTTATTACTTCAGAGTTAAATTATGTTCAAAACCAATACCCTAATTTCAAACTTCAAAAAACTCGTTACAAAAGTTCAAAAGAAATGCTTTAGCCATCTTTCGGAAATTATTATAGACAATCACTTTATTACATTCTGTTTTGATAAATATAATTCACGACAATAATGAATCTTAATTTTTTTTTTATTACATTGACTTTCATAACAACAGACTATTATTTTAGAGTTAATTTCCCAAAACAAATTAGAGCTATATTTACCGTGTAAAATTTAGTACCACAAAACCACCATTTTAATGTGATTCCAAAGTAAGTATCATCGATGATTCCAATGAATGAAAGAATATATTGTTTTCCTTACACGAAATCAGTTACGAGTTAATTAATTTTCTATCACTGAGAAAATATGTCAGCACCAACTAAAGTACCAACAGGAAATGAAACAGCACATTTCCCAAATACCGCCAAAAAAGTCAACCAACTCCTTGGCAAGTTGTACCCACTCTTCAACAAGTCCAGTAAATTGTCAACTCGCTACAATTTTACAATTTTCAAGATCATTATCAAAGCCGGATTGACCTACTCTAGCTCAGCATGGTGCCAGATGTGGCGTACTCATAACGTAGACACCGAGTTGCGGTCCGCGTACTGGCCTTTAGAAGGTTGTAAATATTTTGACCTGCCTTTCATCCGAGTTACCGTAATCGACAAATCGGCAGGTAGGTAGGGTTAAATTATCAAATATTATTACATCAAATTAGGGTTAACCTAAATTAGAGAAAAGTTTAAAGCGTAAGGGCATTTTTGAAATTTACTATTTTACGTTTAAACTATTTCAAGTCAACATGGTCTTATTACAGAGGATGTTGAGCCAGAAAGGCGAAACTTTGATCCTATTGGAAAATTATAAATTTCGACAATATCGCCGTTTAAAATCGACAGAAGAGATGTGATAGATCTGCACAAACAAGAACTGCACTGCCAAAGTTTATACCATTGGATTAGACGACATATTTTCACGACAAACTGGTAAACATCAACACGATAATGAACAAGTACTGAATCTCCAAAAAATTAACAACGCAGTGAAGAAGAGAGCCAACGAGGAACATTACAACGAAATACCAAGAAAGATGATTCTTCGGGAGGTGGCTGCAGATCTGAATGTGCTGAACACTTTCACCGACTCCGATATGACAAGAATAGGGGAGAATTTGAACCGAGACAGACTGCAGTGCTATCCAAAGTTGCCAAAGTCCCGAGAGGAAGGTCATGAATATCTCAGTTAAATCTCGGTCGAAACCACCAGGTATGAAGATTTCCTGATATTTAATGATGTCCAGGTGGGTGTGATATTTTCCTGTAACAGTAATTTAGAATTCCTGTGCGCGGCGGAAATTATGATAGTGGACGATACATTTGAATTTTGTGCGAAGTTTTTTCTACTATACTATTCTGGCATATATCAATAGCCGCTATCTTCCCTTGGTGTTCAGCTTATTGCACGACAAGAAGAAAACTTCGTATTCTTTGGTATTCTCTGCGGTAAAGTCCAAATGCCAGCAATTAGGATGTGTCTTCTCGCCTACAAACGTCGTGTCAGATTTTGAACGCGCTATTCACAATGCGATTTCAACTGAATTTCCATTGACAACGCTTGTGGGATGTAAATTCCATTTAGGACAATCCTGGTGGAGAAAAATTCAGAATCTAGGATTAACTAGAAAATACAAAGATAAAAATTCTCCCATTGGAAAATGGCTTCACCACATGTTCGGGCTAACTTTTCTCCCTGCCGATCACGTGGGAGATGTTTCCCTCCAATTATTAGAAAATCAGCCAGTTCACCCACAAGTAACACTGTTTGCTGACTACATAGTTGAAAACTACATCGCGCTACAGCGTTTGGAGAACTAATAACAGGTTTGAGGCTTTTCATTCAATATTTGCAAAGGATAGTCGTTAGTCTCATTTGAATTTTCATGAATATTGAGAGATCATCAAGGGTTCCCAGACTGAAATATACGCGAAAATCAACGCTGCACAAACCAGTGCACCAAAGTGTTCAACTAACAGGTACAATTCAGCATTTTTAGAAAATAAGATAATCAATATATACACAAGAAATTGATGCTGTAACGTTTGTCAAATGCATGTCTTACAAATTTAGTAATTACTGGAATATGTCTTTTGCTTTAATTTTCACACATAACTTGCATACTTATAGCTCTATACCTGTCTGTGACGGATCGCAACTCGTCCGTCAATTTTAGGTTCGAAAAAGGTCTGTACCGCAACTCGGTATCAACCACCCATAAATCCATCCTCTATACCGTCCGAAACGAGCCCCTTTACATTATCATCAAAGTTTCATGGTTTGTACGCAACACCCACCTTCACCGAGACCTCCAGATGCCAACGATCATGAAATTCATGAGCAACGTTCAGCCAAATTCCTGGACAAAGCCATGCACCACCCCAACCTCAAAGTCAAGAACGTTTATAGCGTCTCTCCACGCCATGCCTGATGCTGACTTCCAAGACCGAGCGACCCCCTACCCCTGGATTAGCTTAAGTTAGTCATAATTATTTTTAAGTCGCTCAGTTTTATAATCATGAAATATCTGAAATAAAGTTCTCAATACATTTATTTAAATTCTTTACCTTGGCTACCTTACTTATGCCCCTAACTATATATATATATATATATATATAAATATATATATATATATATATATATATATATATATATATATATATATATCTTAAGACTCAGTATATAAACTCATGTTATTGTAATCAACCATGTAATAATAGTAATAGCGTAAAGCTAACTCATAGTCTATAAATGATGTTAGATGTTGATTGCGTTCGATATTTAAGGTACTAACATTCCGACAACCAGATAGACAAACAAGCAGACCATAGAAAACTCGTAAATCCTAAACATAAAGAAATCCAAAATTTCCGGAGGATGATTTTTTTACCAGTGCGAAATTTCTCTTTATGGTAACAAAAGGAGTGAAACAAGACCATCAATCCAAGCGCAACCGACGAAGTATTTAATCAAAAACTCCCGCAACGACAAAGAAATCCCAACAGCACAAAACCGAAATTCAAACGGCAAATAAGAATAGAAAACCAAATCAACAACATCAGGAGATATCTAGGACACCTTACCCAGTTTATCAACGGGAACGTGTCCAAACGAGTCACGCAGAGTATAAACAAGATCAAGTCCGGGTCTCCCAACAGAACACTGCCAGAAATCCTGGATACTCTGAAACAAAAATTATCTGTATATGCCGCAAGACTTCGTAGATACAAAGAACCAAACGAGAGGAAAGATACCAACAACCTCTTCCGAAGAAGCCAAACACAGTTCTACCAGAAAACTATGCACAGCAAACAGACAGCAGTGACCGAACCACCAAACAAACAAGAACTCACAGATCATTGGAAAAGTATCTCGTCAGAACCCAAACTACCCAATAATAACACCCCCTGGATCAAAGCCAAAGAAGGCAAAGATAAACATGAGACAGAACAGAAAAATTCCACATTAACTACTGTGGGACCAAAGAGCATGATGAGGCGCCTGGATGCAAGAAGTTCCGGAGGTAGAATGGCCCCCCGTTCGGATCTCCGGGTAGGGGCTGGTTCGGAGGCGTCGACTTGCAGACATCATAATTTTAAGATAGATTTTTGCAACATACGAGTTATAAACTCGAACATAAATTCAGTGCATCAACACCTGCAATCAGATAAACCTCATGTACTCGCTCTATGTGAAACCAAGGTCGGTCCATCGACCAGCACGGTCAACTATCTTTATCCTGGGTACGACTTCTATTCCCGATTTAGGCGTAACTTGGAATCTGTCTTTTTGTCAGAAGCGACCTCTCTTATCAACGAGAAGAAGCTCTGGAGCCCCCAAACTTTGATGTTATGTGGTTAAAAATAACGACTCAACAAACCACAAGGTTCATCTGTATCCTGTATCGACCACCAAGTGATACCAATTTTCGAACACTTTTCGCTTCTCTTGCAGACACCATCGATCATTTATAAAGTAACTATCCAAGTGCCGAGATTGCCATCCTGGGCGACTTTAATGTCCACAATATCAACTGGCTCAAATATTCAAATACTACCGACGAACAAGGTCGTGAAGCTGAATCATTCTCAATCAGTTATGGCTTAACTCAGCTTATTGACGAACCAACACGGGTCCCTGATCGAGACGGGGAGTTCGCCAGTCTTCTTGATCTGTTTTTTAACCACCAATCCGGAGATTTACACGGTCACCGTAAATCCGCCGTTAGGTTCTTCCGACCATAAACTGCTTTCGACATCGAGTATCCTGCCAATCAGTGACAGAGAGGCGCCTAGGCCGCGCAAGATTTGGCACTACAAATCTGCTAAATGGGAAGATCTCATGGAATACTTTCGAACTTTCCCTTGGATGGACGTTTGTTTTCGATCCGATAACCCATCTGACTGCGCCAGGGAGGTCTCCGATGTTATTTTGGCTGGTATGGAAGCTTACATCTCCTTTTTTTTCGAAGAAATGCTCCTCCAACGGCAAGCCTTGGTTCGACCGAAAATGCAAAGAAGCTATTGCTTCTAAACATATTGCCTACCGACAATGGCGTGAAAATCCTAACACCTTAAATCGAAACATATCTTTGTTCATGCCCGGAACAGATGCAAGGGAATTATCGACGAAACCAAGGAGGCACACAATCAACGAATTAGAAACAAACTTCTCGCTTGTCCCAACAATTCCAGGTCCTTTTGGGCAGTCGCTAAGGCAGTTAGTCAAAATTTTACCAAATCCACCATACCACCACTCACACGGCCAGATAATTCCATTGCAACCACACCTGTTGAGAGAGCGAACTTGTTGGCTGAACTCTTTGCTTCACATTCTACTGTCGATTTCCAAGGAAAAAACACCACCTACTATTCCTATATTGCAGTCAAGGATGCCCGATGTTGTCTTCAGACAGCGCATCATAAAGCGTATTTTAATGAAGCTAGACATCAAGAAGGCTTCTGGCGCTGACGGAATACCTGCCATAGTTCTCAAAAACTGTGCAAGGGAACTAACACCAGTTTTCTGTAGACTTTTTAACCTGTCCTACAGAAAGAGAATATTTCCGTCCTGCTGGAAATGTGCCACGGTTCAGCCGATACCTAAAAAAGGTAAGAAGACCTTGCCAAATAACTACCGACCAGTTGCACTGCTTTCAATAATATCGAAAGTCATGGAAAAGGTTATCAATGAGCATCTTCTAAAATATCTTGAACGATTCAATATTATTAGCGATCACCAATATGGTTTTCGTAAACATAGATCAACAGGAGATCTTATGACTTATGTAACACATGTTTGGAACAACGCAATTGAACACTTTGGAGAATCTCGAGCGGTTGCTCTTGACATATCCAAGGCATTCGACCGTGTTTGGCACGATGGACTGTTGGCTAAGTTGCGCTCTTATGGTATGTCTGAAAGGTTCTATTTGTGGCTCTCATGTTTCCTCAGAGAGCGTTCTTTACGAGTGGCGGTCGACGGATTTCTTTCTAACACCCTCACTATCAACGCCGGTGTGCCCCAGGGCTCCATACTGTCTCCTACTCTCTTTCTCATTTACATTAACGATCTGCTGGAAAAGACCGGTAATCCAATCTATAGCTTTGCAGATGACAGTACGCTTGTCTCTTCATTCACCTTGAACGCTCGGACATCGGCTGCTCAGGCGAATATCCGCAGACAGCAGGAGGTCGTTCAGCTTAACAAAGACCTGGAAGAAATTCTATCTTGGGGTGGCAGTAACCGAGTGGAATTTAACGCTACAAAAACCCAAGCGGCAGTTTTTTCTAAAAAAGTTAACGTTGCTGAACCCGACATAGTTATGTCGGGGCACTCCATTCCCCTAGCATCGTCGCTCAATTTGTTGGGCGTTAGTTTGGGAGCAAATATGTCTTGGCATGAACATGTTGCAGGCATAGCAAGGAGAGCTTATCAAAAGTTGGGAATATTATTTAGAACCAGAAAGCTTTACACCCCACAGTAACTGTTAATTCTTTACAAAGTCCAAATTCGACCAACTATGGAATACTGCTCCCACGTTTGTGGGTTCCGCTCCCAAACATACACTGCATTTGTTGGATTCTGTTCAGAGAAGAGCGGTCCGTCTGATTGGGGACCCGGAATTGACGGGCGGCCTTGATTCGCTGGAACATCGAAGAACGGTTTGGCGACTTGAGTCTGTTCTACAAGTATTTTCATGGAAAGCGTTCGAAGGATGTAGCCCGCTTAATTCCTCCCAAAGCGGTGCATGTTAGAAATACACGTCGCGCAGGTGCTTCACATCCGTATGAGGTTCAGCTTGTTACTCCGCGTATGACGCTTTTCAGCAATCTTTTATATGGAGAACGTCATCCCTTTGGAATAATTTGCCCAGCGCTGTGTTTCCCACCGAGTACAATTTACAGCGATTCAAGAACAACGTGAATCGCTTTTTCCGCACTCGTGCCGCTCCTGGAGCGCTTTAGGGACTTCCCTGCAGCACGTGTGCTAGACCAATAAAAAAAAAAGCCACTACCCCAATGTTATATATAATATACCAGTAAATTAAATAAAGTTTTATATTTAATTTTGATGACTAAAAGGTACAATAAACAATCAGCAGGATAATATATAAACTTGATATATTAAAATAAATTTGTTGTTTTCAACGGTGAATGTATCTGCATCTGTACAGAGTGAGTCTACGATAGAGTAAAGTTCATTATCTCATTTGTTTCGGGAATGACGAAAAAATGTTAAATACAATAGTTTTAGGGAATGTTAAAGTGCACAGTTTAAACTTATTTTTGGGTATACAAGGTACGTCAAAAAACTGTGGCCGATATAACATATGTTTTTTTAAATGGAACATTTTCTATTATTTTCTAATTTATTTTTAAATTCTGCGTAAAATTTTATAACTTTTTTGTTAATAATGTTACATACCTAAGCCTAGTAGTTTTTTCTAATATTTCAATTTTTTTAAAAAATACTAGTTTTCAGTTTTGTAAAAAAGGCCAGTAGCACCATTGTTTCTGAAGATGAAATACTCATAATTAGTACGAACGTTCTAAGAGATGAAAAAAAAAGTATGTAAAGAAATTTGAGTTAGATGCTAAGGGTGTCCAAATTAATTTATGCATTTCGACTATTTTAAATTGAAAAATCTCAAATTTTTTAAAAGGCACACCCTGTATATTATTATTTTTTTCGATAAATTTTACAAAACCCTCCAACTTTTATTAAGTGTGTCATATACCTATTCCCAATAGTTTTCGATTTATTTTGAATTTTTCAATTTTCGCCATGTTTTTAATTCACTTACGCTATTGTGAAAACATAAACAAAATATTAATAATTTTAATATAGTTTAACTAATCTAATGATTAATTATTATGACGTAATAAATGTTCAAAAATATGCCCGGCTACTTGAATACACATGTTTAGTCGTTTTACTATATTTTCCTTCACTTTCCTAAAGGTGTTAAGTCACATGACCAAGGGAGCCACTGAATGAATCCATCCCTACCAATCCATTTTTGTGGGAAACGATCAGTTAAAAATTTCCCGAACTTCCCGGTGGTAATGAACAGGAGCTCCGTCTTGTCGAATCCACATTTGTTCCCTTTCAAAGTTATCAACTTCTTCAAGAAGCTGGGGTAATTCGTTTTGCAAAAAATTTAGATGTCTAGGCCCGTTAAGAGGTTCGCGGAAAAAATATGGACCAATAATTCGAAAATTTAATATTCCACACCATACATTAAGCGACCAGTGGTTTTGGTTTTGAACTTCCCGGACCCAAAATGGATTAGCTGTTGAATAATAATGCATGTTATGGCTGTTAACTGCTCCATTACTGCGAAAAGTAGCTTCATCAGAAAACATTATTTTGGATAAAAAATTTGGATCGGCCTCTATTGCTCCATTCATGGTGGTACAAAAGTTTACTCGTCGTTTAAAATCACGGTCTTGAAGTTCTTGGTGTAGTTCCATATGAAAGGGATGATACTTGTATTTTCTCGTGGTGCGATTAGCCGTAGATTAGGATGTGTCAGATAAGTCAACTAGTTGACGGCTGCTGACCTGGGGATTATCTTCAACATGAAGTAAAATCTCCATTTCTTTTTCCTCATTGGTAGCATTCTGGTTTACTACTTTCCGTTTCGTATACTCAACGCTACCACTACCGTCAAACCGTTCCATTAAGCACTGAAAAGATTTTCTAGATGATATACGTCTATTAGGGTACTTCGCTCTGTAAAGCCTTACTGCCAAAAGACATTTTTTTTTCCCGACTCGCCCAGTATATAAACCATATCAATTAATTCATTTTTACGAAAACCCATAACTATTACCTTTATACGTCACTTACAACAATAAATTAAATTATTTTTACTTCCTTAATAAACATGTCAAAATTTGACAATGCATACATTTTTTTTTGTCTTGTCAACTATGATGTTATAGCGTAAGTGAATTAAAAACAAGGGTAACAACTGAAAAATTCAAAATAAATCGAAAACTATTAGAAATAGGTGTATGACATACTTAATAAACGTTGGAGGGTTTTGCAAAATCTACCAGAAAAAATAATAATATACAAGGTGTGTCATTTAAAAAATTTAAGATTTTTCAATTTGAAATAGTCGAAAGGCATAAATTTCATGTGAACACCCTGGAGCATCTAACTTAATTTTCTTTACATATATCTTTTTTTTCATCTCTATAGAACGCTCGTACCAATTATGAGTATTTCACCTTTAGAAACAATGGCTCTACTGGGAATTTTTTACAAAACTGAAAACTATTATTTTTTTTAAAAACTTGAAATATTAGAAGAACTACTATGTTTACATACATACATGTTACAATATTAATAAAAAAAGTTTTACGCAGAATTTCAAAATAAATAGGAAAATAGGATGTTCCATTTAAAAAAAAACATATGTTATATCGGCCACACTTTTTTGAAGTACCCTGTATATTCAAAAATAATTTTATACTGTGCACCTTAATATTCCCTAAAACTATTGTATTTAACATTTTTTCGTCATTCCTGAAACAAATGAGATAATAAACTTTACTCTATCGTTGACTCACCCTGTATTTAAATTAAAGAATTGATAAATTAAAATTCAGCATTGTAAGCAGATTTGAAGATCTGAGTGTCTATTAACCCTATATTTCAATTTAGAACGTAAGTGCACTTCGCTGAAATATATATATTATATCAACAAAAAATAAAACAGAAGATGTGGGTCACAGGTTGCTCACGTCGACTTTTAACAGAATGAAATTAATAAAAAAAAAACAGTTAAGTGAAAATCAAAACTATTTTCACCACCCTCGCTTTCAACATCTCCGTAGAAGTAAGGAAAAAAACTTGCTTGTTTAGCTTTACCATTTTAATAACAAGATACATACATGTTACATTAAATTTAATATCGCATTGAATAATTTTACTGGACAATTATGAAGACTTTGAATTAAAAGAATCCGTCAAGTGCAAGTTGGGTTCCGTACCGTGATTACCTTTAAAATAAAATAAATTCCTTACCTAGGCTAAGTTAATTAGGCCCTGACATTTTACATTATCAGCTGGCGCACCCTACTAGACAAGAGACGAGGCTCTGGCGACCGCGTCACGGCGGTATAACCGTTTCACCGTGTGTTAAGGGAATTTAACACTCATAAGAACACAATCCTGGCAACACGCACTGGCAAGCACGGTGGGAAACATTGCCAACATCCCCTTATGATAGAATGATAGTACAAACCAAAACAAGGCCCTTAGTTTCCGGCAGCCCGAAGAATACTAACTATGGTAGCGGTTGGATAGGACGACGGGCGGGGGTGCTAAGAATTCCCGGAGTAGACCAGGCTACCTTAGTCGACGAACACTATTTCTGTTAACTTACAATACCAGAACACTTTCTTCCCCTCAAAGAGTCTTGAAGCTAGAAGAAGAACTCTGAGATATCAAGTGGGATATCCTGGGCATAAGTGAACCTAAACGAACGGGTAAAGAACAACTGACGCTAAAATCAGGCTACTTATTTTATTACAAGGTAGGTAAAGATATAACGGATGGAGGTATGAGATTTCTTATTCACAATAAACATATACAAAACATCTCTGAAATCCAAACTGCAAGCCCAAGAGTAATATATGGATGCACCGACATCTTCTTAGTCCGATGGGGGAATGGAGAGATTCTATGATGACATATCTTCTGTACTTTATCTAAAACCAACACATTATATCCTATTAATGGGAGACTTCAATGCAAAGTTAGGCTTTAAAGAAAATGACACCGAAACTCCTATGGAACCCTATGGATTTGGAGAAAGGAACGAAAGAGGTCAACGTCTCCTTGAGTTTTTGTTATAGAACAAGCTATACGCAATGAATGGCTTCTATAAAAAGGCCCCGCAAAGGAAATGGACCGGTTCAAGCCCACACGGTGTAACGAAAAATGAAATAGATTTCATGATATCTGACAAGAAAGAGATCGCCCAGGATCTAGGGATTTTAAATAGGTGTTCCATAGATAGCGATGACAGTGAGAACAAAAGTTATGCTAAATATCAGGAAAGAAAGAAGTAAGCTTATGGCCAAGACAACTGAGAATATTTAGAATCAAATTATAAACGAATATAAATTTGAAGAATTTATAAACACTAAATTACTACTGCTAGGGAATATGGAAGATGATTGCAGAATGGATGAAATGATCCAACACCTTATTGAATCCATAAACTATGCAAAAACAAAAACAATAACAAGATCGATAAACTGAGCACAACAACCAAACTGCTCATGACAAAGATACGAAAAATGAGAAATCAACAGCCAACAGATTCAGTCAAATTACGCAACTGAACAAAGAAATATCCAGGGCAATTAGACAAGACGTAAGAAAATATAACACGCACGAAGTATCCAAGATAACAGAAGAGGATAGAGGAACAAAAGTGTTGAGCAAAACCATATCTGAGGGCAGGAAAAACATCCGTAAACCGAGAAATGAAAAGGAGCAGACCACAGGAAATAAAGAGGAAATCCTGGACGCGGATAATAACCCAATTGTAAAAGCTAAATTTATACTTTTGCATTAAAATAAACTAACTATTGAAAAACTCATTAATATTTATGGATTTTTACGTATATTGCAATAGGGCATAGTCAGCCGGAACGACCGTGACCTAATGTTGTTTTTAATTTTGCTTTGGTGCTTTCGTTAGTAGTCGAATATTTTTCTAATGATAGAAAGTCAATTAATTAGTAACTGACTGTAAGGAAAATCGTATATTTTTTCATTCCTTGAAATTATCGATGATTTTGAATAACCATAAAATATAATCACTTGTGGTACTAAATCGTACACGGTAATTATAGCTTTACCTGGTTTTAAGAAATTAACTTTGTAAGATTCATCGTTGCCGTAATTTATATTTATCATAACAGAATGTTCTAAAGTGACTGCCTATAACAACTTCCGAAAGATGTGTAAAATCATTTTTTTCGAAATTTTGTTAAGCGTTATATGAAATATTCTTCAAAATTAGTTGAGGTTTTGGACCAAATTTAACTCTAATGAAATAAATTATACGAACATCTATAATTCAGGGATACCACAAAATACATTCTGTTAAGTTGTAAAAAGCAAATTTGCTTTTTTTATATAAAAGTTGTGAAAGGTGATTACTGTATAATTTACATCCTGCATAACGGATTTACAAAAATCTGATAACTAATAAAAACAGGTATTTAAACATTTAAACAACATATTATTGAAAAAATTTTTTAATTTCTAAAAAGTATCAAAAATATGCCAACCGCAATTTAAAAAATTAGCGTATATCGCTAAAAATGTGGATTACACGTCAACAGCTTAAAAATAATCCAGGTGGATGTACCGACATCTTCTCACTCCGATGGGGAAATGGACAGATTCTATGATGACATATCTTCTGTACTTTATCTAAAGCCAACACATAATACCATATTAATGGGAGACTTCAATGCAAAGTTAGGCTTTAAAGAAAATGACACCGAAACTCCTATGGTACCCCACGGATTTGGAGAAAGGAACGAAAGAGGTCAACGTCCTGGAGTTTTCATTACAGCACAAGTTATACGCAATGAATGGCTTCTATAAAAAGAGCCCCGCAAAGGAAATTGACCTGGTCCAGCCCAGACGGTGTAACGAAAAAGGAAATAGATTTCTTGATAATTGACAAGAAAGAAATTGTCCTGGATGTAGGGGTTCTAAATAGGTGTTCCATAGGTAGCGATCATAGAATAGTGAGAACAAATATTATGCTAAATATCAGGAAAGAAAGAAGTAAGCTTATGGCCAAGACAACTGAGAATATTTGGAATCAAATTATAAACGAATGTAAATTTGAGGAATTGATAAACACTAAATTACTACCCCTAGAGAATACGGAAGATGACTGCAGAATGGATGAAATGAACCAACACCTTATTGAAACCATAAAGTGTGCTGAAGAATGTAGCAAGAACAAAAACAAAAACAGGATCGATACACTGAGCACAACCACCAATCTGCTTATGACAAAGAGAAGAGAAATGAGAAATCAACATCCATTAGATTCAGTCAAATTACGGCAACTGAACAAAGAAATATTCAGAACAATTAGACAAGACGTAAGAAAATACAACACGCACGAAGTATCTAAGATAATAGAAGAGGATAGAGGAACAAAAGTGTTGAGGAAAACCATATCTGAGGGCAGGAAAAATATCTGTAAACTGAGAAATGAAAAGGGGCAGACCACAGGAAATAAAGAGGAAATTCTGGACATAGTGGAAACATTTTATGCCACACTATATAAAAACAGAAACGAAATACAACTGGCTGAACAAGTTCCAAAGGACCGGATGATATACCGGATATTACCGTAAACGAAAAAAATATTGCACTTAAGAATATGAAGAACAACAAATCACCTAGTGATGATGGTGTGGTTATCAAGGCTATAAAAAGTGGAGGACTCCGTTTTGGTAGATTCATTTGGAAAGAAGAACAACACTTTCCCAATGGGACTGAGCAATAACAGTGATAATGCACAAAAAGTGTGATATCACGAACTTAGCCAACTACCGACCTATAAGTTTGCTCTCCCATGTATATAAGTTGTTTATGCGTATCATTACTAATAGGTTAACGTCTAAACTTGATCTTTATTAGGCCCAAGAACAAGCGGGCTTTAGAGCCGGGTATGGCACCAATGACCATCTGCAAGTTATTAAGACGCTCATTGCGAAAAGTGTAGAATATAATAAACTCTTATTGTGATTTTCGTGGATTACGAAAAGGCGTTCGATACCATAAACCAACACAAAATGCTGACAGCTTTGACCGATTGTAGAATAGACCACAGACATATAAAAATCATCAAGCATGTATACGAAAATGCAAAAGACTAGGGATTTTATTATTGAAAGAGGAGTACGCCAAGGTGATGTCATCTCACCGAAACTGTTCATTTCTCTGCTGGAATACATGCTCAAGCAAATCGAATTCGGCGATAAAGGTATCAACATAGATAGTGAAAGACTTAATCACCTTAGATTCGCAGACGATATTGTATTAATAGCGGACCGGGTCGATGATACCAAAAGTATGCTTGACGATCTTTGCAAAGCATCTAGTAGAATAGGCTTAAACATAACAAATTAAAAACGCAATACATGACAAATCTGGTGCTGAGTGAGAACAGGTTCTCACCTACAAATACCTGGAACACGAAAACCGCATTGGAAGAGATAACCGGACCTGTGAAATAAACAAAAGAATAAGATTGATCTGGGCAGCCTTCGGCAAGCTTAACCATGTCTTCAAATCCGAAATCCCCATTAGTTTACAAAGGAAAGTATTTGAGCAGTGCATTTTGCCGTCACTAACCTACGGTGCGGAAACTCTGACCTTGACCAAAGCTACCAAAACCAAAATCGAAGTAATGCAGCGAAGAATGGAAAGAACAATGCTTGGTCTATCCCTAACAGATAGGGTGACAAATGTAGTCTTGCGTAGGATGACGGGACTATCGGATGCGGTAGAAAAAATAGCCTGCTTGAAATGGAATTGGACGGGCCAAAGGAACAGATTAGCGCTGGACTAAAAGAATTATGAAGGGGAGACCCACACAGGATGCATTTAGAAGCAGACGACGCCCTCCGACACGATGGTCCGATAACGTTAAGAGGATAGTTCCAGGCTGGATGACTACTACTAGGGATCGTATACGATGGCAAATATTTAAGGAGGCCTATGTCCAGCAGTGGACGTTGCTTTGATGATGAGGTACATAATAAATCAATCTAGCTTAATCTAGAATCTAGTAATAAAAGCATAGAGCAAATATTTATTTCCTAAATATTTAATTATAAACAAATAAAATAAAATTATGTTGTCGACTCGTGATAATGTACGGAAAGTAATTCACCTTCAGCATTTTGTAGGGGATATAGTTTTTAGTATTATTTTTTTATACCAAATAAATTGTCAAACTTAATGAACTTGTAATAATTTTCTATCAATCTACACTTTAAGAAAACTATTCCAGAATTTTTTCAAAATTGAGGTGATGTTTTTGCCATTTTTTAAAAATAATACCAAGAAAAGTGTGCGCAAGTATTACGTGATCTATATTTTTGAACTCGTATTTTCACAAGCTTTCACTTGACACCTCACTCGATGACCTGGTATTTTTTTTTTTACTTCACCCCCAAAACTAACCTGTTAAGTCAAAATTTAACTTTTAATACTATACGGCTCTGATTAGGCCGTCAATTCCTATACTTGTTTCAAATTTTAACTTTATACGTCAAATAGTTTTAGAGAAAATCGGGTGTGATAGCCAGGCGGACAGACACCGAAATAATCTCATAAGCGTTCCGTAAGGAACACTAAAAATTCGTGTTGTAAAACCTAAATTTATACTTTTGCATTAAAATAAACTAACAATTGAAAAATTCATTAATATTTATGAATTTTTACGTATATTATGATAGGGCGTAGTGAGTCGGAACGATCGTGCCTTAATGCTCTTTTTCATTTTGCTTTGGTGCTTTCGTTGGTAGTCGAATATTTTTGTAGTGGTGGAAAGTCAATTAATTAGTAACTGATTTTGTGTAAGGAAAATCGTATATTTTTTCATTCCTTGAAATTATCGATGATTTTGAATAACCATAAAATATAATCACTTGTATATATAAATCTTACACGGTAATTATAGCTTTACCTCGTTTTAGGAAATTAACTTTGTAAGATTCATTGTTGCCGTAATTTATATTTATCAAAACAGAACGTTCTAAAGTGACTGTCTACAACAACTTCCGAAAGATGGGTAAAATCATTTTTTTCGAAATTTTGTAAAGCGTTTTATGAAATACTCTTCAAAAGTTTAGGTTTTGGACAAAATTTAACTCTGATGAAATAAATTGTACAAATATCTATAATTTAGGGATACCACAAAATACATTCTGGTAAATTGTAAAAAGCAAATTTGCTTCTTTTATGAAAGTTGTGAAAGGTGATTACCGTGTAATTTACATCCTGCATAGAACGGATTTACAGAAATCTGATAACTCTAATAAAAACAGGTGTTTATACTCTATCCGTTTACAAGACGAAGTAATAAATCATGTGAAATTATGCAAATTAGTAATAAAAGTGACCCAGTGGGTAATAAACCAAAGGCGGGTTGTTTTACCTGATGGGGTAATTTGGATTATAAACCGGATCGAGGGTATATTCACAGTTTATTTTCTCACGTAACACGTAGTGCATCAGTTTAGATCGATAAAGATGTCTTCCCCAAAACGTCAAAAAATAACGACTTTAAGCTTAAATGAAAAGATCATAATTAGGAATGTGTTGAATTACATCAAAAGTGATGAAAAATTTAATTTAAGTGTCGACGACAGTGTTCAAAAGTGTTCCCTAATAACCGGAGTTAGAAAAGCAACTATGTATCGAATTTTGAAGGAAGAAAGGGCAGGAGGAGTTACTGGGCCAAAGCTAAAACCAGGTAAAATAAAAATATTCCCTGCGAAGAATCATTCATGGGTTTTTCATTGAAAAAAAATCCCAACGTTGGACTTAATTCTAGAGGCTGTTAAAAGTAACCCACAGATACCAACGATGGGCAGGACCAAGTTGTGGGACGTTTTAAAATCAATCAATTTTCGTTGGGAAAAATTTTAAAGAAAATCCTTGTTAATTGAAAGATAAATCGTACGCTGGAGAAGAGATTATTTGAGAAAAATTAGGAGATTACCACGAGGATATGAATTCTGATGTGTTTGAAGAAAGGTTTACGCAGATGATAGATTTGATTCCACGAAGCTCAATAATTGTCATGGATAATGCAAGTTACCATTCCGAAAAAGTTGAACGTACTGCCACGATGGGATGGCTTAAACGTAATATACAGTCTCGGCTAACTCAGCGAAATACGAGGCATGTTTTTTAAGTAAGTACCGTTTTGGAATTAAAAAAAGACGTGCAAAGATATCGCTATAATTTTATTTTTACATGAAAGCCTGTACCTTAATCTACTTTTCTACATAATTTCCGTGAATATTGAGGCACTTGTCATAACGTGGCACCAGTTTTTGAATACCCTCCTCATAAAATTCTGCCGCCTGAGAAAAAAGTTCTTGGTCACAATGCGATACAAAACACTACGAGAATATTGAGGAAAGCAGTCGCACAATGATGAAATTGTAAAGCGTCTGTTTTCTCTCACCTTTTCGTCCACTTTCTGCACCAAATCTTCATTAACGACCGAAGGACGCCCACTCCGTTCTTCATCATGCACATTTGTGCGGCCATCTTTAAATGCTCTCACCCATTTCCTTACCATTCCATCACTCATAATGTTTTGTCCGTAAACTTCACAGATCTCACGATGAATATCGATCGGTTTTACGCCTTTAGCACTAAGAAATCGTATAACAGCCCGTACTTCACAATCGGCGGGACTCACGATTGTCGGAGGCATCTTAAACACTCAGTAAACAACGTATACAATGAAGAATCAGACTGTAATGGCGTCAGTGCGTAGACATGAGATGTAGGTTACCAGCGCGCATGCGCGGAACGCCGACCGTATCGCTGCGGCGGCGGAATCGCAAAACGGTACTTACTTAAAAAACATGCCTCGTATATTATTCTGTGATGACAATGTTAAACGCGAGTTAATACAATTAGTCAGTCAAACATGAAGTTTTAATAAAAAAAGATAAGTACAATAACTACGTTATCGACGAAATTGCCAAAACTCGTGATATAACTGTTCTTCGCTTGCCACCAAATCACTGTGAGCTTAATCCTATAGAGTTTATTTGGGCTCAAGTAAAAAGCGAAGTGGCTAGAAACAATGTGACCTATAAATTAACAGACCTTAAAAATCTATTTGCCAAAGCAATATGTGAGGTCACTCCAGAAAACTGGCAAAAATGTGTAGAACACGTAATTAAAGAAGAAGATAAAATGTAGACACTAGATTCATCAATGGACCAAATTGTAGAACCACTACCATAGCATCATCTGTACCATTAGGTACAGATGATGCTATGTCAGATTTTAGTTCAGATATGTCTGACATGTCGGATATAGAAGGTATTTAAGATTAACACTAGGGCTAGATATAATAATTTAATTTTATCATTAAATTTAAGTTATAGCTTAAGGCGTTATTTTATAAATGATAAATTTTTAATTGTTACCCTCAGTGTTAAATGGGCATGTCCCGTGGATAAATAAATAAAATAAATATTAATAAAAATAAAAAACCAGTCAACATAGAGTTATTGGTTCTTCCCTGTGTGACATTTATATCTGTTTTCTTTTAGATTTTAGGCTTGAAATAGTGTTTTGTAAAGGCACATACAGGAGTATGCACCTAGGTGCATTTATATTTTAAAACTTGTTTATATGTAATTAATTTCATATTTATTTGTAAATTTATACGTTTTGATAAATAAATTTGATTTGATCTGAACTATCATATTGTTTTATATGTATACATTATGCAGGTAGGTAATCATCTGGCATTGATGGGGCGCCGTTCTGTCATCTTATTATAATTCCTCAATTTTGTTTAATACTAGTTTTACTCTTGTTGTAATATCTGTAATATTTTGTAATATATTTTTTTAATATAAGCAACCTTTGTTAGAGGTATAATTAAAACAAAAGAAATCAGTCGATACGCCACTGCTCGGTCATTCTCGAGAATTTCAAGGCAAAAATGCCATAATTCTATTGCAATTTTCCATAAATGTTAGTCCAAACTTATAATACCGGGACAAATAATCTTGTAACTTTTTTGCGTAAAATGTACCGTGCGGTACCGAGATTCGTACTATCGTGTGAGGTTAATTTGCATAATTTTATATGATTTATTACTTCGCCTTGCAAACGGATAGAGTATAAATTAAATAACATGTTATTGAAATTTTGCAATTTCTAATAAGTATCAAAAGTATGCCAGCTGCAATTTAAAAATTAACGTGTATCGCTAAAAATGTGGATTACACGTCAACAAAAATTAAATCCCTCTCTAGCTTACAGCTGAATTTAACCATTAATGATTAAAGAAAGCAGTGGCAATTTAAATTACTTTGTTCCCAAACACTTACAAAACTTGAATAGAAGTGGGAAAAGAATCTATTGCATATTGGATTGGATTAGCTTCTTCAATAACAGCCTTTTTTAACAATAAAAAACAAAATTTATTTTGTGTTTAGCACTATAGTCATTTGTAATGTAGAGATCCACTATGTTACAACACTGCAGACGTCAGGGAAGATATTTATAAGAACTAGAATTGCGTGGGTTTTACCATACTACTCAAAACAGCCAAACCTTAATTTTTGTGTACAGTATTGTATAATGGTGTTTCCTCCTAATTACAAATGCTAATTTAATGAAAGTGACAGAAAATCGTAGTTGTTAATTACTATCTGACAGTCTCTTATTCATTAATTTCATGTGATTCCAAGTAGCGTCAGTTTTGTAGTTTGCTTGATTTTTCCTAGAAGTAAAATCATAAGTTCATAATGGTACACAAGAACATTTGTAAATGATTCTTCGGATCAAGGGAAATTAAAATTCGGTAAAGTTACGATTTTCATTGACGAAATCGCTCTTACCCCAGCACAAGTTGTTTTCGCAATTACCAGTTTTTTTATTGTTTGTTAAATAAACTTTTTTTATTTTTATTTAAGGAAAATTACGAGGATGGATTGAAAAGTTCGCAGCCTAGTCAAGAAAACAAAATAAAATACGTAGACAAATATTTTTATTTTTCGACGTAATCTCCTATGCACCTGCTTTCCAAAGCTTCTACACCTGTTTGAAAAAAGATCCCTCAAGGTCTTCAAAATAGTGGTTAACTGCAGCTTCGACTTCTTCATTGCACTTCTTCCACCTGCTTTCCAAAGCTTCCACACCTGTTTGAAAAAAAGCCGGCTGGGGCAGCAATTCGAAACCATAATCACGAATTTGAGCCATAGACTCAACAGACGTGTAGAAGCGAGCGTTATCGTGATGGAACAAAACTTTCTTTGTCAGTAATCCTGGGCGTTTCTCTTTAATTTCTTGACGTAAACGACGCAAAGGGGTGCGATAGTAAGTCGAGTTTATTGCTTCGCCTTTCGGAAGGTAGCCCACGATAATAATACCTTTATGATCGCAAAACACTGAAGCCATCACTTTTCCAGCCGACAGAATTGCCTTCGCTTTCTTTGGGGATGGTTCACCAGATTTTTTTCCACTGCTTGGATTGTTGTTTTGACTCTGGAGTATAGTGGTGAATCCAAGTTTCGTCCATTGTCACAAACCTGTTAAGAAAATCTTGCGGATCAGCCACAAACATCTCCAAACAGTCGCGAAAAATCCTAAGTCGAATTCGTTTTTCTTCAACCGAAAGCAACCTGGGGACCCACCTAGCGGAAACCTTAGAAAATCCGAATTCGTTGGCAACGATGTTTTGTGTTCGTTCACACGAGAGGCCTATAGTATCTGCAATCTCCCTGATTCATTATGAGATCACACACTTTGCAGGTGTTTTCTTCAGTCGTAGGCGTCGCATGGGCCGACGGGGCGAGGGTCGTCTTCAATGCTCTCTCGTCAACGATTAAATTCTGCAACCCATTTTTTCACAGTGCTATATGACGGAACAGATTCTCCTAGTGTTGTTTTCATATCATCGTGGATGTCCTTTGTTGTAAATCTTTTTTTAAACAGGTACTTGATGACCACACGTTGTACAATTTTTTCCATTTTTCCAAAAACTTGGTCTCACTAAACTCGTTTTAACCTAAAAACCACAAATTCTACAGCAACAAAATTTTACACTGTGACAACCAAAGAAAGTATGAATTTATTATTATAATATTACTATGATAAAAATATAATTATTTTTTGATAGGGCCGCGACCTCGTAAGAAACAAACACATTATAAGTCAAAGTAAAACTAAACCTTAAAATGTGATTATTTCGAGAAATAATGCCGAAAGAGAAAATATCCAGTTAGTTAGAAGGTTGATTGGTTGGTTAGTTGGCTGTAGGTGGGGTAAGCGATTGTGCCGGTATGTGCACTGCTGCCTCTGGACAGCTTGTGCTCTCCTCTTTTGATTCCAGAAGCATCGTCCCTTTAAGAATGTTTATAAGCTTCCTTTCAAGCCCTTCAGGTGGTAATTTATCGTAACGATGTAGATCTCGAAACAGTTTATATCTCTTCCGAGTGTTAAAGCCGGATATGCACATACAATGTGCAGAGATGTTTCTTCCTCTTCACCACCTAGTCTGCATGTCTCTAGATCATTGGAATATTCATTTTCTACAAATGTTTCCGCAAGTGACAATGGACGATGATCAGTCCCACCACTAGTTTGATTTTACCTTGTTAAAAAAAGGACGCCATTTGTTAGTCGGTAAAGTTACTACCCATCCCCAATCTCACTCAGTACTTTCTTCGCAAACACACAATTCTAAATTACATATTGAATTTGGCGTTCTCGGACTAAAGAACAACGAATTTATGCCAAGCAGTACAAGTTAATATTTTAAAAGGTGTTTAAAATAACAATTTTTGTTACAGAGGTATAAAATAATCAATGACTTCACAAAACACAAGATTTCAACAAAGTTTTTATCCGATCTTTACTGAAAACTGATGACCTTGATTTATATATATATATATATATATATATATATATATATATATATATATATATATATATATATATATATATACACTCCTGGATCTCTCTATAATGAATTAATTTTAATAATTTTTTATGAACATTGGTTACATTAAAAGTTATAAAAAACTTATTCGGACACTTTAAAAGTGAATTAGCTGCCAAATTTCTCTATAAGATTCGAATTAAAATTATTCTTAAGACCTAATAACAAAATCTCTGAAATTATGTAACAATGAAAAAAATAAACTGGGACACTAGTAGCAAAATTAATGGTGTAACTGGGACATTAGTAGCGTGTGTTGCCTCCTCTACTTCGGATGACAGCGTTTATGCGCCTAGGCATGCTTCTAATTAAATTTTGGATAAAATCTTGAGGAATTTGCTCCCATTCTGTGATAACTGCATTTCAAGTTCCCTCAGGTTTCTAGGTGCAGTATATGACGTTTCACATTTTTCTTAAGGTGATCCCATACATGTTCTATCGGATTCAGATCCGGGCTTTTTAGTGGTCATTGCATAATCGGTATATCAACTTGATTAAGATAATCGAGCACCTCCCTAGCCACGTGAGGTCGAGCGTTGTCTTGCATAAACAGGAATTTGCCCTACAAAATGACCGAAAAGCATCACATGTTCTATTACAATATTCTCAAGATAGTAGCATTCATGGATCTCGTACGGACAGGAACTAACTCTGTGCGAGCATCAAAGCAGATGCCACCCCAGAACATAACAGAGCCACCGCCGAATGGAACCCTTGCAGAGATATTGCAAGGAGCAAACCTCTCTCCTGGTCTTCGCCATACTCGCTCACGACCATCTGGATGTTTTAGACTAACCCTAGTTTCATCTGTGAAGAAACCTTGTTTCCAATCATCCACAGACCAGTTTTCGTGATTTCGAGCAAAACGTAACCTGGCAACTCTGTTCTCTCTAGTAAGCAAGGGCGCAGTGGCTAGTCTCCTACTGTTTAATCCAGCTTCATTTAACCGTCCTCTAACTGTTTTAGAAGAAATTGTGACATTGCGAACAGCTTCGAGTTCGTTTCTTATTATAGAACTAGTGACAGTCCTGTTTCTTAAAGCATATTGTCTTATAAAACGTTCATCTAGGTCGCTAGTGCATCGTTTTCGCCTTTGCCCTAGCCTTCTAGAATAAGTTCCTATTTCATTCAAGCATCTTACCATACGACTTATTGTGGAACGATGTTTGCCTAACAAATTAGCAACATAACTTTGACAAAATCCCTCGTCCAATAAAACTGAGGCTCGCACTACCTCGTGTTCAGTTAAATTCCTTGTTCGATTCATTTTTCTAATTCTTCGGGGTCAAAAATAAAACAGTCTACCACAAAAACGTATTACTTTGAAAAAGGGAACAATTTATAAGCTTAATTTTAAAGAAAATCTATCGCATTATTACAGAAAATTGTTTATCTTCTAAAAAATTCTTTAAAACTGTAAATCTAAACGAATTGTTTTGATTTCTGTCATGAACAACGAAACAAAATATGCATAGCCTACTATTCAAATACTCGATAAACTTTAAAACTGACATAAGAAAAAGATAAATTAATTTTCAGATTGTTGCGTTAATTTGGTCTAGGAGTATATATGTATATATACATATATATATATATATATATATATATATATATATATATATATATATATATATATATATATATATATGTATATATATATATTTATATATATATATATATATATATATATATATATATATATATATATATATATATACCAGATAAAGTATATTAAAGGTAATACACTCGTGACAATTTTCGTTCAATCTACACCATGTGGAGTATATTCCAAAATTTTTTCGAAAATTTTTGATCAGTACTTTTCGAAATAAAGGGGGGGGGACAGCTATTTTTCGCAATTTTTTTTAAAAATAATATAAAGAAAAGTGTGCGCAACTATTATATTATATATATTTTTCAACTCATGTTTTTACAAGCTTTCATTTGTCACCCCACTCGATGACCTGGTAAAAATTTTTTTTCTCACTTCCGATTTCAACCCTCAAAACTAACCCGTCAAGTGAAAATTTAACTTTAAAATGTACACGACTCTTATGGGGCCATCAATTCCTATATTAGTGCCAAAATTTAACTTTCTATGTCAATTAGTTCCGGAGAAAATTGGGTGTGACAGACAGTCAGTCGGACAGACAGACAGACAGACTCCCCCGAAGTGGTCTCATAAGTGTTCCGTACGGAACACTAAAAGATGAGGAGAGAACAATTTTAAGGAATATTTATATCTGTAACCTGATATTTTCTTATTTTTTAATTTCTTTAAAAACTGAGAATAATGAAAATGTAATACGATTTTCAAATTTCGGATTCAAGAGCACTAAAGAAAGACGTATGACATGATATATCTGAAGCAACCCCTCCGAATACTCGCCTATCCTTTGGGCCCCTTAGATATTGGTTTTAAATAATTAAACTTAAAATGTGTTCATCGTCCATACTAAAAATCAAAAGAACTTCTCATAGTGATGATTTCATCGAACCCCACCTATTTCACCCTCATATTCTTAAGCCATATCGCCCAAAAACTCTAGGTTTCATTCCAACTTCACTTATTCCATTTGTACCAAATATAAAATCAATATCTGGATTATCAGGCCGAACAGACAGGTAGACAGATCGACCGAAAAGGGAGAATTTATTTTTCATGATCTAAAATGTAAAGAAATTAAAAAGTTTCGCCGAACGATTACAATACTACAATACTATAAAATTACTCAAATATCCTAGTATGAATATTTCATACAAATTTTAGAACATATTAGTAAAATTATGCAATAGTAATTTAACCAATGATACTCTATCTTTCCCGTAAAAATGGATCCACGATCTTAAGGTTTTATTAGAAAAATACTTTCGTGTTTTTTATTAGGTAATTGTTAGCGATATAATATGCCTTTAAATTTGTTTACCTACCTGTCAACTAATTTATTTCACTTGGTTACTAATGGAGACCTTATATAAAATTAATTGCGTGAGAAAAAAGGAAACTCATATAAAACTCAAAAATGTTTTAATATAAAAATTATTGGTATTTTTGCTGCCAAAGTTCACTGTCCTAGAATATTACATGCCTTCGTGTTCTCTTCTCATTTTAATCAGCTTTTCGGGACGATGAAATTCCAACTTTTTTTTAATGTTGTACCAGGGATTTTAAAATTTTTTATGAACTTAATATATTTCCATATTTTCCAGTGCTTTTTTTCCTAGTTTAAATTACGACAAAAAGAAAAAATGCGGGATTTAATCTTTGAAAAAACAACTTCAAAGGAAGAAGAAGCTTAAATTTATTTTGAATACAAATAAAATATATTCTTGGTTGTACGAGGGTGTTTGATGAAAGTTATGTACCTAGCCATAAAAATGATGTCATACAAAAAATTGTTTGTTTACCAAATTACTGTGACTATTCTAAGTATATTGACGAAATTTTGTGTTAATTTGTTGCATTTTGCATTTCTCTTGATTTTTTTTTTTGAGAATAATTAGCGAAAGTAATTTGAAACAACGGACCGTGATAAAGTTTCTCACTAAAGAGGGACCAAACTAAGAGTTATTCATAAATATACTCTTATTTCCAAGTAAAATTTTAGTCTAACCAATGCGGATGGGATCGAGACTCAATTCAAGGTAATTCCACATGAGGAAGATCGGTGAAGGCAAGACTTCAGGAAACTATTGATGATAGTCAGATCCAGGAAGGAAGATCCCAGCGGATGCTAAATAAGCTAAACTATCTGAAACCACTTTTCTAGATTGTGTACGAACATTCATGGATGAAAAAATTTCTACACTATGGATCTCCAAACACCTTACACCACAATAGAAAGTGATGGGGGAAAAATTTCTTAAGGACCGTTTAGTGAACGATGAGAGTTATTTTTGGGTACTTAGGTAACTTATTGGGATCTTCCTATGAAGTAGAATTCGATGTTCTATATATCCAAAACAGGCAGAAACTAAATCGTACTCTGAAAAGTTCATCGCCTAGCGTTTAACTTCACTTGCTAAAGGATACTATTTTGTCCTTGAAAAAATCACACTTCGAGAATTTTAGATTTAAGGGTACCTAGATCACATAATCTCACATTTTCGTCGGCACGTCTGTCTCTTAACACGATTACTTTCGAATAAAATGAGATATTGACGTCAAATTTGGAATACATGAAATAATTAACATAGGAATGGGACCTGTAGCTTTTGGGCTGCATTATTTTAGACGAAGTGGGTGAAATGATCGATAATGTTCAAGAACATTACAAGAAATTTTCTTGCATTTAGCTGTTTTAATTTATAATTTTTAAGAATAATTATTATTAAACGTGTAAAATTGTTAAGGATTCGGGAATGGTATACTATTTCGTATATATCGTATTATATGTCATTTTCAGGGTTATAGAAATCCAGAAATTTGTTTTGTTATTTTTAATTATTTTCAACCAAAGAACCTATGAATTTATTGAGAGCATAACAAAAATATAATTATTTTTGGGTGAGGCAGCGAACTTTTCCATCATGCGCTGAAATAAAGCTACAAGAAAAGCTAGATATCGTGCAAAATGGATGTATTACTCACCATAGATCCACTACTTCTATATTATATTTACAAAGAGAATACTATTTCTTAAAGAAGCGTTGGAATTTCTTTTACCGAGTCAAACACTACGATAGGAAGGTAATAAAACCGACAGAAAAGATTCTAATGACGGAGCACTGTGGCGCGATGGCAATTGGATTTCAGATGACAATGATAATAATTAGTTGTAAATAAAAAATACTAATTTCATGAAACTATTTAATGTATTTTATTAACAGTGATGTTATCAAACATAAAAACCTACTTACTAAGTTGTAAAGTTCCCAAAAAAAATAAAAAAGAAAAATTTGGCCCTAAGCAATCCAGTGTTGGCCCAGATGTTAAAAAAAGTCAAATAACTAATCATTTCAAATTGAAATTGAATAAATTAAAGAAAAAATATTTTTGTTAAGGTTTTTGGCATCTATGAGTATATATGTGTGTGTGAGAAGGAAAAATATAATTTTTAAGCAGTTTTCTTTCAAATATTGTACGTTATCTGGTCAGGTTTTTCACTCTATTTCCTGATTTTTATTTTACTTAAAAAATGTCTGTTGTTTAGTGGCATTTATGTCAAATATGTCAATAATCAAAACAAAATTCTTTCATAGTAACTGGATCGAGACAAAATTTTAAACATTTTTAATGAACATAACAGTAATTTTATATTACCATAGTGGTAACAAATATTTAACCAGTATCAGAAGTATCGAATAAATAACTTTTTATGCTTTTATGACAGTAATAACAAATATTTATTCTAGTCTAAGAGTAATTTTATATGTAGCTCTGTATCCAAATATTTAACTAAACTATATTTTAAGTATATAGGGTGATACGAGGGCAAAAATAAAACTGGGAAAATATCACGAGAACAAGATGGAAATACAGCAGGCACATGCTAGCGTAGCTGCAGGAAGTAACTCGAGTATCTTCTCGTAGTTTTCTCGTATGTTAGTAATATTTCTACAAGAGTTTAGCCTGTACTTGATTTTAATTGGTTGGTAGTTTCAGTGAAATAAAACTTTTGTCAATGTTAGTAGACCAGTATAGCAGGTAAGTAGGAGCTTTTACACTTTTCCATGTTCTTTATAACTAGATAATGGAAATCGTGTATTTCATACCGACGGAGTTAAAATAGTGCTTTCGTTATTCTGTTTTGTTTTTATTGAAATAAGATCTGTATTTTTTCAAAATTTTTCATTTAGCGAAAGTATCAAAAATTTACTCAGTAAATGCGCAGCTCTAAAATAAATTACGAAATTGACTTTTTTACAGTAAAGAACAGTTTAATCAAAGCAATACAACTTCTATGTTTTAGATGCGTTTTACGTATTAGGCCTAACATATATTATATTGTTATATGTAGACTAAAAAATTAATATACTTTTTAGATTTTTGAATTCTAAAATCCCTTAAAAGCACAATTAGTATCATAATATCATCAGTAAATAATCATTCTTAAAATTAAATGAAAAATTCTCAATACAAACAACTAACTAAAATTGAACAACCCGTTTCATCCCCTTGTTCTTTAGCTATATCGCTGAAAAACTGTAGGCACTGTTCCTATTTCAAAGTGAGAAGTGAAAAGGCAAACAGTCTAATTGAAGCTAGTTAGATATACTGATATTAAACAACATCCAATAATTATTATCGTCATTTCCAGCAAAAGCCTAAATGCCCTAAAGTAAAAGAAGTTTGACATCATCTGCTATGTCATACAGATATTATTAACTGAATAATGACATTTCCCTCTAGATAATATTTCTACTAAAATTGGGAATGTTACAAAAATTCCCTGGCCTAAAGAACTAAGATATCAGGCAATAGAAGAAAAATACAAATGGCAGATAGAAAATCAAACTTCTTCAGTTTCAATTGCTCTACGGGGTGTAGACCCAGAACTTCAGATATTCTCTCTCTCTCTGTCTCTCTCTCTCTCTTTCAGTTTTTAAGAAGAAGCTTGTAGTTATACTTCTTTGGTAGCACAATTTTAATCATTAATAATAATATAAATCTCGATTAAATTGGTCAAATGAATATGTGCGATATACGCTACAGTATTCGTCCGTACTCATAACATACATATATTTTTAATACACATTTTTTTACTAAGACACTTACATGTATAGCCAGTTATTTCTTACAATACTAATTATTTGTTAATTATCTGACAGGAATAATACTCTAATTATCAATAATATGTTTAAACAATAACAACACGAACATTCTAAATTAACCTTGCCCATTTTAGAGCATATTATTCAGTATAATGTCATTTACATAATGGTTTTTTAGTGTTCCGTACGGAACACTTATAAGATCACTTCGGTGTCTGTCCGTCTGTCTGTCCGTCTGTCCGTCTGTCACACCCGATTTTCTCCGAAACTATTTGTCATAGAAAGTTGAAATTTGGTAGTAATATGGGAATTGATGGCCTCATCAGAGCCATGTAGCTTTGAAAGTTAAATTTTGACTTAAGGGGTTAGTTTTGGGGGGTGAAATCGGAAGTGAAAAAAAAAATTTTTTACTAGGTAATCGAGTGTGGTGTCAAATGAAAGCTTGTGAAAACACGAGTAAAAAATATATATGTAATGTAATACTTGCGCCCACTTTTCTTTGTATTATTTTTAAAAAATCGCGAAAAATCGCTGTCCACCCGCCTTATCTCGGAAAGTACTTATCAAAAAATTTTGAAAAAATTCTGGAATATTCTCCACGGGGTGTAGATTGAACGAAAATTATCACGAGTGCATTACCTGTAATAATTTATCTGGTATATAAAAAAAAAAACAGAAATTTCAAGGTCATCAATTTTCAGTAAAGATTGGAAATAAACTTTGTTGAAACTTATTTGGGGTGTATTTTGTGAAGTCACTGATCATTTTATATCACCGTAAGATAAATTTTGACTTAAGGGATTCGTTTTGAGGGGTGAAATCGGAAGTGAAAAAAAAATTTTTTTACTAGATCATCGAGTGTGGTGTCAAATGAACACGAGTAAAAAATATATATATAATGTAATACTTGCGCACACTTTTCTTCGTATTACTTTTAAAAAATCGTGAAAAATCGCTGTCGCCTACCTTATCTCGAAAAGTACTGATCAAAAAATTTTGAAAAAATCCTGGAATATTCTCCACGGGGTATAGATTGAACAAAAATTATCATTACCTTTAATAATTTATCTGGTATAGAAAAAAACCAAAATTTCAAGGTCACCAGTTTTCAGTAAAGATTGGAAATAAACTTTGTTGAAAACTTATTTGGGGTGTATTTTGTGAAGTCACTGATCATTTTATATTACCGTAACATAAATTTTGACTTAAGGGATTCGTTTTGAGGGGTGAAATCGGAAGTGAAAAAAAAAAATTTTTTACTAGGTCATCGAGTGTGGTGTCAAATGAAAGCTTGTGAAAACACGAATAAAAAATATATATATAATGTAATACTTGCGCACACTTTCCTTCGTATTACTTTTAAAAAATCGTGAAAAATCGCTGTCCCCTATCTTATCTCGAAAAGAACTGACCAAAAAATTTTGAAAAAATCCTGGAATATTCTCCACGGGGTATAGATTGAACGGAAATTATCATTACCTTTAATAATTTATCTTTTATAGAAAAAAAAAAAACAAAATTTCAAGGTCACCAGTTTTCAGTAAAGATTGGAAACAAACTTTGTTGAAAACTCATTTGGAGTGTGTTTTGTGAAGTCACTGATTATTTTATACCACCCTAATAAAATTTTTTATTTTAAAAACAATCAACGTACGGAACACTAATTGTGCAAGTTCAACTTGCACTTGACCGGTTTTTTTAAAATATATTTGTACTCTATTGTACTTCCTACCTCATCTTACTCTGCTCTTCCCTACTGTGCTCTTTCATCAGAACGTAATACTCAATGGAACAATAAAAGCGTTTTAACTACCTTTTAAACCCATAATTCTAAATTAAACAATATTTAATTTTCCAATAAATTCACTAGTATCCGAACGTGTAAATTAGGTTACCTCTGACGCTTTTAATAAATTACTTTAATTTTCGCTCATACTGTGATCTGTTACCCCAATTCTGGTAAATGGTGGTAATTTATAAAACATTTTAGGCAGTTTTGCGTTACCAATGACAGAACAAAATAAAAATTCGGTAAAACAAATTGCAAAACAGTTAATGTTTTAGGAAAAAAAAGATTTTAAAAACTTTTTAGTAAAGATTAAAGTATGGTTACACCATAATTAGCAAGAACTACAACATATGTGAACGGAACAGCAATAAATGAATTGGATTTAATTAGTACATATTTTTAGAACAACCAGCTGATGGGGTTAAGCTTTATTTTAATGGAAATTATACGGATAGCAAAATGTCAACGAGTCATTCCAAGCACACGACTTCTGGAATAGACCTAGATGGTTAGGTAAAATATGTAAAAATAGAAAACGACGAGCTGTATGCTGCCTGATTTTTGATTACAAATGGTGCATACCTCAAGTTAGCTTATTCAAATAGTTAGGTAAATATGTTAAATACAGAAGTAGTATTTTGAAAGAATGTTTTTACGAAGTTGAATTAAAAAACAATGGCTTACGCCATTTTTGACATATTACACAAACTCTACAACTATACACTTAAAATGGAATACAATTTTTTTTATTTTGCAGTTTTGTAGAACTTTTAACTCTAGAAAAAATATGAAAAGAAACGCTGTTTAACATCTCCGAAGTTGGCTATGCACGCTTGATGATACGTAAGTTGAAAATGGCGTTTGTTTATGTTAAGAATTTTCATAGTAGTAACTTAAAACTAACTGTTAGTTTAAAAATATTTTTTTCCGGAGAGAAAACGGTATATATACGCAATATTAATTAACCATGTTTATAACAAGAAGTAATTACTACGAGAATATCCGAGTCAATATGAAACGCAGAGAAAGGTATCGCGCTTAAATACATTTATAAATAACCGGCCAAGTGCAAGTTGGACTTTCTCAATTCGTGTTTTTACAAGCTTTCATTTGACACCCCACTCGACGACCTGATAAATTTTTTTTTTCACTTCCGATTTTAACTTTTAAAACTACACGGTTCTGATAAGGCTATCAATTCCTATATTACTGCCAAATTTCAACTTTGTATGTCAAATAGTTTAGGAGAAAATTGGGTGTGACAAACGTACAGACGGAGAGACAGACGGACAGACACCGAAGTGATCGTATAAGTGTTCCGAACGAAACACTAAATATATGAACTACATTTTAACTTAAACAAAGTTCCAAGAAAAAGAAAAGAAATGTTCAAAAAAAACTACAAAAATGAAGAATGGGAAATATTTTTACATTTTCAAGGTATTTTACTGTTATGGTAACACAACAAGAAACCACCTTAGACTATTTTTTCGATTTTAGAAAATCTCTAGGAGAAGATGTTGATGACATATCACAGAATTTAAGATACTTGACAGAAACAAAGTTATCATCCATATACAATTGTACCAAGCATTTAATCAAGCAAAACAAAGAATTATGTTCATGCTTTCGTCAGGAGATAATGTACCATATAGAATAATATGTGCAACTATTTATTAAAATCATTTAATCAGATGAGTCAGTTTTCTAAAGTGTTCACTTGTGAGCTAAGAAAAATCTTTGAGCGATTCAAGAAACAAAACACTCTGAAAATCAATTTGTTCCAGTCGGGTGCAGCATATGGGGGAGTGGGATTGATATTTTTTAATAGAAATTTAAACGGAAATCATTAAAAATTTGGTATTTCATAATAACAGGAAAATATTCTTGAAGCAGAACGGCGTTGAGCCACACCACATTTTCCCAGCATATTTTTTATATAAAACCTTTCCTTCAGATATTGGCAGATTTCAAAGATTTTTTTTTTTTCAAAGTTCACCAAATAACCCAGATTTAATTAGGTTGGATATCTTTGGTGGGTGTATATAAAGGTAAGTTAAAAAACAAACCAAACGTGGCAGGTTTTAAAGGAAAAAATCACAATCGAAGTGGAAATTTTAAATGTCAAGGTATAGGAATCATTTTGGTATTCACAGAACAGAATCGGTGATATGCTAAGCATTTACCATAGTCAGTTTAAGTTTATTTGCAATCGTAATACTACAATATTTAGGATGAATTTAACAAATTTTTATAGGTTTTTTTTTCATTTTTTGGGAGTTTTTAATTCTTTGCATTCTTATTTTCTCTAATTTCGGCAATGTTTTAATTTAGACCTGATTATATATTTTTGAAGAGGTATTTAAGGTAGAGATCCTTCTTTGCTGTCCATGAAGTAATGAAACATATTATATATGTATATATATATATATATATATATATATATATATATATATATATATATATATATATATATATATATATATATATATATATATATATATATATGCCGTTTTTCGCTCTCTGATAAAACCATGGTTATACTATCTTGCTACTATCAAAGTTCTCAGCATAAACAAATATCTTGTAAATTTATGTGGTTGTTAAATGCTCATAGTCAGCTCTAACAAAGTTAAGGAAAATGTTTTTTTTTTTCTTTATTTTACTCAGTGCCACCATAGAATATATGTTGTATTGTGTTAAAAACACGATAAGTGGCTGATTTTGTTTTAACCTCCTAAAACCTACGCTACAAATTCTGCATTTTACATTTTTGCTTAATAGACAGGGCGATAATTTATTTTCCGGACTACTAGTGCTCTATATATTATTTTAAAGTTGCATATTCTCCCGATTCTCATTTTACATTTGAGCACAAAATGCTTATAGATGACTGATATCCGATATTTCATTTAACAGTTACAAACTTTATAACATGGAACAAATAAAAGTTAAATTTCAGAACTTATCACAAAAATTCTTTTTACGTCAATCGTAGTTCAGTTGAAGAGCCGCGATACGGCGAAACACGTCTTGAGAAGGATTGACGGAGGGGAGTACAGTCACAAACTGCTAAAAAATGGACTTTGTCCAACTTTAGAAAATTTAATTTTTTTTGTACTTGTTGTAGACCCTTATAAGGCGCTTCCAAGCAGTAATTGTTAGCAACCGGCTAAACAATTTCTTTATGATTTTGTGGCACTGGATAGCTCCCGACAGAGGGCACATACACCTTCAAAACTACGCTTAGATCAGCCAGAGGTGCAAATTATTTATATCTTACTTATTCTTTAAGCTAGTATTGAGATATGTACGGTAAGTTTTGTTCTCATTTTTCGTCGTTACTAGCTTAGCAGTAGAGACGTGATATAGCAAAACGCATCTCAAAATCGATTGACGGATAAGAAAACCGTCAAAAACTACTGAGAAATGAACTTTGTCCAATTCTACTAGTTCATATTAATTTTTATATACGGTAGATCTCGATAACGGGCTGCCAAGTGATAATTGTTATCCACTTACTGAATAATGCCTCTATCGGTCTGTATTCTTGAACAGCCCCCGAAAGAGGGCAAGTACATAACTAGAAATACATTAGCCAGAGGTACAAATTATTTGTATCTTACTTATTATCGGTCAAATTGTCAATGACAGTTGATGTATGGATAATACACCAAGTAATATTTCTTTCGCTGTTCGTGAATTTGTGCCTATATGTGTGTTGTATACTGTGTTCACCTTATTTATAACCTTATAATATTAAACTATTTTCAAACGTTAAAATCTAGTTAAAAGTATAGTTTTTTTGTGATCACAGGGCCTACTCTACACATGCTTTGCATAAAATTTTACAAAATAAATTCATTTAAAATTCATTTTAATAACTATGAATTGTTGTAAAAAGTGCCTTGAATTAAGGAATGAATTTATTGAATAAATAAAGAGAAAACTGAAAAACTATTATATTTTAGTTTTTACCGCACAAGACCGAGAAATGAGTTGTGGTACTGTGTAGAATATGGCTTTTTACTAAGATAAGTTTACTCTTAATTTTATTTTAATCACTTTATATTCTTATATAGACTCACAAAATTTCTAGAATAAAAATAATGAGAAAAGATAATCTTGGTAATTTGAGACAATAATAAAAAAATTTAGCATATCAAATATGGTCCCGGTATGTGCAAAATCAACAATTTACAACAACAGTATACTAACAGGTGACAAATGAACTTTAAAAATTCGTATGTGTTACATCATCATCATCAACATCTTTAGCTTATTCCATCCATAGTCGGATGTAGGCAACCCCAAGTTGTCTACAATGAGCTTTGTTGTTTGCTTTTTGCATCTAATCATGTCCTGCTAATCTTTTTAAGTCGTCCATCCATCTTGTCTGTGGTCTACCTCTGCATCTTTTATGTTTTCTAGGCCCCCACTCAACTATATGGCGGGTCCATCTGTTATCATTCATCCTTGCGACATGCCCCTCTCAATTCCACCTTAGTATACATATTCGTTGTATTACATCTGTCACGTTTGATCTTTTTCGTATCTCGATGTTAGGCATACGATCTTAGAGTCTAACATTTAGCATTCTTCTCTCCATTGCTCTTTGGGTTACCTGGAGTTTACTTATTATACGTCTATTTAAAGCCCACATTTAAGTGTCATGTGTTAATACCGGCAGTACATATTGATCGAATACTCTGGCTTTTACTGTATTTGGGATGTCTAATTTAAACGTAGATTGTAACCTTCCGAACGCCGACCAAGCTAACAAGACTCGTCTATTTAAGTCAGCCTTTAAACTATTTTCTGATATTTCGATTTTTTGTCCTAAATATATGAATGTTTGTACCTTTCCTATTCATTCACCTTCTATTAACAGTTCCTGGCTGTTATCTTCACTTTTGTTGTTCAACTATGCGGTTTTCGTCACTTGATTGATAATCAATTTCGTTTTTTGTTGTACCATCTAGGCTTCTGTCTACAAAATTTGATAACATTTCTCCTCTGCTGTTCCTTGTACCCAAACCAAACTTCCCGACACTCTTCTCATTTGGATTTGCTGGTTTCCCTATTTTTGCATTGAAATCATCGGTTATTATGATATATCTTGTTTTATGGTGTAGCAAAACTTTATTTATATCTTCGTAGAATTGGCCAATTTCTTCTTCCTGTCACATCTAAAAAGCTTAAAAAATATAAAAACTATACCTAGCTAACTCACTCAAGAGTTTAGCAAATTATCATGTACTGTATTCGTAAAAAATTATCCTGCGAGATTTTTGCTTTTCTTTATGTTTTAGGGTACCTGATTCACTAAAAGCATGATCACTCGTTTTGACAGTTTATGTGTTTGGCTGTCGGTCTAGCGGCCCATCGGCACGATACGCTTGAACGAAATAACATATTAATTTCAAATTTGATACATATATAATGCCTAAAGAAGGGATGAAACCCACAGTTTTCGAACAATATCGTTTCTGGGGAAGGGGTGAAAGCGCTGATGTCGATACAAATTGTATGGTTTTAATAGTAATACGGTCATTTTTCTTGGTTTCTTATTGAGATAATAAACAAATTTTGTATACAGTTATTTACGGTAACACAACTAAAGGGTTAAAGGGGTGAGGGGCGAGGTTAAAAGGGTTGCGTTGGATATATAACGTAACATGTTTTCTTAGGATTGTTGAAATTGAGATATCTGAAAATTGTATTATTTAGTTTCATTTTTAGCAGGCGGTGAAAGATTTAGGAAGTTGTTAAATATTGTATAGGATTATTAGAATTTTTCAGGTTTATGATTGAGATAGTGGACAAATTTTAAGCATAATTATTTATAGTAAATTAAATAAGGGATTAAAGGGATGGAAAACTAGGTTAGAAGAGTGGCTTCGTGTTAGTCATATTATGGATCTTTTTCAGAGTATCTCGAAGCAAGCAATTTGACGAGGAAGTAAATGAAATAAATGTAGGCGATTCAATAACTTGAAGCATATGTATGTAATATAAAAGAATACAACAGAATAATTTTTAAAAGTAGAGGTGTGCGTTCATATTTATAATGTTATGCATTTTTTCAAGACTTCTGGAGTCGAAAATGGAAAATGAAAAATTTCTAACAGGTGTGGTGAATAGCATGGCACTCGTTAAATGCTACTTAATATTGTGAGAATTTTTTCTAGTTTTTGGTTAGATATTGAACACAAGTTAAAAGGATGGGACAGCAGTTAGCTATTTGCGACTTCTTGAAGTTGAGGATTTGAAAATAATATTCTTTTTCATTATTTCCAACTTTATTAGATCCCCTTACTCTGCTTGACTTTTTTACAGAGTACTATAGATTACTAGGCAAAAACTCGTTAAATTTACCACTAAACAACAAATGATCTAAAAATCGCATATTACAGTCACTTTATATAGCAACATATAATGTAAGAACTCTGTCAAGAGATGAAAAGCTAATAGAATTGGAAGATGAACTTAAAAACATTAAATAGAATATAATAGGTCTAAGCAAAGTCCGTATAACTGGAGAGGACCAAAGCATATTAAATTCCGGAAACTGTGTGTATTATGCAGGTGAAGAAAATTTGATTAGAGGAGTCGGCTTCTTGGTAAATAAGAAATATGTTGACCAAATTATAGAAATCAAGAGTGTTAGTACGAAAGTCATATATCTGATCATCCAACAAAATCAGAGATGCTCTCTAAAAATTGTTCATGCCTATGCACCAACGAGCACTCGCTCATAGGATGAAATAGAACTATATTACGAAGAAATTTACACTGCTCTACAAAACGGAAAAATTTCACGATGTTGATCGGTGACTTCAATCACAAAATTGGAAGCCGACAGAACGATGAGGAAACTGCAATAGGTCATCATGGGCTAGGAAATCGAAACGAAAGAGGGAAGACACTATAGATTTTCTATACCAAAATAGTTTATATGTAATGAACACCTTCTTCAAAAAGAACAAAAACTGGATATGTTCTAGCCCAGATGGTAAAACAAACAATGCAGTATATTTCATAAACAGCAACAGGAAAGATATTATTCAAGACGTAAATGAGAATCGCATTGTGAGAGCAAAAGTGTTTCTTAAAAGAAACCATAAGAAAAACAACACCGGAGGATGTAGATTCTTATAGAAGAGGGATTGCAAGCTCCTTGGAACACAATGAAGATACACCAGTTGATGACATATTTGAAAACATCAAAAATAGTATAGAAAATGCCATTGAGAAAACTTGTCCAAAACGACAAAAAGAACAGAAATTAAATCAAAGAGTAAAACAACGAATGAAGCAAAGGAGAGAAATGGTAAACAAAACTATAGATGAAAAGAAAACTATAATTAGAGAGATATCGAGGGAAATCAGAAAAGACAAAAGACAAAAATTGCAGAGGAAATTAAAATCGTTCTAGAACAGAATAAAAGCTTAAAAGTTTTGAGAAGGAAGAACGCAATGGGAAAGGAAAGATATATGTAAAATTAAGGACATGCATGGTAATGAAATAACAAACAAAAGAGATATTTTATAGGTCATGGAATTATTTTGTCAACGATTATATAGCTTACAAGATAAAAGAACAGAAATCAATAGACCAAAAGTCCTAAATCAGGGATCGGAAGACATCCCAGACATCATAGAAGAAGAAATTACATCAGCCTTGAAGGCCATGAAAAATAACAAAGCTTGAGATGAAGATAATATTGTAGTAGAGGCAACTAAGCAAGGGGGAAAACAAATTATCAAATCTCTTAAAATGTTGTTCAATAAATGCCTCCTGGAAGGAATAACTCAACTATCATCATCTTGCATAAAAAAGGAGATACTTCAGACCTTACAAACTATCGACCCATTAGCCTCCTGAGCCATGTATACAAGTTATTCACGAAAATACTTACTAAACGTCTAGCAAATAAAATCGAGTTTTTCCTTTCAAAAAAACAGTTACAATCCTCATTGAAAAAAGTATAGAATATAATAAGCCTCTTGTGTTTATATTTGTGGATTACGAAAAGGCATTTTATTCTGTAAATCAACAGAGACTTTTGGAAGCGCTTGCTGAGTGTCGTTTTGATCATCGATATTCCAATGCAATTAAATACCTATATGAAACTGCTACCGCTTCTGTTAAAATACAAACTAACGAATCTACTAGCAAATTTCGAATCGAAAGAGGCGTGCAGCAGGGTGATACGCTCTCTCTTAAGCTTTTCGTAACCCTTCTAGAGAGTACTCTAAAATCAATAAACTGGGAAAGAATGGGACTTAACATTAACGGTGAAAAGTTAAATCACCTCTGTTTCGCCGACGGCATTGTCTTAATAACAGACAATATACAAGAAGCATAAACTATGCTACATATGCTTCAGGAAGCTTTAGGAAAGGTTGGTTTAAAAATCAATCTATCCAAGACCCGGTTTTTGACAAATCTTGTATTAAGTGACACTATAAAACTAAATAACGTAGAGGGACATGAAATCAGCATCAGCAGCAAACACATGAAATTCAGCGGAGAATAGGTCTCTCCTGGGCTGCATGCAAATCTAACCTTCCTATGTGTTTAAAAAGAAAAGTATTTTACAAATGCATACTCTCCGTCCTTACGTACAGAGCCGATACTCTCAGAATGACGAAGAAAACATCAATAAAATATGTCATGCAACGAAAGAAGAAGAGGTCAATGTTAGGCGTTACTCTTAGAGATCCTAAATCACAGTATCAGGGTACAAGACGCAGTCAAATTCATTCTACATCTTAATTGGAATTAGGTTCGGCATGTTGCTGGGTTTAAGGATGAACGATGGAAAAAGAGGATTATATAGTGGTGACCAAGATTCAAAGCCTATCGGAGTAGCGGTAGACCACCAAGTCAGTGTACTGACGATTGGAAAAGAGTGGCTGGAAATTGAGTCCAAGCGGCCCAGAACAGAAAAGAGTGGCAAGACTTGAGGGAAGCTTTCGTACAGTAATGGACAATATGATCATGATCATAGATTAATATAGAGCACCTATTTTGTAAAATACCGAGTTGTAGTGCTTGCATTAAGATATTCTTCAGTGGGAAATAGTCAAATTCAGTATTTATTTCCGAACTGCTTATCTGAAAGGGGACTACCTGGTAATTTTCTTGACTTACCATTTTTTAAAATATACAAATATATATATATATATATATATATATATATATATATATATATATATATATATATATATATATATATATATATACAGTAATACCCCGCTTTACGCGAGGGATACGTTCCGAAAAAAATCGCGTTAACTGAAATTCGCGTATATCGAGGTTTATGATTAAACATAGTCAAAATTTAATACAAAAAAATACAAATCATTTTAATCAATCACTTTAATTCTAAGAACACTTTATGCAATACATACTCTTATTTTTTACGGAAAAATACATCTATTGTCTTTTGGGTAACGTTTTGTTTACGTTCTTGTAAAATACGTTCATAACACCCAACACTGTTTTTAATTGTTTGACACACGGTCAAGACACGGTCATCATTATTGTCTATACTCTGCAATATGTCCAAACCTGAATAAATTTTTGAAAGTGCATTTTGTATTTCCCCTGAAGATAAAACTTTCTCTTCTACTTGTTCTTCCTCATCGTAGATAGGATTATTCTGTAACTCGATCAGATCTTCATTGCTAATAGGATCGTCGTGCGTTGCTACAAGTTCTACGAGATCTTCTACCGTGACATCTTCAAGTTCAGACCCCTCAATCATTGCAGCAATGTCTTCAAGCACTTGTCTCTGCATCTGGACAATTCTTCTAGGTGCTTCCACTACATCTGGCCAAAGATTACGCCACACCCCATTCATACAACTCATTTTAACTTCCTTCCAAGCCTCTTCTATGTTGTGAATAGACTTCATAATGTTGTATGACTTCCACCACTCTCGCATAGACTGTCTTCCTTCCCCGTCAGTTTCATGAATTAGTTGGCTAAAAGTGCGGCGATGGTAATAAGCTTTGAAGTTTGCTATTGCTCCCTGGTCCATAGGTTGTAATATTGACGTAGTGTTTGGTGGAAGGAACTTTACGTACACTTTTAAGTCTCTGGGCGTATCAAGTGAGGTTGGATGTCCTGGGGCATTGTCTAAGAGTAATATAACTTTAGGTTCAAGCCCATTTCTGTCACAGTATGATTTGACTGATGGGCAAAAACTATTAGAATACCATTCTTGAAAAATTTCCCGTGTAACCCACGCCTTTCTGTTTGATCGCCACACAACTGGTAGACTTGTCTTGTCTGTGCCTCGCATTGCACGGGGTGTTTCTGAATGGTACACTAGTAAAGGTTTCAGTTTGAAATCACCAGTGGCATTACCACCCAGCAGAAGTGTTAGTCGATCTTTCGCAGCTTTGAAACCACTGGCTTGACGTTCTTCCTTAGAAATGAATGTTCGAGATGGCATTTTTTTCCAGTAAAGTGCGGTCTCATCAACATTGAAGATGAGACAAGCAGGAATTTTCTCTCGTCTAACGAAGTCTTGAAACTTGTCTGGAAACTCAGCTGCAGCTTGAATGTCCGCGCTGGCCGCCTCGCCTGTTATGTGGATATTGTGAAGATTAGAACGCTGCTTGAACCGATGGAACCAGCCTCTGCTGGCAGCAAAAGTCGGAGTGGCACTCCCTTCTCCTTCTTTTGTTTTCAGCATCTCATACAAAGATTTTGCTTTTGTGCATATGAGATCTTGACTTAGTGGTGTGTTCTTCTTATTCAAATCTTCGATCCAGACTGACAGTAATTTCTCCATTCTTTCTAAGATAGATGATCTCGAACGAGAAAGTTTTGTTGCACTTATAGGTGTTGAACCTTCGCTGGAGATTTTAATTTTTTCCCGATTTTTATAAATCGTTCTCACAGTCGATTCTGAGAGTCCAAAATCTCTCCCAACAATTGTTGCTTTGCCTCCATTTTCCATTCTTCTTAACACTTTCATCTTCAATTCCAAAGTGACGCTTTTACGCTCTTTTTTCTTTACAGGCGGCATTTTTAACGTAGGGTTAAATTATGTATGTATGTATCTCCAATAAATATTAAAACAAAACTGCCAGCCGACCGAACTAACATTACGGAACAAATGAACACACGAAACGAACGAGGAAATCCCCATAGAACAAAGTCGAAGGACAGGGAATTCCCAATTCTTCAAAGAGAATATTCAGAGAAAGCGGGGATCCCCCCGCGACCATAGAGAAGTTAATGACTACATGAGCGCGAAATTTGAAATTCGCGTTATAGTGAAACCGCGCGTAACGGGGTCGCGCTAAGCGGGGTATTACTGTATATATATATATATATATATATATATATATATATATATATATATATATATATATATATATATATATATATATGTATATATGTATATATATATATATATATATATATATATATATATATATATATATATATATATATATATATATATATATATATATATATATATATTGTCCACTCATGAATATATAATTCGAATTTAGTAACTTTTGTCTCATTAAATAAATAAAAGGTGAAAATTTAAATCTAGTTCAATTAGATCTACATACGAAAAAAATGATACACACACACATATATGCACTTGGCCAAAATAATTGTATTTTATTACAATTTTAGGTTTACTCACCAAAATTTTAGTGCTGGGGTAAGTTTCTTTTTAGTGAAGACAAAAAGATCAAAATATAAAATTTGATAAAAAATTTACTTTTTTGCTGTAAAATTGTGAATAATCAGGTATAAGATAAGTATCTGAGTATTTGTTGGCGTATAAAATAACTTGATATTTTTTTAAAGATGATAGGCAGCAGCTCAGTTTATTTTTATTTATTTAGTCATCCCAACCTTATTTGAGATAAGGGTAGGCGATAATTGATTCCTTACACACTCTGAATTCGCTATACAGATCAAGTACGCACTTTTCAACATTGTAGTTCTTTATTACCAAATTTTGAAACAGGTTCATTTAGACAGGGTGTGTGTTCTCTAAACACAATTTTTCTGCGTCATAAATGGCCAGATATTTTACTAGTTAGTAAATATCAGAACGAATGACGTACTTTGTAATACTGAGCAGTATCTTCAGGGATATTTACTTTTCGAGATTAAAACGGTGAATAAGTTTGAAGAACAATAAGTCAAATATTTATTCTTAACCGAGATTTAACCAACGGAGACCCCGTGTATTGACCCGTTTTCCCCAAGTGATGCAGACTGTAGCCCAAGCCTATAATAAAATTGATATGATGTTTGTAAATTTCGATTAATTGAACAGGGAATTTCATAAACATCCTGTGTTTCTAAACGAATTGTGTTTGAAACATTGTCAAATTTTCTTATAATACTTATTTTTCATTTTTTGTGTATTCTATACAGTATTTTCCAAATTTATGAAATTAGTTTTACCAGCTAGTATCAAGAAACTCTTTTCGGGATCTTTTTACACTATATCACTTTGACATTGATGAAACTATACTAAAAATTTTAAATTTAAACTTTGAGTAAACAAGTGTTTATGCACATTACTTGTGAGAGAATATATTTTTTTTAAACACTGAGTTTTTGAAAGCGATTTGGTTGTGCACCATCAGAGATTTTTGTAAACTGAAAAAGATAAATTCCTTTGTCATAACACGATATGATAAAATTTTTTAGTCATAGCTTTATTAAAGGTGCTCATGTCTGAGTCAATTATTTATGTCGTTAGACAAATCGTAGATATGGTAAAAGAACAGCAAGGGTTCAGAAAACATCGCAGTTCCATGGATGTAACATTTATTGTTAGACAAATAGAGATAGAGTGAAAAGAAACGACATTTTGAAATTGTTAGAATCACAAAATGTCTACTATAAGTTACTTAAACTGTTTGAGGAAATAAACAAAAATAACAAAATGAAAATTATAATGCCAAGAGGCGAAACAAAACCTATACCTATAAATGGAGGGAAACAACAGAAAAACTCACTAGACCATTACTATTCAACATAATAATGAATAAAATAATAGAAGAAGCAATAAAACGAGGCAGAAACAGAATGGGACCTAAAAAAAATGAATATACAGATGTCGTGGAGTGTAAAGCTTTCTGGTTCCAAATATTCCCAGCTTTCGAGAAGCTCTCTTTGTTATGCTTATAACACGCTCATGCCAAATATACTTGCTCCCAAATTAACGCCCAACGAATTGAGTGACGATGTTAGAGGCATGGAGTGCCCCGACATAATTATGTCGGATTCAGCAACGTTAACTTTTTTAGGAAAAACGGCCGCCTGGGTTTTTGTAGCGTTAAATTCCATTCCAGATCTTCGATAAGTTGAACGACTTCCTGCTCTCTGCGGATATTTGTGTGAGTAGCCGATGTTCGAGCATTCAAAGTCAATGAAGAGATAAGCATACTGTTATCTGCAAAGCTGTAGATTGGAATCCTGGTCTTCCCCTGCAGATCGTTTATGTAAATGAGAAAGAAAGTAGAAGAGATTATGGAACTCTGGAGCACAGCGGTGTTGAGAGTGAAGCTGTTAGCAAGAAATCCGTCGACTGCCACTCGTAAAGAAAGCTCTCTGAGGAAACATGAGAGCCACAAACAGATCTTTTCAGACATTCCAGAAGAGTGTAGCTTAGCTAACAATCCATCGTACCAAACACGGTCGAATACCTTGGATATAAAAAGAACACCCGCTCGATATTCTCCAAAGTATGCTGGGAATGTGGAATTTTTGGCACAGTGACACTCCTCAGTCCGCACTACACCAAACACTTTATTTTCGCGTTCGACGCGCGTTTCGCTAACCATGTTAGCTACATCAGGAGCGATGATTGACTCAGTCAATCAATAGTGATATATACCGAGTGGATTCTCCAAAGTGTTCGATCGAGTTGTTCCAAACATGTGTTACATAAGTCAGAAAATCTCCTGTTGATCTATGTTTACTGAAGCCATATTGATGGTAGCTAGTAATGTTGAATCCTTCAAGATATTTTAGAAGATGCCGATTGATAGCCTTTTCCATGAGTTTCGATATTATTGAAAGCAGTGCGACTAGTCGGTAGGTATTTGGTCTTCTTGCATTTTTTGGGTATTGGTTGAACAGTGGCACGTTTCCAATAGGAAGGAAATATTCCTTTTCTGTAGGATAGGTTGAAATTCTACAGAAAACTGGTGTTAGTTCCCTCGCACAGTTTTTGAGTACTATGGCAGGTAGTCCGTCAGCGTCAGAAGCTTTTTTGGTGTTTAGCTTCATTAAAATACGTTTTATGATACGCGGTCTAAAGACAATATCATCTTTGGCTGCACTATGGAAATAGTAGGTGGTGTGTTTTTTCTTGGAAATCGACAGTACAATGTGAAGCAAAGAGTTCAGCCAACAAGTTCGCTTTCTCAACAGGTGTTGTTGCAATAGAATTATCTGGCCATGTGAGTGGTGGTATGGTGGATTTGGTTAAATTTTGGCTAACTGCCTTAGCGACTGACCAAAAGGACATGGAATTATTGGGATAAACAACAAGTTTGTTCCTAATTCTTGGTTTTGTCGATAATTTCTTTGCATCTGTGCTGAGCACGAACAAAAATGTTATGATTTATAGCGTTAGGATTTTCACGTCATTGTGGGTAAACAAGATGTTTAGAAGCAACAGCTTCTTTGGATTTTCGGTCAAACCAAGGCTTGCTGCTATAAGGGCATTTCTTTGAAAAAGGGATGTAAGCTTCCATACTAGTCAAAATAATACCGGAAACGTCCTTGGCGGAGTCAGGTGGGTCGTCGGATCGTCTAACCATGGGAAACTTCGAAAATATTCCATGAGTCCTTCCCATTTAGCAGATTTGTAGTGCCAAATCTTACGCGGTTTAGGCGCCTCTCTGTCACTTGGTAGGATACTCGATGTCGAAATCAGTTTATGGTCAGAAGATCTTAACGGCGGATTTACGGTGACTGTGTAAATTTCTGAATTGGTGGTTAAAAACGAGAAGACTGGGGAACTCCTTGTCTCGATCAGGGATCCATGTTGGTTCGTCAATAAGCTGAACTAAGCCACAACTGATTGAGAATGATTCAGCTTTATTACCTTATTCGTCGGTAGTATTTGAATACCTAAGCCAGTTGATATTGTGGACATTAAAGTCGCCCAGGATGTCAATTTCGGCATTTGGATACCTGATTTACAAATGACCGATGGTGTCTGCAAGAGAAGCGAAAAGTGTTCTAAAGTTAATATCACTCGATTGTCTATAGAGGATGCAGATGAACCTTGTGGTTGGTTGAGGGTTTATAGTCGTACTACCAATCTCTGTTTTTTACTGAGTATGCTAGTTTTCATTTTCAAATGATATTGAAATGACTATTAATTCTCATTTGTTTGTTCTATATTTATAATCCACATAAATTGAGTGTCAAGACTTTAATATATTGCTGCTTGTCTATTAGAGAATTTTGTAGTATATAAACTTACTAGGGTTAAGCAGTAGTATATTTACAGAGAACCGTACCCACGCACATTATCACTATAGACGTATAACACTTTACAAGGTAAAATTGGTAAAATGTATCGAAAGGTGTCTGGACTAGATAATGATACTGTTTAGTGTAAAGGTAATTCACCACTGGTAACAATAAAACTACCTGCCGCTCTCGAGTCCATTTACCGTAAAAGAAATTACAACGGTCACCAAAAATGGTGTGGAATTATATAGTATAGATAGGGTTAACCATACGGAATTATAAATTGTGTATAAATGTTTTAATTTAGTGTTGAGTTAACTAACTTAATAAAACTAATAACATTCGATATTATAAATATAAATATAGAAAAATATATTTTTTTTCGTTTTTATTTATTTACTTAATAATTTAGCTAGTAGGTAAAAGAATCTCGACACATAGTATTCCTTGAATATATTCGATAATAAAAGTACGCGCAAGGTATAAAATAACTTCGTATAAATAAAGTGGAAGCAAGGATGTTTGGTCCTTAGAGATAACCACATGTCACAGTGTGCATCCACTTGATTTCAGATTCTCATAACTTAAAAAAGTAATAACATATTGAACCTTACAAGGACAACGCCTACAGAGATTTAATATTTTTTGATCGAAAGCTTTTCTGAAGGATATTATTTTGTAATGGTATATATATGGAGTATCATAAATTGATTAGGTTTATACCATAAATAATTAGTTTTGGAAAATTGCCCGAAAATATAGTTGGAAAATCTTTTTTTAGAAGTAAAATGAAAAAAATTCAGTTCATTTAGAACTTATTTGTTTGAAAAAAATTTGTGAGAAAATGTTTGTATCAATATTTGAACAAATGACTAGGCATTTTCCGAAAAAATGCTTAATGATAAAATCTTTCTCGTAGAAATTTCCTCTCTTTTTTGAATTAATGCTCGCCGGAGAAAACATTTAGACAGCAAATGAAATAATAGATAAAACTCTATTAAGAGTAACTTGGGTGAACTGGATGGCATTTTAAAATGATGTTTAAAGCAATAGTTTTTAACAACAATCAATAATTATATTTTAAAAGATTTAATAAATATTATTATTTTTATTTTTACAGCTTCTAAATTAACTCAGTATTAATGGCGGTGCTTGCAAAAAAAAAAAATCATAAATATTAATAATTCTTGTGCTTATCGTTATAATTATATGTCGCCCTTAGTATTAATTTTGTTCTTCTTTCTCACATTTGGTAAATGTGCTTCCATGTTTGGCTGACGGGCCTAAGCCAAGTCAGCACAAACGCTATTACCATTGTGGATTAAGAAATGACGTGACGTTTTCAAAATCACTGATTTCTGAATGTTTTTGTGTATATTTGTGTTGAGTCTTAATTGTACTAAGTATGGTGTGAATGTTGTTGGTGTAAGGCTTGTGGCTGATATGACGAGGCGAACCATGGGTAGCGGTGTAGTAACAGCGCATCACTGTCCTGTTCATTTTATTCTGTCCACTTTAACCGATGTCTAATGTGCCAGCCTTGGTAGTTGCATGTTGTTCTTGCAAAACATACGTGGCTTGATTTGACTTTGGTGGTTCTGTTTATTCCGCATAGGTATTGGTTGTGTTTGAGACTGATTTCAGTGGATCCAGGCGGCGAGTAATTTTTTTCTTAGTGATTCCTTTGTTAGTTTTTGTGATTTTATTATAGCAACGCATGACGTGTTCGTTGATTTCTGTGGTGCAACTCATGCGTTGCTTTGATTTTCTCGCCTTGGTGGGAGTCGGCTTACTCGCCGACACAACACTTTTGGCAGGTCCATTTTCTTTTGTCCGGTCTTTTTCGTTTTGGTCGAGCTGCCATTTCTCGCGACATCCTTTATTGTTATTTGGGGTGTTTTCAGTGTTCTGTGGTGTCAGAAGCTCAAAGTGTTTCGACATTGAGTTGACTGTTAGTAGAAGTATTATTATGATTAGTATATTCTTCTTTCTCACATTTGGTCAATGTGGTTTCATGTTTGGCTGACGGGCCCAAGCCAAGTCCGCACAAACACTATTACCATTGTGTATTAAGAAATGACCTGACAATGTTACATGTTTTCAAAATCACTGACTTCTGAATGTTTCTGTGTATGTTTGTGTTGAGTCCTAATTGTACTAAGTGTGGTGTGAATGTTATTGGTGCTTGTGGCTGATATAATGAGGGGAACAATGATGACTTTTTTTTGTTTCCATAGCTTTTTTTATTTCTGTTGCAAAGACTGTGTATTTGGAGATTTTTTCTGTGTATTTCGTTTGTGTTGTTGGGGACAGGTATGTCAATTAGATAGGTGACCTTTCCTTTTTTGCACTGAAAAGTAATATCGGGTTTATTGGCGGAGACTGTCTTATCTGTATGGATACTGATATCCCAGTAGAGCTTGTAATCTTCATTTTCAAGTATAGATGTTGGTGTGTATTTGTCGTAGGGATCTGTATTTTCAATGAGTTTGTATGTTGTGGTCAATGCTTGGTGAACCACTTTTGCCGCTGCGTCACGTCTGGCTGTGTATTCCGTTCCGGCTAATATTTTACATCCGCTTGTTATGTGTTCGATCGTTTCTTTCCGCAGGTGGGATTTGCTCTATCTGTCCTCTGTAATAGTTGGGTTTTTGATGATATACTTTTGGTAGTTTTTGGTTAATATGACTTTATCCTGGATGGCAAGAAAGAAGCCTTCTGTTTCAGGGAATAGCTACCCATCCTGTAACCAGGTGTATGATTGTTTTTTATTTGAGTGGTCTTGTTCTATGTGGTATCTGTGTTTTCCGTGGAGTGTTTTTTCTGATCACGTTTTCATCTTTTCTTGTTGTAATTGGGTGTGACTGTGTGTGTCTGCTGGGTGGTCTGCGCGGGATAAGTCTGGAGGTGTGTAGTTTTTGTCCGCTTTCACTGTTGCTGTGTGGAGGCTGGTTTGCTTGGTGTGAAAGAAGTTTCTAAGTGCTTGTATTTGTTCTGTGTGTAGTGATCTGATGTCTATGATTCCTTTTCCTCCTGCTTCCTCTCGATGGTAAGTCTTTCTTTACATGCGTTGGGGTGTAATTTCCTGTATTTGGTAAATTGAGAACGTATAAGGAAGTGAATGTTTTCTATGTCTGTGTGTGACCATTTGATGATACCCAATGTATATGTGAGTATAGGTATTACAAACATGAATGGCTTTAGTGAGATTCTTGGAGTTGAGTTCTGTGTGTAAAAGTTTCATGAGTCTGTTTTTGAATTCGGTTTTGAGCTCTGTTTTGATGTGAGTGTGGTTGAATTTGGTGCTTTGTTGGAAGCCTAGATATTTGTATGTTTCTTTGTCGAGTATGTTATCGAGTGTTTCATTGTTGATGGTTTCTGTCTTATGGTGGCCTTTCCATTGACCTTTGTTGATGTGGAGTACTTTACATTTACTTATACCAAATTTCATATTGATATCTAAGGTGAACGTTTCTATGATTTTGAGAAATTCTTTCAGCTGTGTTTTTGTGGCAGCGTAGAGTTTTATGTCATCTATATACAGGAGGTGGTTTATTTTATGTTGGTTCACTTTTTGGTGTCTGATGTGGGAGCCACGGTCTGTTCTGTTTAGTATATTTGAGAGTGGATTGAGACAGAGGCAAAACCATAGAGCATTGAACAAGTCTCTCTGAAATATACACCGTCTGATGTACGGCTCTTCTGTTTGGATGCGTTCAGTTTGTATTTTTAGGTGGATTTTGGTTTTCCATATTTTTATAATTTGTGCGAGAAATTGCCTAAGGTTTTGGTTGATTTTGTAGATTTCTAGGGCTCTGATTAACCAGCTGTGGAGTATGGAATCGAAGGCTTTTTTATATTCAATGTAACAGATGTGATAGTTTCTGTGTTCTTTTCTGGTTTGTCCCATGATCACGCTATCTATGATCAGCTGCTCTTTGCATCATCGGCTATTTCTCCTGCACCCCTTGTGCTCTTCTATGAGAATATTGTTGTCCATTAGTATGTGTTTGATTGTTTCTGTAATTTCTTGTGTAGTTAATGTGGAATTTTCTTGTTCTGTCACATGTTTATGTTTGTCTTCTTCAGCTTTGATCCAGGGGGTGTTATTATTGTATAGTTTAGGTACTGACCAGATACTGTTCCAATAATTTGTGAGTTCTTGTTTGTTTGGTGGTTCAGTCAGTGCTGTCTGTTCGTTGTATATAGTTTTTCGGTGGAACTGTGGTGTCTTTCCTCTCGTTTGATTCTTTATATCTGCGGAGTCTTGCAGCATATACGGATAGTTTTTTTTTCAAAGTATCAAGAATTTCTGGCAGTGTTCTGTTTGGAGACTTGGATTTGATCTTGTCTACACCCTGTGTAACACGTTTGGACGCGTTCCCGTTTATAAACTTGGTAAGGTATCCTAGACCTCTCCTGATGTTGATTTTGTTTTCTATTCTTATTTGCCATTTGAATTTTGGTTTTGTGCTGTTGGGGTTTTTTTGTCGTTGCGGGAGTTTTTGATTATTTTGTGTTAGAGTGGTAATTGCTGCTGCATATATTATTGTGTGAATGTTTTCGATTGTGATTAAGTCTGTTATGTACCGGGGTATTATGTGCTTGTTTATTGTGTTGAGGATTAGATACGTGCTCTGTTGGAAGATTAAACGAAGGAGGAAATTTCTTGTTGTGGGGTCGGTGCCAGACCATCGAGCTAGATGCGACTCCATTTTTGCTTTGAGTGATCGTATTTGTCTCGTATCTGCGTTGATTGCGTTAGGGATTGATGGTGGTGGGTCCAGACGGCGAGTGATTCTCTTCTCAGTGATTTCCTTGTCAGGTCCTGTGATTTTATTATAGCAACGCATGACGTGTTCATTGATTTGACTTTGGTGGTTCTGTTTATTCCGCATCGGTATTGGTTGTGTTTGAGACTGATTTCAGTGGTTCCAGGCGGCGAGTAATTTTTTTCTTAGTGATTCCTTTGTTAGGTTTTGTGATTTTATTATAGCAACGCATGACGTGTTCGTTGATTTCTGTGGTGCAACTCATGCTTTGCTTTGATTTTCCCACCTTGGTGTGTGTCAGCTTAGTCGCCGGCGCAACACTTTTGGCAGGTCCATTTTCGGTTGTCCGGTTTTTCTTCGTTTTGGTCGAGCTGCCATTTCCCGCGACGTCTTCGGCCGTTACGTCGCTCGCCCGATGCCTCTTTTATTAGTCTACTGTTATTTAGGATGTTTTCATTGTTTTGTGGTGTTAGAAGCTCAAAGTGTCCCGATATTGGGTTGCCTGTTAGTAGAAGTCGGTGTGTTTTCCTGTGCTTATTATTGTTGGCCTGTTCCTAAAAGTTATTTTTGTATCTCTTGTTCTTCGTTGTTTTGAGAAGATATGAAAGTTGCTCTTTTGGGTTTCCGAGAGGGCAAGTATCTCTAGGCTCGTGGTGTTGTTTTTCCTCATATAATTATAGAAGTTATTGAGGTCTTTCATATCATCGTCTTCAATTAATGAAAATGTGTGAAGTTCCGACCAATTTTGTTGTATATATCTTAGAGCAACCTCTTGGAGTTTCTCATGATAGTTTGGTCGCCATACAAGTGTAAGCTAACGGCCGGAAAAGGCAATTTCCATCACCTACAATGTCGGATCTGGTGAAACTAGCGGGGTTCGCCTGTGCTTGTTGTTGGGCTGGTGTTGTAGCTGTTTGTACGGCAGGGATCTGCCTCCGCGACACCCTGCCATTATCATTATTATAATTAGTATTGCTCGACATAGTGTTCCCACATGTATCCTAGGAGAGAAAGGTCGACTGCGGCAGAGCCTGGATGCCATAGCAAGGCTACTTACCCCCGAAGGGCGCCCGGTATCCGGGGGTCCACTAATATTATTATTATTATATAAAATACGAAGTTTGACGCAAAAAGTCATGTGGCTTTGACGGGCTGTCACGCGGTATGGCCAATACTAATGATTCAACTTTATGTTAGCTTGGTTAGAGATCATCAACTAATCTGCCTTAGCAATTGAACAGAATCAAGGATAACCGCTGGTATCTTCTTGAGATTTTTAAGTATTATATTCCTAACTCCTCTTAAATCTCCGTTTATCATTATTTCTACTCACAGGCACAAATATGTACTTAGAACATTCATTGTCTTCGATTACTATGTTTGTATCATCAGGTGCCGAAATCGCGATTACAAAAATATTTTTGTTATTTTAGCTAAAAGTACTATATCAGATTTGTCGGCCTGTAAACCCCTGTGATCGAAGAGGTAAAATGCTGTTAAATGCATCCCCTATCATTTTCCACAACTAACTGAATGTTTCTCGGAAGGTATGGCAGATTAGATATTTCATCAATACCATCCGAATGCCTCAGCTGGTAATATAGGACACTTCATGCTGCATTATGACAGTAGATGTACTATAATATGTATCGGCCATGCTAAAAATAAATTAATCTAACTCTTTGCTGTATGCCTTACATTGAATGTTTACAAGATCAGTAAATCGACTACGATATAATGTATAATTTATACCATTTTAATCAGCAACCAAAATACTCGTTCTCTGACTTCAGACTTACCGACTGTAGCGGCAAATCGATATCTCTGCGGAATATTTTCTTTCTTCCCTTATACAATCTAAAAAATTGTTGATGTTCTGCTGTTTTGTTAACTGTCAATCGACCTCTTCGACTTGGCTACAGTACTGGTTCGCCTATATCATTATAAAGCGATCACATTTCGACTTATTACAATAAAAAAATGTTATTTTTGCACAGGTGTAGGATCTAAGCTTGAGGCCCTCCATACACAAGACAACTTCCTTAGAAAAATGACCTGTGCCTTTTCCAACTACACTCCATACTCAATTCCCACAGTTTTCCACGCTGGAGCCACTGCTGTCACTCCTCAGGAAAAAGCTGAACCTTTAGCTGAAAGGCTAGAGGACCAGTTTCAATCTACAAGATGATCATCCAAGCCAGAATAACTTACTTGAGCCCAGCATGGTGCCAAATGTCAAAGCCTCAAAGTTCATCCGCAATAGCCAGCTCCATAGAGGGCTCCAGATGCCTACAAGGCGGGAATTCATCAACAACGCCCAGCTCAAGTTCTTGGACAAAGCCACTCACCACAGTCAAGAATGCTTACTGTCCTCCTCCACGCCAAGCCCGCTATCATCTGCCAAGCTCAGCGAGTCCCTGCCGCCGGATTAGCTTCAGCTTTCTGTTCATGCAATATCTTAAGTTCTCTCAATACATTTATATAAATATCTTACCTATGCTAAGTTATATATATATATATATATATATATATATATATATATTTTATATATATATATTATATATATATATATATATATATATATACATATATGTATATATATATAATAAGATCAAAATTGTATACCATGTTCTAAGCCATATCATTGTATAATAGTTATATCGCAGAAACTAGCTGTCAGTCAATTAAAGTAACCATTAACCAGCTATATTTTTAACAATGAAGAGAGCTTATTATTCTAGAAAACCTCTAAACTACGCTTATAGTTAATTCCGGAAGTTCGTCATTTTATTACATAAAACTTGATACCTCTTACAAACATCATAACTTCTTAAAGTAATTTCATTTTAATATGGTTTAACTCCAAAGACCATAATTTTTGACTATTTTTTTCATTATATTTATATTTACTTACGGGATTTTCATCTGTTTTACTTATAATTGGATGGCTTATCATAGCTAAAGAAATTGAACAAATCACACCAGTCCATATATATCACGGTTCCAAATGGTACAGCTGAAACCATTATCCGGTCAGTTCCAAATCTAGAATGTTATTTCCGTTATTGTGTTGTTCAATGTCTTCATCAAAGTTTTCCGCCGTATCAAGTTGTTTTGCAGCATTTTCTGCCATTCTAAATAGAAAGGCTGTCACACCTCTCAGTTCTTGGCCGCAGATCATCTCCAGGGAAGAATCTGAATTCGGCGTACTAGTCCCATCATAATTCGACTATGTAATATTCTAACTTCAAGAATATTTTTTCATCTTGATAATGCACGATATCGTAGAGAAACAGAAGATCAAGAAGATGGAGATTTCGATTCGTATAAATGATTTTTCGTGTGCATTTGGATCTCACAATTCTTTTTTCCGCGTATCAATTAAAAAATATACAGAGTTAGCGGTACAGCTAAAATATTGGTAACGACAACTTTATTGCATTCCAAGAGTTCTAATCAATCTATTTGCATAGATTTGTATACTTGCTGCGGATGGCTGTTTTGGAAACTGCGGTATCTTGCATGGGATGTTGCACAGCGCTTAAATAACTGTACATTTTTTTTGGTGTATAAATAATGTAAAATATTATATTCCCTGCATATTTTCTGATTGATCTTATTAATTACGATTAAATAATATAGCTAGTAGGTGTGTATATTATTTGTTAATATTATAACAATTATTTCAATTTATTATTAGAATTCTATAAAAAAATATTGACCGTACATTAACTTCAGATAATTCATGTTTAGATTTGGCCCACAAACGCATAACCTCTAAACTTATTAATTATCATAATTTTATCCTAAAAGTAGTTAAATTTGAAAAAAAAGGTTATTTTTATTTTTAAGTTTTTACGTTTCAAAATAATGGAATAAAAAAAACTTAAAAAATCCGTCAAGTCTGGCACCACCGCAGGAATTCATGTATTTCTGTGTGATCCTGTTTGTTTCCATGAATTTTAAGATAATTTATTTTTTTTGCATATTAATATAAACTTATAACCCTAGTCGTTACTTTACTGGGAATAAAAGAAAGCTTCTTTGTAATATTTTTTCATCTCTTACTTTAACCACTGTGGTATTGTCTATGGCCTCCACTGTACTGTACTAATAATATGATATAAAAAGTGCAGAATTCAGGTCTGCACTTTATCTATTCTGTGAGCCGCTGACATCAGGATACTCATTTTCTACATAAAGTAGGTTGATTAATAGACAAGATAATATTCTGCCTTATTTTGTCATAAAGTTTTAACAATTAAATTTGTTTCTTGCTTATTCCATACTAGAAATGATATATAAAATTTTAGATATTAGTCGATACTTTTGAAAACCCATACATAAATATTTTTTTTTTCATTTAC
>CM032456.1:135974572-135994572 GCA_019049505.1 Pachyrhynchus sulphureomaculatus
ATATATATATATATATATATATATATATATATATATATATATATATATATATATATATACATGTGTATGTATGTATGTATATATGTATATATACTTCAAATACTGCAAAAAATATTAGGCACGATTGGCAACAAAATACGCTATTGTCAATGACAAATTATTAAAATTAATTGAACCAATAGTCATTTGTTACTCTACTGCATCTAATGAAAGATCTTTTTTTAAATTCTTCTATATGAAGCAAATGAGAATTTTGGACAAGACCTGACCTTAGAATCCATCAAATCAACAATTGATAAAATGTTATGTGCTGTTACCCCAATTAAGAAATACTATGACTGCTATATTATACGGATCACCATAATAATATGTTTTTGAAATTGGAGTGACCTTACTAATTCTTAAATAACTTTCCAAAAAATAACGAGTCCTAAATTAACTTTTCTTGAGAAATTAAACTTTAACAATTTAAAATGTTAGTGTCCAAACAGTTAACTTCTGGTGAACTGAAAAGTTAATGAGTCTCGAGATAAGTACAAAAAAAGAAAACTATTAAATAATTTTTAATGAAAGTTAATGGGTAAAGTTTCTCGTAAAGTACAACCAGACAAGCGAACATTTTTTGAAAAGTTTATTAAATGTTGGTTGCAAGAGTTAAAGCAAGGATTATCTGAAAAGTTTTTCATTTTGTTTTATAAACCTCTTTACTCCCGTTTATTATTCGACCGAAGTTTTGATGGGATCGTAAACTTCTTTCTTACCATCATTTAAAAGAATGAGGAGTTTGTAAAGTTAATTACAGTTTGGTTATTATCAAAATGCCTTGCTATGTATACTTTGGTATAGAGAATAATACCGTCATATTTACTTCCCGTTGTTACGAATTTTTGGGAGAAAAAGTTGTCAAATGATTGAAAAGAGGGAAACAATAGAAACAAAAATTTATTCTGCTTCTTAATAAATATTGCCTAAAAAGTTAACAGGCACAATTCTATCTATGCATTTTCTCAAACAAAAAGTCAAATAGATTTGGCCACTCATCACGACTATCTTTTTTGTTAGATCATATAAATATTAAGGTGGGAACCCAATTTAGTACAGATTTGACGTGCAAACAGTACCATAATCCAATTATTGCTTCACTTTATCATCGTAGTCTCCTTTTTTGAAATGATATATTTTTCAATTATCGGAATACTGAACAAGCTTTTCGCATAGCATTCTTAATTCACATACACTTAATTTGGGGACAGGAATCTTCACAAATGAAGCAATTTAATATTCAAAAATTTCAATAAGTGTCCTTTTTGGCACTGGTTAATAAATGAAAAAAAGCCATATCTCTAACCACCATACATAGGGGTATTCCAGCGTTTTACGCTGTCAAAATTATTTTTTTGTTTTTCGATATTTTTAATCGGGTTTTATTTCTAAATATAGCAGTAAAAGCTCTTTGGAGTGCATATTTTGAAGAAAAATACATTTTGCTATACAAAAAACAGTGTATTGAGCAAAGAAAATATGTTGACTTAAATAAAAATTACAAAAATAATTATTCACGATAAAGAATCCCACGTCCGTTCGTTTGCACCCGAGCTCCATTCCTCGGCCTCCTCTGCACATTCCTCCGCGGATTTCTCTTCTATTTCGGAACTTTTGTCGTTAATATTAGGTTCAGTAGAAACAAGCATTCTGCAATACAAATGTATTACTTCTTTACTAAACGACATAAATCTTTTTTTGGGTTTTGGCCTTATATATGGAATCTGAGCTGGGTCATAATCTCTTGAGGATATCTAAATTTCATTCTTCTCTTGAGAATTTTCTAGCAAAACTTTGCCGTTACAGACGAAAGTGCTTGTTTCGCGCCTCTGCTGCTTCTTCAGATAGTAATCCATTACTGTACCGTGAATTAATATTTTGTGCATCGTAGGAGTCATGGGATGCCAGGGATACAACTCCACATAAATTTTGGCAGTCTCATATCCATGGTATAGAAATTTTTTCAAGTCGACTTTATGACCACTCGATATTAGTCTTACAAAATGACTTTCAAGCGATTATGAGGTTGAACTCGACACTGGTAATTTCCGCGGCCACCTCTGGATTGGCAAGAAATCTCCTACTTGTATTGCCATCATTGGTGTTAGCAAATCCAGCTTTTGGCACATCTACGTTCTCTGAATTTTGTCTGTATTTCTGCTTGACAATTTCTTTGTCCCTGTTCGATCTTAACTACCACTTTTGCACAGGAAGCTTATAAGCTTCCTGTGCAAAAGTGTCTTATATGACAATGACAGACAGACCAAACTGTAATGCATCTGTGTCGGCGTTATTTTTTACATTGAGATCATTGAACTACTTTGAACTAGCACAACAAAAGTAGCAGCATTGCACACTTTTGGATCGACCATAGTTAGTGTCATTATATGTTTCATGGAAAAAGGGATGTCTCCTTGTACGAATTCGCTATTTCCAAAGCGTTTATTGCATTTTCTATGTGAGTAATTTCAGAATTTATAATATCTACTGATCTTTGACAAAGCTAATCCTCATTGGCCGACAGTATCGTGGCGAAGAGGGAGTTGGATTTGTGGAACAAACAAATAACTTTGTTTGTCCCACAAATCAATTGTAGTCGAACAAAGTAACTTTAAAAAATGTTGCTGTCAATTGTATCTTCTTTTTGCATTTTTCGCTTGAGTTGTCCTTGTTGCGATCCGTCACATCCCTATTTCGAAATGAGTATCAATGATTGACGCTCTTCTAGATTTACTTCTTTTAGTACATCTTCCAAATATGTGGTAAAACGTTTAGCCGTGTGATCCAATAAATGTTGTAAGTTAATTTTAGCACATGTTTCAGTTACCCAATAAGCCTCTTTCGCCGGATAACAAGTCCTTTTTGCTTGTTGTATCACGTTGTAACTCAGATAATACATCATGTTAATATTCCTTATTATTTCATACTGTCTCCTTGAGAGGTCAGCTTCTGCAAACATTGAAAGAGCGGCTATTCGATTTAGTTGTGACTATTTTTCATGCTGCTTTGACATTTTGTACGCTTTCTGGCATGCTTAAGGTGTCTGGGGAAAGTTAACTATGTCTTTTAGAATACTGGATGCAATTCTCTCTCCAGAACTTTAAAGAGATGTTTGCTTGGATGTGCTAATCTATAGCACTGCGTAATTTCTCTGTTGTTCTACGCTTGCTCCTTTCACTTGATTCTTCAAATGGTTTTGTTGGTCGACCAGAAGAACAACGTTTTACTCTAGGTATTTCAAATGTCCCTTGTAACCATTCGTAATTCCTTAAAAAAAACTTTTTTTATGTGCTTCCGTCTACTTTTTCTTGAATTGTGACTTTAAATAGGAGAATTCATGCTTCACTTACTCATCAGAATATTAATCTTGCGATAAAATATAACTCTCAATATATCAATTTCTCCTTAAAATTTAGTTTTAATCCTGCATTTTATCAAAAAGAAGTCTACGCATTACTACTCGAGCAACTGAAGTACCCTCGGATCCTGAAACAAAATAAAGTAAAAAATAAATAAATACAAAATACTAAGTGGTTTTCACCGTCTGATTTAAAGACCACGAAATCCTCAATTTCATGGGAAATCACCATCACGCTAAAGCACTACAGGAGCGACATGTGTGCGGAGAAAGCGACTTACGTTGATCTTGAATCGCTGTAAATTGTACTCGGTGGGAAACAAAATACTGGGCAAATTATTCCAAACGGATGAGATTCCTCATAGAAAAGACTGCTTGAAAAGGGTTGTACAAGGAATAACAAGCTGAACTTTATACGGATGTGAAGACTTAACGCGACGTGTATTTCTAGTATGCTCCGCTCTGGGAGGAATTAAGCTGGCTACATCTATCGAACACTTTCTATGAAAATACCTGTAGGATAGACTCAAGTCGTAGTATTAAGGATTAATACTCTTTTTCTGTTAAAACCACCCCGAATATAATACCGGAAACGGGTTTTCGGAAAACAATTTCGAGTAACATTTTCTACCTTCAAAATATTACTAATTATTTAAAAAAAAAATACATAAAAATGATCAATATGTATGTACTCTTACCGCAATTTTTAAACTCCAAAAAAGAAAAATTCCTTTTTTAAATAACGGTTTTGTAACGAATGTTGAAAAGAGAAACTATCGTTCAGAGCGACGATCAAATTCCGACTGTGACTCCGGCGCACGCTGTCATATTTGGCAGCGACACCCACTGGTAATGGGACAGGCCGCTTACTGTTCTATGTCTAATCAACATTGTTAGTTATTACATTTTTTCTACCTGGGATAAGTCTTAGAAAAACGATTTATGGCCGCCTAAAATGCTGAAACACCCCAATGTGCGCCACTTAAACCTTTAAACAATCTTTATTGCCACAAGGCAACTTGAGTATGACTTTTTCATGACTCGGACATATTTTACAAATTTTTAGGTTCGTATTTGTCATAACTTTTACTAAATTACAAACTATAGCACTCTTCATTAACATATGTGACGTATATATTATTTTCTTGCTACATTAGCAACAAGAGTCTGAAAATTTTAAGTGGATGGTAATTAGTGAAACTTAAAACCGGGCCACTAAATTAATATAGGTAGCTAGTTGTAGTACCAAGCGAAGGTAATGATAACAGTCCCACCAGGAAATATATAGAGGCTGAAACTCTCTCACATAATAGATATCAAAATTAAGATAACTATGCCTTAAAAATAACAAAATCTCAGTGTCATGCTTGTTTACTTTTTTGTTTCTAAATAAAGTAATGTCGACCAGACAAATGTACTGGGACACCAAAATGATATACAGAATCGAGGCATCTGATTACGTTTAAGTCGAGAAGAAACCTTCGCATATCTAAGTATCGATATCACTGATCACTTACAATATCAAATATAATTGTGAAACCCGTTTTAACGTGATCTAGAGATCAGTTGCGAAGTTATGACTGGGGTATTAAAAATATAGTAGGCATTTATCTACAGTTCTGTAACTAAATAATTGCAGTGACTTCAGTGTTTAATAAATACGGGACAGCATTAACTGCATCGAGTTATAAATTAGCGCCAATTGGACTTTGTTAAGGAATTAAAGAAAAATGGATTCTTTGTAGAAGTTGTCAGTTTAAAAAACTATGTTCAAGATCCTGTAGCTTTAGAACACACTGAAAGAACTTTTAGAACTTTTCAGCGTGCTAAAACAACACTTTTCGAATTTTCGGTGTAAAAATGGAGAAATTAGTGACGGAAATGTATGAAGAGTTCATTATGACAGAGGCATGTTCCCGATACTACACATGCGGGTGCAGAAACTGAAGCTTAAGATTATGCATTATATTTTGAGTGCAACACATGCATCTAAAGATTGCTTAAAAACAAAATGCTCGTAAGAATTATAATTTGAATTCTTTGGATTCGATGAAAACATTGCATTAATTAAAAATATGTATTTGAATAAGTACTTATTTTGCTATTGTAGCTGTAGCATTATATGTTAAAAAACAAAACATTTATAAATATATTTAATTTGTTTTGTTCATTCATCAAAAAATTATCATACACAAAAAATTCATTTCACAAAGCACAGACAGATGACGACTTCGAGTGATAAATATATTTTGGTATTCAAACTGTTAATGTCGATTGAGCATCTAGCTGAATTACAGGTTTAGATGAATACCCTTTAATATGCTGTTTTTTTTTTTTTTCCTTTGCAATAGACAACTAGTGTGTCCTTGGTAAATTGCTTGACAATGTCCGCAAAACAGTGAAGAAGCATACATCCTAAATTTCAGTTAACACAATCATGATATTTCATTAGTTAAATTGCTTGCTTATGTCATTTTTGAGAAAACAAATTTGAAGGAAAAGGTTGCTTAAATGCATAGTGACTTATTTGTTTCTCCATCGTAAGCAGCTAATTCTCTAGGAATAAATCTTGAAATTATAAAGTTTCCTATACACCAAATTTTTTCAGGAGTGTTATACTATTATATTCTATTATTTTTTTAGGTTCTTCTAATTTCTTAAGAAAATACTTTAACTTTCGACACTAATTTGTTTACCATGCATTTAGAAAATATAATTACCTTTTTAACTCAAAAATATAATCACAAATGTTTTTTTTTTTTTAATTCCTGTAATAAATATAATAAAATTCAAGGGGACCAAATTTAAATGTCTTTTACTATTTCCGTCAAAGGACTGTAGCTAAATATTTTATCGTGTCTTATTAAATAATATGCTGTTGTTGAAACTGTAATTTTATCCTTTGTTTCGAATTCAAACCTCATTGTTACTCTGTAATAAATCTCGTCGGTGTGAGCAGTTAATATAGATAGTAGGTACATTGGACTGTTGAATTAAAGATGGATTTTATTGGTAAATTATAATATACTTGATGGAAATCCGAAAATATTTCATACTGTGTAGCAAATTTATTATTTTTTTAAAATCAAGATTGTTGTACTTTTATATTTCTTGGTGCACAATGACCGAACGTAGTCATATCATTAATACGTATATTGTTTTGGGAAGCAAATAATACATGAAAGGTTGTCTCTACTTTTCTAGAAGTTTTTACAGGCCAATTGTATCTAGAAGTTTTCTAATAATTCTAGATACTCAGCTAATTCCAACGTCGGCAAGTGATAAGAATCTTGCTGTTACTGTAAAGCATTATTTATTAGTATTTTTTCACAGTTCCTTGAAGCAGTGGTTTACGAATGCAAATATATTAAACGTTTTTCATAATTGGGAATGGAATCAATGTCAATATCGTGATCGATATGTTGAATAAAAATATTATATATATATATATATATATATATATATATATATATATATATATATATATATATATATATATATATATATATATATGTATATATATATATATATATATATATATATACGAGGCATGTTTTTTTAAGTAAGTACCGTTTTGAAATTAAAAAAAGACGTGCAAAGATATCGCTATAATTTTATTTTTACATGAAAGCCTGTACCTTAATCTACTTTTCTACATAATTTCCGTGAATATTGAGGCACTTGTCATAACGTGGCACCAGTTTTTGAATACCCTCCTCATAAAATTCTGCCGCCTGACTTGTTAACCACTGTATCACAAATGTTTTGACTTCGTTATCGTCTTGAAGACGCTGACCACCCAGGTGCTTCTTCAAGTGCAGGAACAAATGGTAGTCGCTGGGCGCCAGATCAGCGCTGTATGGAGGATGATCTAGAGTTTCCCATTTAAAAGATTTGATGAGATCTTTGGTCCGATTAGCCACATGTGGACGGGCATTGTCATGCAGCAAAACGATACCCTTACTCAACTTGCCACGTCTTTTGTTCTGGATTGCACGACGCAGATTGTTCAATGTCTCACAATAAGACGCTGCATTGATTGTCTCATTACGAGGCAGAAACTCCACTAGCAATACTCCTTTTCTGTCCCAAAAAACTGTGCACATGATTTTGCGGGCAGAAATTGTTTGCTTAAACTTCACTTTTTTGGGTGATGATGAATGTCGCCATTCCATGGATTGTTGTTTCGATTCTGGTGTGACGTAGGCCACCCATGTTTCGTCACCAGTAACAATTTGGTCTAAAAAATGTTCACCTTCATTGTGGTACCGCTCAAGGAAAGTCAATGCACTGCCTAAACGTTGGGTTTTGTGCAAATCCGTCAACATTTTTGGAACCCAACGTGAACACAATTTCCGGTAATTCAAGTTCTCGGTCACAATGCGATACAAAACACTACGAGAATATTGAGGAAAGCAGTCGCACAATGATGAAATTGTAAAGCGTCTGTTTTCTCTCACCTTTTCGTCCACTTTCTGCACCAAATCTTCATTAACGACCGAAGGACGCCCACTCCGTTCTTCATCATGCACATTTGTGCGGCCATCTTTAAATGCTCTCACCCATTTCCTTACCATTCCATCACTCATAATGTTTTGTCCGTAAACTTCACAGATCTCACGATGAATATCGATCGGTTTTACGCCTTTAGCACTAAGAAATCGTATAACAGCCCGTACTTCACAATCGGCGGGACTCACGATTGTCGGAGGCATCTTAAACACTCAGTAAACAACGTATACAATGAAGAATCAGACTGTAATGGCGTCAGTGCGTAGACATGAGATGTAGGTTACCAGCGCGCATGCGCGGAACGCCGACCGTATCGCTGCGGCGGCGGAATCGCAAAACGGTACTTACTTAAAAAACATGCCTCGTATATATGTATATATATATATATATATATATATATATATATATATATATATATATATATATATATATGTATGTATATATATATATATATATATATATATATATATATATATATATATATATATATATATATATATACAGTCAATACCCCGCTTTACGCGAGGGATACGTTCCGAAAAAAAATCGCGTTAACTGAAATTCGCGTATATCGAGGTTTATGATTAAACATAGTCAAAATTTAATACAAAAAAATACAAATCATTTTAATCAATCACTTTAATTCTAAGAACACTTTATGCAATACATACTCTTATTTTTTACGGAAAAATACATCTATTGTCTTTTGGGTAACGTTTTGTTTACGTTCTTGTAAAATACGTTCATAACACCCAACACTGTTTTTAATTGTTTGACATACGGTCAAGACACGGTCATCATTATTGTCTATACTCTGCAATATGTCCAAACCTGAATAAATTTTTGAAAGTGCATTTTGTATTTCCCCTGAAGATAAAACTTTCTCTTCTACTTGTTCTTCCTCATCGTAGATAGGATTATTCTGTAACTCGATCAGATCTTCATTGCTTATAGGATCGTCGTGCGTTGCTACAAGTTCTACGAGATCTTCTACCGTGACATCTTCAAGTTCAGACCCCTCAATCATTGCAGCAATGTCTTCAAGCACTTGTCTCTGCATCTGGACAATTCTTCTAGGTGCTTCCACTACATCTGGCCAAAGATTACGCCACACCCCATTCATACAACTCATTTTAACTTCCTTCCAAGCCTCTTCTATGTTGTGAATAGACTTCATAATGTTGTATGACTTCCACCACTCTCGCATAGACTGTCTTCCTTCCCCGTCAGTTTCATGAATTAGTTGGCTAAAAGTGCGGCGATGGTAATAAGCTTTGAAGTTTGCTATTGCTCCCTGGTCCATAGGTTGTAATATTGACGTAGTGTTTGGTGGAAGGAACTTTACGTACACTTTTAAGTCTCTGGGCGTATCAAGTGAGGTTGGATGTCCTGGGGCATTGTCTAAGAGTAATATAACTTTAGGTTCAAGCCCATTTCTGTCACAGTATGATTTGACTGATGGGCAAAAACTATTAGAATACCATTCTTGAAAAATTTCCCGTGTAACCCACGCCTTTCTGTTTGATCGCCACACAACTGGTAGACTTGTCTTGTCTGTGCCTCGCATTGCACGGGGTGTTTCTGAATGGTACACTAGTAAAGGTTTCAGTTTGAAATCACCAGTGGCATTACCACCCAGCAGAAGTGTTAGTCGATCTTTCGCAGCTTTGAAACCACTGGCTTGACGTTCTTCCTTAGAAATGAATGTTCGAGATGGCATTTTTTTCCAGTAAAGTGCGGTCTCATCAACATTGAAGATGAGACAAGCAGGAATTTTCTCTCGTCTAACGAAGTCTTGAAACTTGTCTGGAAACTCAGCTGCAGCTTGAATGTCCGCGCTGGCCGCCTCGCCTGTTATGTGGATATTGTGAAGATTAGAACGCTGCTTGAACCGATGGAACCAGCCTCTGCTGGCAGCAAAAGTCGGAGTGGCACTCCCTTCTCCTTCTTTTGTTTTCAGCATCTCATACAAAGATTTTGCTTTTGTGCATATGAGATCTTGACTTAGTGGTGTGTTCTTCTTATTCAAATCTTCGATCCAGACTGACAGTAATTTCTCCATTCTTTCTAAGATAGATGATCTCGAACGAGAAAGTTTTGTTGCACTTATAGGTGTTGAACCTTCGCTGGAGATTTTAATTTTTTCCCGATTTTTATAAATCGTTCTCACAGTCGATTCTGAGAGTCCAAAATCTCTCCCAACAATTGTTGCTTTGCCTCCATTTTCCATTCTTCTTAACACTTTCATCTTCAATTCCAAAGTGACGCTTTTACGCTCTTTTTTCTTTACAGGCGGCATTTTTAACGTAGGGTTAAATTATGTATGTATGTATCTCCAATAAATATTAAAACAAAACTGCCAGCCGACCGAACTAACATTACGGAACAAATGAACACACGAAACGAACGAGGAAATCCCCATAGAACAAAGTCGAAGGACAGGGAATTCCCAATTCTTCAAAGAGAATATTCAGAGAAAGCGGGGATCCCCCCGCGACCATAGAGAAGTTAATGACTACATGAGCGCGAAATTTGAAATTCGCGTTATAGTGAAACCGCGCGTAACGGGGTCGCGCTAAGCGGGGTATTACTGTATATGTATGTATATATATATATTATATATATATATATATATATATATATATATATATATATGTATATATATATATATATATATATATATATATATATATATATATATATATATATAACGATTAATACAACGTCAAACTCTCACTTGGATGAATAACAACTAAAACATCAGTAAAGATTTTCACGAAGAACAGTTTAGATAGCTATTTATTCACTTAAAGAAACTGTGCCAGCACCGTTAGTTTAAAAGAATTGTATTTATCTTCTAAATTTTGAGCTAGATTGAGTTTAAACTAAACTTAAACCGCTAAGTAAACCCTGTAACGATATAAAGTTCCATTCCCGAGGATTCTTGTGCAATTTTGTGAAATGAAAGCACATACTTTTGTTTTTATTCTGGAACCTTCTAAAGCGTTAGTATTTCGTTTATACTAATGTATACTAATAGAATCGTAAATTTGTACGGTGAAAAAAATCTCTATGAATTTATTTTAAAACTCATATAAACTAATAAACTAATATATATATATATTATATATATATATATATATATATATATATATATATATATATATATATATATATTATATATATATATATATATATATATATATATATATATATATATATATATATATATATATATATAGAGAGAGAGCTGACGCTCTCTTCCTTCTCTCAGTCTTTGATTCCATCCGTTTCTATCTCCCAGTCTCCATCTGTTAGATCCCTGTCCTCCATAGCCTCGTCCACATCGTCTCTCCACGATCATCTTGGTATTCATCTTTTTCTTCTCCCTATAGGGCTCCACGCCATTTTTTTCTTTATCCAACTATTATCTTCGCTCCGTCTTATGTGTCCATACCATTTTAATCGTTTTTCTTCAATGGTGTTTATTGCGTTCTCTTTGATGTTCATTCTGCATCTTATTTCTTCATTTGTTATTCTCTCTAAACATGTCACTCTACAACATGTTCTCCAACACTCCATCTCCACCGCGTTAATTTTAGATTTATTTCTTTTGTTGATCGTCCATGTTTCTGACCCGTATGTCATTATGCTTTGTACTATTGATTTGTATATGCGTGTTTGGTTTCTCTTTGTAATGTATTTGTCCCACAGGATCGAATTTAATTGTCATATGCATGTCCCCGTTTGTCCTAATCTAGCTTTGATCTCTTCTTCTGATGTTACGTTTTTTGAAATGATGGTTCCTAAATATTTAAATCTATCGGTTCCTTTGATTATTGTTTCGTTATGGACTTCTAGATTCTCCTCATTTCCCTCCTTTGTTGTTAGATATACCATTTTATCAAAGTTTATTGCTAATCCTGCTTTAGTGTATTCTTCTTTCAGTTTTCTTACCATATAACTGAGGTCTTCCTCATCTTGCACTATAATTACTTGGTCGTCTGCGAAGAGTATATGAGTAATCTGCTCGTATTGGGACTCCCATTCCACTACATTTTTGCTTCCATTTTTTAATGTTTGTTCGAGGTATATTTTGAATAGTGTTGGGGATGTAGGGCATCCTTGTAATAAGCCTTTTGATGTTTGGAGTCTCTTCCCTATTTTATGTCCTATTTTTATGTCCACTGTGTTGTTTTCGTAGAGAGCTTTTATTGCGTATATTAGTTCTTTGTCAATGCCTATTTCGTTCATTGCGTTCCATTATCTTTGTCTTGATACTGAGTCATAGGCCTTTCTTACGTCTATGAAGGCTAGATGAACTTCTCTGTTCTTTGCCAGTTTTTTTTTTTTCCATTGTTTGTTTTATAGTGTATATGTGGTCTATACATGATTTTCCGGCCGTAAAGCCTGCTTGGTCTTCTCCAATTTTCTTCTATGATATTTTTAATAGTTTTTCCATACAACCGTCCCATACTCGATATTATGCTTAGGCCTCTAGAGTTTGCGCATTTTCTGGGGTCTCCCTTTTTAAATATAGATACTATATAGACTTTTGACCATTCCTCTGGTATTTTTTCTCCATTTATCGCTCTGTGGAACATGTTTCTCAGCATTCGATGTAATTTATTAGAACCGTACTTAATCATTTCATTTACCACACCTCCAGGCCCTGCAGGTTTATTATTTATGAGTATTTTTATTGTCTTCTTTACTTCTTCATAGCTTAGTTCTATCTATTTTTTTTTATTCTGTTCTTCTTCAGGGTTCTCTTCTTGAAATTCTTGTCTGTCTTCTGTTAGCAGCTTTTTAGAATATTCTTCCCACTCGCTACCTGGGATATACTCTAAATACGTCTTCTCTCTATTGTTGGTCCTTAATGCTCTAATTATTCTCCATGACTCTCTGCTTCTAGTTCCTCCTATTCTCTACATGTTCGCACGATTTTTCCCATCTCTCGTTCTTTTCTTTGTTCCTTATTCTTTCTGCATTTTTCTCTTTATATTTCGGTAGATCTTCTGATTTTGTATTCAGCCATTTTTCGTATAGTCTTTTTTTCTCTTTTATAGATTCTTTGGTTTTTTCAGAGATTCTAATTTTATGTTTCTTATTCTCGTTGTCTTCTTCACATAATGCTTCTAGGGCCACCTCTCTCTCCGTTGTCGTTGGTAATAATATACATATATATATATATATATATATATATATATATATATATATATATATATATATGGAGGACAGGGGTCTAACAAATGGAGACTGGGAGGATAGAAATCGATGGAATCAAAGACTGAGAGAAGGAAGACAGCGTTAGTTGTAGAAAATCATATATATATATATATATATATATATATATATATATATATATATATATATATATACATGTATATATATATATATATATATATATATATATATATATATATATACATGTATATATATATATATATATATATATATATATATATATATATATATATATATATATATATACATGTATATATATATATATATATATATATATATATATATATATATATATATACATGTATATATATATATATATATATATATATATATATATACATATATATATATATACATATATATATATATATATATATATATATATATATATATATATATATATATATATATATATATATATATATATATATATATATATATATATATATATATATATATATATATATGTATATATATATATATATATATATACATATATATATATATAATATATATATATATATATATATATATATATATATATATATATATATTTATATTTATATATATACGAAAAAAAATTAAACCAAGGCAATCCCATTATTGCAGTTTTCCCTTGTACTTTAAAAATCATTTATGAGTTTTAAAATAAATTCACAGAGATTTTTTTCACCGTATAAATTTACGACTATATTAGTATATATTAGTATAAACGAAATACTAACGCTTTAATAGGTTCCAGAATAAAAACAAAAGTATGTGCTTTCATTTCACAAAATTGCACAAGAATCCTCGGGAATGGAACTTTATATCGTTACAGGGTTTACTTAGTGGTTTAAGTTCAGTTTAAACTCAATTTAGCTCAAAAATTTAGAAGATAAATACAATTCTTTTAAACTAACGGTGCTGGCACAGTTTCTGTAAGTGAATAAATAGCTATCTAAACTGTTCTTCGTGAAAATCTTTACTGATGTTTTAGTTGTTATTCAACCAAGTTTGACGTTGTATTAATCGTTATATATATATAACATATATATATATATATATATATATATATATAATATATAAATACATATATATATATATATATATATATATATATATATATATATATATATATATATAATATGTATGGTATGTATATATATATATATATATATATATATATATATATATATATATGTATGGTATGTATACATATATATATAATATATATATATATATATATATATATATATATATATTTATATATATATATACATATATATATATATATATATATATATAATATATTTTATATATATATATATATATATATACATATATATATATATATATATATATATATATATATATATAAATAAATAAATAAATAAATAAATATCGTCTTTATTAAGATGTTAATCACATGTGATGTGAGTACATATTACCCACACACATCCTGTAGTAGAAGAGGCGAGATTTAACCATCGGTTACTCTTACATCTAACCTCTTCAACACACGACGCGCTTACAAAAAAAAAAATGAAGCAACAATTACATACTAACATAGTTAAATCAATAATCGACAAGAAACATCAAAATACAAATAAACTACGTCTGAGAATTCTGCTTATTTAACAGCTCTTCCCTATATAATCGACGAAGTCGGCCAATAGTGCACGTTTTCAGTTCTGGATTCATAGTATTGTATGTGTTTACTGCACTATATGTAAAACTGCGCTGAAACAAGGCAGTGCGATGCTGAGGCATAGTCAAGCGATCAGGCCGTCTAATATACCTATCATGTACCAAATTTCGGGATACTAGCTTCTCCCTTAAATAAATCGGGGACTGAAGTTCCTAAGAGCCTCATTAAGAATATTACGAAGTGCAATTGCACAGTATTAGCAAAATTTAACCATTTTAACTCATTTATTTTTAAAGATATATGATCATATTTTCTCAAATGGAATATAAACCTACAGCAGACGTTCTGTACATACTGCAAACGTCTCCTTGAAAGCGCATCCAAGCAAGGATAGTATACAATACTACAATAATGAAATGAAGACAAGACCAAAGATTCACACACATTTTTTTTTTTCCTCATCTTAAAATTCAGAATAAAAACGATTTGCATATAAAACCTTCATTTTCGCATAACTTTTTTGTAGGAGCACCCTAACATGTTCCCTGAATCTGAGATGTGTATCAATGCAAAGACCCAAATTCTTGGCACAATCAGAAAACAGCAAATCCTGATCAGCCAGCCTCAGTCTCAAAGCCATGCTCAACGTTGGTCGCCGATTTTCCTTGCAAAACAATAAAACCTGAGTCTTGTCTGGATTTAGCCTCAAATTATGTTCATCCGAGTAAACTGACAAAGCCATGAGATCCTGATTTAAATTTTCTGCTGCAGACTCAGGATCCGATGGTTCAAAGAAATGAAGCAACTGTGTGTCATCAGCATACGACTGAAACCGATGAATATACAGCTGTTTGGAATATATCAAAAGTATATATAAGAAACAGAAGAGGCCCCAGTATTGAACCCTGGGGCACTCCGGAGATAATTTTACCAGCAGCTGAACAGACATCACCCATTCGCACCCTCTGCCATCTACCCGACAAATAGCTATAGAAAATTGTACGGAGTGATCAGCGAAGCCCAGATAGTGCAGTTTAGCACAAAGTAGGTTATGATCCAGCACATCAAAGGCTTTCGAATAATCCAGCGAGACTGATATAACAGCCATATTTTTATCAATAGCTCTGATTATGCTATCCGTTAAATTCAATAAAGCCGTTGATGTGCTATGACCCCTCCGGAAGCCAGATGATGCAAGTGATGCAAGGGGAGCAACTCATTTGTCAAGAGATATTCTGAGACCTGTGTATGTACTGCCCTCTCCAAGACTTTTGACATAACTGGTAACAAACTAATTGGACGCAAATCTCTGACGGTTAAAGGATTTTTAAACTTTAGCAACTGGGCACACAATAGACTCTTTCCAGCTCTCCGGAAAATACCCACTCTCCAGGCAACAATTAACAATATGGGTTAGATGATATAAGATAACAGGTAAACTAAGCTTAAGCATAAAAAGTGTCAAACCATCATTTCCAGCAGCATTGGACTTTATACTATTAACACACCTGCAAATTGACTCAGGGGTTTCCATTAGGAAATTAAAGTTCAGATCTAAATTCCTCTTATTGTTACTGTAATAATATATTTTTACCAGCACAGTTGTCAGACTTTCGGAAAACGCTCAAAAAGTATTCATTTATATCATTCACATTGGCCAAATGTGCAGGCAGACGAGGGGTATCTTTTGAACCCGTGTGAACATTGCATTGCTGAAGTCCCTTCCATAATGATTTTGCATTCTTTTGTGTCTCCAAATATTCAAGATATCCCAATTTTTCACGACGCACACTGTAAAGGGTGAGATTTCTCATTTCTTTGTAATATTGATGACTCTCCTGAGTTTTATTTCTCTTATACTGAGCTAGTGCTCGGTCTCTTTCTATCATTAGCGCTTTCAAAGCAGGTGTTAGCCAGGGAGCTGGAGGCTTGTTTACTCTTACCGTTCTGAGAGGACAATGGTCCCCAAACACGCCCGACAAATGAAAATTAATAAATCTGACCTTGTCCTCAATATCCTCAATATAATAAATGTCATCCCATGATATGCGCTGTAGGTCAGTATAAAAATTATCCTCATTAAAATGCTTAAAATCTCTGTAAGTTATGAATTTTTGTCGGCATAATTTTGCGAAATATTTAATTTACAATATGTTAATTTATGATCACTTATATTTTCCGCGTCTAAAGTGCCCACTGAGACAACACACTCCTCATCCATAACAAAAATAGGATCCAACAATGTTGAAGTTTTTTTGAGTAACTCTGGTTGGCTCATTGATGACTTGGGCAAAACCAAGGGTGTCAAACACTTCTGACATAGGATTAGGTAAACAATCCGGCATCATGTTAATATTTAAATCACCCAGAACTATAACACGTCCATACAATGCCACAACCTCAGGAAGAACCTGGTCAAGAAAATTAACAGAGTCGAGAATATTGTTTTTGGTGCGATATATTACACCTACCACACAACATGATTTAAATTTAACTCTTATCCTTACCCAAAGGCTCTCAAGACCATCTACCCGCTGCGGCATCTGCAAGGGGAGCAGCTCGCTCTGCAAGGAATCCCTGACATATACTCCCACACCTCCACCCCTGCCATCTATTCGATCGCATCTATAAAAGTTATAGCCGTTCATTCGCACCGCATCATCCGTCACATTCACATTTAGCCATGTCTCACTGACCGCCACAACATCAAAACCATTTGTCGCTACAATATCTACAAATTCATCAAATCCAGTAAATATAGATCTTAAATTTAAATGAGCTACACTAAAGACTGATGAATTACTTTCCCCATTCATTTCACTAACTCTTGAGATTCACACAAATAGTCAATCTTTTTATTTTCAATTTCCATCATTTTAAGAAAAAATAGGACAAAGCCGATCCAATGAACTGTGATGAAAGTCAGCATTACGATTCTCATCTTTTGAAACTTTAATGCAGTTTACACATTTTTTAGTCCCGGATTGACAGTCTTTGTAAGAATGGTCTTCAGATGAACAAATAGAACAGACTCCATGGGACTTACAATCTTTGGCAAAATGACCAAAATCCATACAGTTATAACACTGCAAAATGCTAACATGGTTAAAGACCAGGCATCTCGACCAACCAATACAAATTTTATTATTTTTTAGGAGCACATTATGTGTTTTTGGATCCATCTCTAATAGAAGATCCACTTTGCCATGCTTATTTCTACACTTTTTTAGAATTTTTATGTGCGTACGATATATATATATATATATATATATATATATATATATATATATATTTATATATATATATATATATATATATATATATATATATATATATATATATATACATATATATATATATATATATATATATATATATATATATATATTTATATATATATATATATATATATTATATATATATATATATATATATATATATACATATATATATATATATATATATATATATATATATATATATATATATATATATATATATATATATATATATATATATATATATATATATATATATATGTATATATAATATATATATATATATATATATATATATATATATATATATATATATATATATATATATATATATATACATATATATATAATATATATATATATATATATATATATATATATATATATATATATACATACATACATACATATATATATATATATATATATATATATATATATATATATATATATATATATATATATATATATGTATATATAATATTGTTATTCAACATATCGATCACGATATTGACATTGATTCCATTCCCAATTATGAAAAACGTTTAATATATTTGCATTCGTAAACCACTGCTTCAAGGAACTGTGAAAAAATACTAATAAATAACGCTTTACAGTAACAGCGAGATTCTTATCACTTGCCGACGTTGGAATTAGCTGAGTATCTAGAATTATTAGAAACTTCAAGATATAATTGGCTTGTAAAATCTTCTAGAAAAGTAGAGACTCCGTTTCATGTATTATTTGCTTCCCAAAACAATATACGTATTAATGATATGACTAAGTTTGGTCATTGTGCACCAAGAAATATAAATGTATTTTTAAATTCTGAAAGATATTCGTACAACATCCTTGATTTTAAAAATAATAAATTTGCTACACAGTATGAAATATTTTCGGATTTCCGTCAAGTATATTATAATTTACCAATAGAATCCATCTTTTAATTCAACAGTCCAATGTACCTACTATCTATATTAACTGCTCACACCGACGAGATTTATTACAGAGTATCAATGAGGTTTGAATTCGAAACAAAGGATAAAATTACAGTTTTAACAACAGCATATTATTTAATAAGACATGATAAAATATTAAGCTACAGTCCTTTGACGGAAATAGTAAAAGACCTTTAAATTTCGTCCCACCCTTGAATTTTAATATATTTTATTACAGAAATTGAAAAAAAAAACATTTGTGTTTATATTTTTGAGTTTTAAAAAGGTAATTATATTTTCTAAATGTATGGTAAACAAATTAGTGTCGAAAGTTAAAGTATTTTCTTAAGAAATTAGAAGAACCTAAAAATATAATAGAATATATAATAGTATAATACTCCAGAAAAAAGTTGGTGTATAGGAAAACTTTATAATTTCAAGATTTATTCCTAGAGAATTAGCTGCTTACGATGGAGAAAAAAATAAGTCACTATGCATTTAAGCAACCTTTTACTTCAAATTTGTTTCCTCAAAAATGACATAAGCAAGCAATTTAACTAATGAAATATCATGATTGTGTTAACTGAAATTTAGGATGCTTCTTCACTGTTTTGCGGATATTGTCAAGCAATTTACCAAGGACACACTAGTTGTCTATTGTAAAGGAAAAAAAAAACACTATATTAAAGGGTATTCATCTAAACCTGTACTTAAGCTAGAGGCTCAATCGATATTAATAGTTTGAATACCAAAATATATTTATCACTCGAAGTCGTCATCTGTCTGTGCTTTGTGAAATGAATTTTTTGTGTATGATAATTTTTTGATGAATAAATAAAACAAATTAAATATATTTATAAATGTTGTTATAAATAAGTACTTATTCAAATATATATTTTTAATTAATGCAATGTTTTCATCGAATTCAAAGAATTCAAAATTTATCAATAATCCTTACGAGCATTTTGTTTTTAAGCAATCTTTAGATGCATGTG
>CM032456.1:135997072-136002072 GCA_019049505.1 Pachyrhynchus sulphureomaculatus
GGCTCGGTGTTCTAAGCCCGGCGGCGGCTCGGTGTTCTAAGCCAAGATTCGCGTCCTCCGGACCCTTAAATAAGCCGTGGGCACGCTGTCTGTAATATGGCGACGCCGGAACCAAAACTCCGGATACAAACATTTGACCAATCCCGGCGTATCGATAGATTCGGTCGCAAACCCGCACAGCACACTATATACCGAGCGGCTAGGAATTTCTGATTAATATACCGCTCGATACAAAAATGAAAAGAAGTACATTATTAAGAGAAAAATCAGTAACATTATATGGTCTTAAAATCTAGGAAAAAATGAATGTTACATTACCCCCTTCCAAAAAGAAATAGACTACACTAGTCTATTAAACTAAGGCTACTTATGAAGAGGTACAAAGTGGTACACTATCACTCAATACTAAGGTCAGAACTTAAAACAAAATTACAAACTTCGGACCTTACTACTAGACTTAATTCAATTAAGCACTAATATTAAGTACAATGAAAACCAAATGCAAATCTTTGCATGTACCCAAGAATCTTATAACTAGACTTAACTTAATTAAGCACTAAGGTTAAGTACAAAAAAAAATCCTTGCATGAACATAAGAAATACCTTTCCAAAGTAACAATCGCGGTCTTCTTATATAAAAGAATCAGCTCTGTTATTGTTACCAAAACAAAAAAAAATATAACTTTGTCTAGACTCTTGTCTAAATCAAAAAAAAGTGAACGGAAACAAAATATGAACACCCCCTTAAAATAGTTTAAGGATTGTCAGACAATTTTCTATTTCAGCAAAAGAAATTTAGAAAAATTCTTTAATAAAGAAAAATAAAAAACTGATTCTAGTGCAAACACTGACACTAAAAAGAAAAAGTCTCGTAAGACCATTTAGCACAAGGCTAAGAAACATCTGGATGAAAATCCAGACAAACGCTCGGAAAAAAAATCGCCATCAATGCTCTAGCTCACCGCTAAGAGAACATTCTAAATCTAGTATCACTACTAGTCGCATCAGAAAATAATCGCACTCTATCGCGCAATGTCGACGTCCTAAGACATCTAGACATGCTAAAATCGCCAGGGAAAACGCTCTGGTTGATCGCCAGATAGTCGCACTCTATAACGCAATGTCGACGTCCTAAGACATCCAGACATGCTAAAGTCGCCAGGGGAAAACGCTCTGGTTGATCGCCAGAAAACACGACAGCTCATCGCCAAGTAAACACTCTGGTATATCGCCAGAAAAAACCTCGGCTCCTCGCCAAGAAAACACTCTGGTATATCGCCAGAAAAAAACCTCGGCTCCTCGCCAAGAAAACATTCTGGTACATCGCCAGAAAAAACCTCGGCTCCTCGCCAAGAAAACATTCTGGTACATCGCCAGAAAAAAGCCTCGGCTCCTCGCCAAGAGAACACTCTGTAAATAGTCCTCGACTACACAAAGTCTGCGTTCTAAAAGAACAATCTCGCCATTAACATAGTGAGCAGCTATAAAAGCTAACAATATCACTATAGGCACAGTGAATAGCTATAAAAGCTAAAATTCACTCTAAACACAGTGAATAGCTATAAAAGCTAAAATTCACCAAACTGAATGATCCTGCTTCGAAAAGCAATGTTCACAAAGAACAGAATGATTAGTCCACGCGCAACTAACATTCAAGGAAACATTCCTAGCACAACTATGTGAGCAGCTAGTCTCTAAATAGGACCTCCCTAAAGTCATAATCCTATATATAGGAGTCCTTAAACAAAACGACTCAAAATCACACATTTTGAGCACATGCCCTCAGGCAACCAACATACACTGAAATATATACAGAATATCTATACAGAAATATATACAGGAGTTCAAATCCCAAACTCTTGATTATGATAACTCCATACTGAGCTTCGTGAAAGCTCTTAGCAAAAGCTAATCAAATCTTCGGCACATCGCACCAAAGTGACAAATCTGCCTAGAAACATGAGCCAGAAAAAACGCCCTCCGTCATTCTTCAGGGTGGCTACACTGAGATATAAAATTTAACCAGCATTGCGCTTCCCCAAGTTGCATGAAGAACCCTCGTGTACTGGTCTCGCCCTAGAACAACAACGAAAAACATTCGATCCATCCCACATAACAGGAGACAAACACCTCACCACGATATACTGAAAGGTGGAGACAATAAAATACGGAAATGGTGACCCTGGTGTCCACCAACAAAAGGGAGTAGATTATAGCATCCACTAAACTAAAACGGTGTCTACCACACCACCATAAGTCAAAAAAAAATTAATCAATAGGGTGTTCCGAAACACACTACTGCCAACAGCCTGTCACCACTAATAGGCTAATTGGAGCTGAGGTCGACTACAGTAGCTAGGCTCTCCTTTGGCTCAAATAGAAATAACCATTGAGTAACAAAACCTCTAAAGGTCCCAAAGGTCAAACGTTCGCCCCCCCATAGACTACCCTTCCAATCAGTCTGTTCCTCAGGAAGATTAACTCCTTGCCAAACGTCGTAACGGCATCTGTTAGCACCCGGTGCATCACAGCCTGTAAAAAATAACTTATGGGATACAACCTAAAAGGTTTACAAGGTTGACTTAACCAAGCTTCTAACGGAAATTTCCAAACTACGAAAATGAGCTTAAAAAGCTACATGAAGCAAAAATTTCTCAATTTTCCGGTGGCAACGCAACAAAACTTTTGAAAACGACAAGAGCTTTCCCAGCTTAATCAGAAACAAGAAGAAAGCATCGTTGACAGCTAAAATATTCGATCATGGTGTTAATCGTCTCCCTAGACAATAGCCTCTAGAAGAAACTGCTACAGGTATCAGGCATAACCGTTTTCTGTCAGCCCAAACTTCTAGATTACCTCTTGGAAATCTAAAAATTCGATTAGGAATCTTCCTTCACTGCGCTTAGCCTCTCTTGACAAGGTTCTCATCTCGGTATCAGATTTTGATCCTTTCTTTGTGAAACGACTGTCTTACTCTGCTCTCATCTCCTGTAAATGATCAGCCTTTAGTTCTCCTGCAGGACTTCAATTTCCTATCAATTTGATAGTATACCGAAAAAACTCAACATACACCTATGAGTCTATGCAAAAAAAATTTTTAAAAAAATTAGTGACTCAAAGGTAACGTTTTAAACGGCCCTGAAAAGAATAGAGTATACCCTCAGTTTGTCAATTCAGAAGAAGATCTAAATCAAAATAATCCAAGTCTTAGACTCACTGGATAAACCAAAATCAATTTACTCTTAATTGCACCCAACATATACCACTAAGGTAATAGAAATACACCCACTCGGGTAACAAACTTTGAAATTGCTCATAAAAATTTTGACTCTACATCACACTACACGAGTTACATCTTGCGCTTGTCCTAACTCAAGATCCCCTTGGATTGCCTCTAATCAAAATTTCGCTTCCAAGTGTCAAGAACTGGATATTATATGGGGTCATAAGCAAATCAAATCCCGCGACCACCGACATACCAGTCTTATGATAAATCCTGAGTGTGACTCCTTCGCAAGCTCGCTAAAACTGAGTCGATGCTAAACATCAACCACAATCAACCTAAGTTTGGGATATGGCCAATACCCAAAACCTTAGTATTAAACAATAAAAGTAAGCTATTCTCTGCTCAACTTTTATAACAGTCAAAAAAAAACGAGGTCGTCACCTCTACAGAGCAACATCAAAAAAAATAAAGTAAAACAATTAAGATAATGTAAATATAAATTATTCTTCTTCTGACAAACTTTCATTAGGGTTAGGTTCATTGAATGGTTTTAAGTCCTTAATATGCCATCGTCCTATTTTAGTCCCATCTAAATTAACCAAACCATAAACTAAATCTGAAATCTTTTCTCTTATCACGCAATGCACATACTTAGGTACCAACTTAGATGTGAATTTATCGGCTGCACTGGAAAGAATTTTATTTTTTCGCCAAACGTGATCACCTATATTAAAGGCAAAATCCCTTTTTCTAAGGTTGTAAGACTTACTGTTCCGTTCATAAGCCTTAGGTATCCTACTACGCACGTCGGTGAAATTAAAATTTACTAAAATTCCGAATTTTTGTGCAAAATCACATCCTAAAACCAAAGTATGTGATAGAGAAGGTACTACTAGAGCAGAGATTACTAAACAATGACTATTGCAGACTAGCGGCAACTCAACCGTACCTAAAACTTTTAGACGGCTGCCATCTGCAGTGGTAACACTTCTATTTTCGATATGGCATATTTTTATTCTTAGACGACTTAAAATTTTAATACCATTCTGACCTACTGAGGTATTTGCACGAGAGTCAAATAAAGCCGAGAGATGTACACTTAATAGATTTATCTTTATATGCGGTCTATTATCTAAATATTTATGCACGAATAAAGGAGATATGTGACCATTTGGAGAAGCAGGAGTTTTAACTTGAGAAGGAGGATTTTTATTAGACTTAAAAAAAATCAGAAACTTTTGTAACTATTTAGTCCAATCTGATCTATTGGATTATTTCTTTACTTAAGATCCTCGTTGGAATCTTTCTTTTATCCGCGACCGGACGTTCTGAGAAAATACGACGGATTTTCATTTCATAGTCTAACTCATATTCTAGTAGGTGATTGACTTTAAAATTGAAGGCTTCCATGATAAATGAATACAATTTAAAAGAATTGTTTAAAAGGTCGTGAAAATATTTCTCCTGTGCTCCCAATAGTCAAAATAAAAAATATGTAAAGGCACTTAAAATATGTAAACTTCTTACCAAACATTTAAAAAAATCTTCAACAATTTCAAAAAAATTTCTAAGTATTGCCTTGTATTAAAATTCTTTTACCAAATATGTTAGGAATTTTCAACAAAAAAATCTCCAAATATCGTTTCATATCAGCAAAGTATTTTTAATATTCATGCAAAACATCGGTGAGAAAAAAGTACAGTTTTTTCTTCGGTTAACCGCTAAATAAATCTAACACTGCAAAAAATTAAAGTAAACCAGCACATCTGCTAAT
>CM032456.1:136009572-136045015 GCA_019049505.1 Pachyrhynchus sulphureomaculatus
AGAAATTGTGTTAATGCTGTGTTACTCGATTTGAAGGTTATTGTGTAAAATATTCATACTAAAATTAGTATCTATCTATTTGTGTAATAGTCTTTTTCTATGTACAGGTACACGTGCGGCAACCTCTGAAGCACTGCAGATGCTCGATATCTATTCCTAGCATACACTGCTTTCAGAGGAATCGGGTTGGCTATATCCATGAAACACTTTCTATAAAAGTAAATAAAATATGATGAAGACAACTTTTCTTTAGTGTTCCACGGGATTGAGTTTTCTAGACTCATATTTAGCTCAATTAGAGGGCTAGTCCGCCAACCTACATGAGGTAGAGAGTATTTAGCAGCTTACAAGGCAATTACTGTAGGAGCAAAGATGTAAGAACCATGTCTTGAAGAATATTTGTGGCCAGTAAACCTCAACGCCAACTGAATTATAATCGTCACAAATTTTTAACTAAGAGCAAAGTTCAAGGTCGAAAAAAGAAAAATACTACTCTTTAATCACCATAGGCAAATAGGGTACTTATAACGCTATTAAATGCTTAGCAAATGTGTTTTGCTGGCGTTCTTCTGATGACACACTAGATATCTTTAGGTATCTTTCTTTATATTTATTCTGTAGTTATTTTTATTTTTAAATAAGTCACCTTGCATAAAATAAATCACTTACACACCTCCCCTATTTTATAACAATTAAAGACATTAGCTATTATAATGACGGTAAGAAAATTTACTTCATAAATCCTCACAAATCCTACTAACAAAATATTTTCAGTACATTGGTAGATAAAACATGAAGATCTACAAGAATTTCTATAAGCATTAAATCAACCTAGAAATTGCTAAAAATTATAATAAAATAAATTTACTTATTTTATCGGGTATGTATAGAGTTTCTCAGCAAAAAGCAGGAACTCTTGCTCATAAGCATTTAGTTATTAAAAAACAGAGAAGAAATAAAACAATATTCTAAATGAAATTACTGATTTATTTCAAGGTACTCGTAATTCACTCAACATCTCTCAAAACTATATTTAAAATAATATAATAAATATAAAGTCAAAGATAAATAATAAAAAAAGAATAAAATATTTTTTAATTTTGATATCCAAAAACCGTCAATTGCGTTGAAGTTTGCTGTAAATAAATTAAATTAAAACAATGTTTTTGATATTTATTTTATGTTTGTGTTAGCTCCTATTTTTATTTTAAAAAAATAATAACTATATTTACTGAAAAAATCAACTCAGAAACTTTTGTGTGAACTAATTAAATATTTTTCATGGGATGATTTTTTTTATAAAAAAATAACTTACTAAAGTTTTATTTTTATTTTTAGATATTTTCAATCAGATAAGGGGTGGCCATAGCGTAGTGACTAAGGTGTCTGTTTTCTCCGCAGGTGACTCAGGTTCGTATCTTGGCTTCGGAAAAACCACTAAAAAAAGCCCTTTACAACCTGACGGTCGCCTCTCTCGGGAGGGCAATGCAAACCACCGGTAGGATCATAAGCCCTCCCACTTTGGCCGTTCAGAACCGGCACTAAACTGTAGGTACCCTTTGTCTGTGGAACGGAATTGACGAGTATGCATCATAATTTTGCTGGGATGCCTAGAACATCGAATATGCATCAAGATTTTGAAATAAATTGTCCACACTTCACGTTGTTTGTTTTGCGGCTGATATCGGACAGCGTATTTTTGTCAAAATCAGTTGAGAAAAAATTAAAACAATAATTTTTAATTGAACAGAGGATATATAACTCTGTATTATTGGAAAATGTGCCGATTCTGTATTATTTTCTATAAGATTGGGACAGATCAGAACCCTTGTTTTTTTCAATATATTCTAAACCACATTACACGTTATGTCGCTAGCTAGCAGATATTGAAAAACCTCTAAGGATGCTCATATTGCTGTCGGTGGAACGCCGCTTGGACCAGAAAGAAGAAAGATGAAGATATCTAAAATTGATCCCGAAAGGCATGTTGTTGGTAGAGGGTAAATATACATTTTTTGAGTAAGAAGGGCAGTTATGAAGTAGAACTGAAACAGTCGAAGGACGATACTGAGGAACGAAGGCGCATAGACGTTCCTAGCTGGTAGGCCGCGCCGACATCGGAGGCCAGCAGGAAGTGGAGAACACGACCTTAAAATGGCAGATTGAGAGAGTACTATCTGCCGATTACATGGTGCAGATTAAACGTTAAACTGTAGATTTTGCCTGGCTGACAGTTCACAAATGTTAAAATGGGGTTAAAAAAATGAGTGCCTCTCGTTTATATGTTTGACCATAACCCTCCCCATACATACTACAGATACTTTTTTTTATGGGCATAGCACAAACTCTGCAGGAAAATCCCTGTACAGGGGCCACCCAAGTGCTAAAAAAAACGATTCTCGTTGGTGTTGAATAGCTGCAAATTGTACTCGAACCTGGACAAATTATGCCAAAGGGATAAGGATCTGTGTTTTATACTGTTTGAAAAAGGTTGTACGACGAATGACAAGCTGAACCCTAGACGGATGTAAAAGTGCGACGTGTATTAATAGCATGCACCGCTCTTTGTAGAATAGACTCATGTCGCCAACCGTTTTTCGATGTTCTCTTCTGACTGAAATCCAGCAAATGTAGAGTATGTTTGGGAGAAAAATACCAAACATGGGAGCAGTATTTCATCATTGGTCGAATTTGAGCTTTGTATAAAATTAACAGTTGTCTTGGAGCGTAAAGATTTCTAGTTCGAAATAATATTCCTAGCTTTTGAGAAGCTCTCTTTGCTATGTATGTATGTATGTACAAAATGTTCCTAATTATGCCGGGTTAACAAGGTTAACTTTTTTAGAAAACCTGCCGTCTGCGATTTTTCGATGTTAAATTCTACTTGGTTACTGTCACACAAAGATAGAATTTTTCCAGGTAAGTTGAACAACTTCCTGCTGTCTGAGAATACTTGCATGAGTAGATGATGTTCGAGCGTTTAAAGTGAATAAATAGATAAGCGTACTGTCATCTGCAAAAGTGTAGGTTCGATTTCGGGTCCCTTCCAGCAGATCATTATTAATGTAAACGGAAAGAGAGTAGGAGACAGTGTGGAGCCCTGAAGCACACCGGCGTTTATTGTGGAGGTATTAGAAAGAAATCCGTCAACTGCACTCGTAAAAAACGCTCTCTGAAGAAATACTAGAGCCATAGACAAAACTTTTCAGATACAACATAAGAGCGTAGCTTAGCCAACAATCCGTCATGCCAAACACGGTCGAATGCTTTGGATATATCAAGTATCACATAAGTTAGAAGACTTTCTGTTGATCTTGATATTGATTGATAGCCTTTCCAATAACTTTCGATATTATTGAAAGCAGTGCGACTGGTCGTTAGTTTGTTTGGAAAGGTCTTTTTAATTTTTTGTGTATAAAGTGAACTATAGGGCATTTCCAACAGGAAGAAAATACTCTCTGTAGAATAGATCTATAAAAAACTGGTGTTAATTCAGGTTATTCCGTCACCGCCACAATCTTTGTTGGTGTCTAGCTTTATTAAACTACATTTATGATACGTTGTCTCTAGACAATATCAGGCATCTTTGACTGCACTAGCAGAATAGTTGGAGTTGTTTTTCCTCGACAATCGACAGTAGAATATTAAGCATAGAGTTCAGCTAACAAGTTGGTGTTCTCAACTGGTGTTGCAATAGTATTACTGATACAGCTAATTTTTAAGGTTTTGATAATTTATGAAACTATATTTTTCCATACTTTTAAAATGCCTAAAACTGCTATAAAATTGGAAAAAAAGGAAGTAATGGCTTACTATTCTCTTGTCTTTTTAAATATGGAAAAAATAAGATATACAAGGTTGCGCATATTTATTCAAGCACATATTTCAAGAAATCTAGTTATATATTGATGTAAGTTCATGTTTGAAGGCTGACTCTAAAGAATAGAAAACCTTTTGTTTGAGACAGTATCATTACTCAGATTAATGAGCTATATTGGTTTTGATTTGATGATTTAATCGTAAATTTATTTAAACTGAAAACAGTGCCTGGTCAGTATTTTACACACATTTATTATTCCACATTCATATTTTTTTTGTTGATAATAAAACACATGACTGTTTACTTATAACAATAAATTCTCACTATTTCTGTTTCTTAGACTGTGACATATAAATATTTAAAATACTTTTTATGTATTCCATCTAATACTTAGACCTAACTGTCCCCCTAACCTAATAAACTCTATTTACTTATTTAGTATACTTTATGAAGCTAAAATAAATGTTGTCGTCTATATCTAAATTAATACTCCTAACTTAGCTAATCCATTGTAATACTGTACATTGTTTTCTACACAAAGCCTGGTAACTATCAAGTTTTATCTTCTTTTATCGTATAGTATAGATAAAATGTAATGTTTTTCAACATTAATTTATCTTCTGATTTAAAATTCGCAAAAAGTAATATTTATAAACGTTTAATCCCAAAATACAAAACAAAATTGTGTAGCAATATTAATCGAAACAAAAAACTTTAATATGTACATTGTTTTTCTATTAAGAACAAAAATTCTCATATAAGTGTGTCACTTTTTGTGACCATATGTGGTACATGTATAACGCTACAGTAATATAGTATTTAAATATTTACTATGCATTCAGTTCTATTCAGCCGAATTCCCAACAAAAGATGTTAAGTAAAATAGACTCGTTATGATAACTCGTGTTAGTAATATTAGTAGTGTTGGGTAAGTCATATTATTATTAATTGGAGGCCATAGTTTATACATATTGTGAGCTCTTTTCTGAACATTTTATTTATATTTTAAATTTTAATTTGTCACCAAAAAAATTCTAAAATATTATTATCTTTTTCTACATTAATATTGGTAGCATATTGTATATAACTTTGCTAATTTCCTTGTTTAGCATTTTTTATCATTTATAGTTTTAGATAGCGCGATTGATAAACCTGCTTTTATATATATATATATATATATATATATATATATATATATATATATATATATATATATACAGGCTGTTATGACATTTACTGCATATATTGAAATGAGTGACTCGTAGGGCCATGTAGAAGCACATTCAATACTTTTTTTTCAAATTCGAAAATTTTTGAAAAATTAAAATAAAGGGGCAAAACTGTTTTTACCAAATATTTGTAAAAGCACCCTGCCTATGAAAGACACACCTTGGCCTTCGTAAGGTGCCAGAGTAGATATATCCCTTCCCGTTAACAATAGTTTTCAAGTTGGGACAGGAGAGCAAAATTGACCCTCTCTTTAAAAAAATCGCAAATTAAAATAAAGTTTCGTTTACGATATTTAACGGTGATGAAAGTGGATTTTCCACCATTCCGAAAAAAGATGCAAAAAGTTTTTAAGATTAAATATTCAAAAGGCTGTGACAAAATCTTGAATTGGGGAACAGCATACCTTCTGAGAGTCTTGTCACCATTCCAGGCACTGACTAAATTAACTCAAACTGTAAAATGTAAAACTTATAAAATGGATGAAACATTTTATAAGCGTCGTAAAAACCCCTGAAAACAAAGTGTTACTTCTGTTTGATGGACATACAATGCATCCGAAGAACCTGGAAGCGTCGAACATAGCAAAGCCTAATGTTACAACTGCCAGGCCTTGCTACTCACCGGCTTCAACCAATCGATGTTTTTTTTTTCTTTTTAGACCTATGAGCTCTTATTATATTCAAGCAACAGAACAATGATTGAGAACAAATCCAGATTATCAAGTAACGCAATATCAAGTTGCAAGTTTATTTGCAGAATCTTACCAAAGACCTGCTATCATTGGCATCATTGTGTATGGATTTCAAGCGGCTGGAATTTGGCCCATGGACAAAAACGTCTTTTCTGAACCATCGTTTAAAGCAGTTGAAAATATAAATGTTGTCCCTCTCAAACAAATTCAAGTAATGAAAGCACATCGATCTTTTAATTGTCAATTTTGAAACTCCACATTTAAATAGTGAATCGTCTATTTCGAGATTTAACGCTGAAGCGTTAAAAAAAAATGTAAAATCTTTATGTCAAATACTACAAAAAATACTGTACAAAAAATTGTGGAAATTACAACAAGTCTTAACACAAATATGTTGAATAAAATCAATAAAATAAACAAAAGACTTATCGTATAATATACAGAAACCTCCCCAACACTGGCGATTTTAAAGTGACATCGACATCTGACAATAAAATTCTTACTAGTTTAAAATAAATAAAGAGGAATAATCCATCTTAACGTTTATTTTATTATCTTTTTTTAAAAAGACGTAAATAAAATTTTGGTAAATTACCTGTTAATTTTTTTTTTATTATGATATTATGTAATAATTTATTGTACAGTGACAAGTAGTTATTTTAAAATATAATAATTTTTTATTGAGATCCTTTATTTTTTATTTAATAGCTGTATCGAGTCAAAATAAAAACAGAATATCAAATAGGTTTTTCACTAACGTAAATGGTAAACGATTTTTTGATGTACCTTAAAACGGTACCTTATTGGTTGGTTATATTTTGTATAATTCATTTAGGTAATTTTATTTTGCTTCAGTTGTGCTGTATGCAATGTACAGCCATCCGAAATATACCTTGAATGTGCAACGGATCTCCATATAAAATATTCTAAGTTGTCCGTGACAAATTTAAAACTTAACTAACTGTATCAATGACACAATCTATCTACACTTTGTTGTACACTTTCTGCAAATTTCTTATCCATTCTGTCCATCTCTTTAAAAAAATGTTGACCTTTACGACAAATTCGACCTCCGTCTAATTTAAGTATTTTGATATTGCTGTGCGCGGCGTTCTTCAGTGGGGTGCGAAAAAATATTAATGACATTATTTCTTTAGGGTCGATTTTTTTCCATTGTTATTGAGATCCGCTCTTTAAGGTGAATTTTCTACAATCGGTCTTGCTACAAGGATCCACCAGTTCCAATGTATGTAGTGAATTCCATAACACCCGGTATATATATATATATATATATATATATATATATATATATATATATATATATATATATATAATATATATATATATATATATATATATATATATATATATATATATATATATATATATATATATATATATATATATATATATATATATATATATATATATATATATATATATATATATATATATATATATATATATTTAACCTTATCTAATCTTTTGTTTTTACTAAACTTTACTCATTAATAATTGGAAGGGCACGTAAGTATTTTCTGGATTTATTTTCAAATTACCTATCAAGATATTTTTCAAGTCAGTAATAGCAACCGTTATTTTTCATTGTTTGTAGACATGTGTTTCTGTTGTGCAGGTACATTTTTCCATCAGAAGATGTTCATGTAAAGAAATGCTAGTCCTTCTTGCTCACCTTTTTGATCATCCAAAACAGCAGGTTAAGTTTGGTTTAAAAGTTTCGGGTCGAAAATCATTTCGCTAGATAAAAATAAAGTCCAGCAGTTATTTTTTTGTCTGGATCATCCTATAACTTTAAACAAAAAAAAATCTTTTCTTATATAACGGGAGAACTAATGCACTGATTATTTCTGAGACCACGTTCTAACAGAAGTTCAAAAAAAGTAAAGCTATTTGGGAAGAATATTTAGTCACATGCTGCGATTTTTTATTTCTGTTCAGGTTTGTTTCCGGTTTCATTAGTTTTGTTCTTGCAAGTTTTTCCATTTTTGTTCTGTAATTGTTTATGTTTCATCCTTGAACTCTGTATCCAATTTTTTCCGATGAATATTTCATGACCTAGTTATGCAGGAAGAACTGTACAAATATAATTGCGATTGTTCAACAGTAGAGAACACAAAGATATATTTTTTTATTTTCTTTACAGTAACATTTATACACAAATACCACAACAATCATTATCTTTTTAATATTGTATTTGTGAAGCCTGGTTATTATCAGTAAGTATAGCTCCTTATTGAAAATAATTGTCATGTCAAATTCATATTATATTACCTAGCTAATAATCGAAAACGCCATTCTTTTTCGCAAACTACATTTGTGAAGCCAATGGTTTACTATTTTTACCCTGGAATTAAATCAGTGAATGGACTTAAGCAAGTGGAGTCCGAAACTACTACGCTCAGTAGTGAGATCTGCTCTGTTCGACATAAGAGCTACAGGTCACAAGAGATAAGCAGATTAACTACATAATTCTTGTCCTTCAGTAGTTTTTATATTTTGTACAGTTGTGGTAGTGTAGTTTAATTTTACCGTTAATTTGTGCTCTTTAAAATGTTTCAGTTAAAAAAATTTTAATCAATCCTATAATAGTCTTGCAATATATTTTTTTTTGTCTCTAAATATAATAAAATTGTCAAAAAATTTCTTCAAAGTTGTCAATTTCGTTGCTTAGTATTATTTCAGTTGGTATCTAAAAGAAAAAAGAGAATCTACACCTTACCACAAGGAATTATTTGGCTTTGCAAATTTTAAAATATTCGGACATTTTAAAAAATCCAATATAAGGTTATGTTTTCACAATTGGCCATGTTGAAATCTTGTTCCTACATACTATCCATTACCCGAGAAGAAGAGTATTTTTCTATCAACTCTTCTCAGTGGGTTTGCTATTATAATAACTTAACAACAACAACAACTTCAAAATTTACAGCATATCAAGTATTATCCGTAAAAATTAATTTTATTCATTTACCTTTATTTCGTACATTTCACTCTTATGCGTGTCAGATGTGACAACGTTTTTATGAATTTTGCCGATAACTCTTAAACCTTCAGATGTTTATGTTATTAAATTCGTATTATAATTGTTTATTAATTAAAATAAAGATACTCGTATATAGTTTTATGAGCAGTAATTTAAAAGAATCTACAATTTGAAGATTACAAAAAAATGTTGCTTGTGTCTATTTAATCAAAACAAATTCTAACGGGTGGTTATTATTAGCTAGAAAATCAAAAAAGTTTTAACAAAACTTACCGTAACGTCTACTATCAATGTAGAATATCCCAAATAAATTTGCCTTACCTGAAACCAAAATAAAAATATGATTTTTTTTTTGTCTAGAACTTTACACTCTTTTTAATATCTAACTGAATAATCGAGAAATCATTATAATTACGTATTAAAAGTAATTATATGCTTTACAGTTAGTACTAGCGAAAATTTACTGTAAATGGTAAGCCAGATAGCACAATTTGGGACTTTGGCACCTAAATTGGGACTACTGGTCTTCCTAACCAGTATAGATAGACGTTTAAAATTATGACAATGCGTAGTTAGTTAGCTTGTAGCATCTGTCAATCGAGAATTGAGACCTCCGAGATGGAGAAACAAATAAAATTCCTACTTGTAAAAGTCAATTTAAACATACTATTTTTGTTAGGATTGAAAATAGAGGAAAAAATACTATAATTTTTAAATTATCCAAATCCAGGAACCCACAAAACGACATATAATATGAGATTTGAAGTATCCACCTCTCCACCCATTTAACCCGGTATATAAATGCCTACAAATCATATTGCTCACACTTTATCCATGATTTCACCCAAGAATCAAGAAAATTTTTAATAATACTATCGAAACTATATAAAAGTACCCAGCACGTTTCTTACGGAAGTTGGTTTTAGGTTAAATTGGTCAAAAATTGGATATGCTATAGGTTTTGACCTCCTGATCAAAGATTCTCGTGGGACTACCGTTCGAAAATTGACAGTTTCACGTATTTCTCTAAAATTACTTCATTCAACAATTATAGGTTCCAAGTATGATACCAATAATAAATATACCAAATTTGAGATCGATATCTTCATTACTTTCTATGTTTATCATGCCAATCAGAAGGCAGACCAGCACACCGACGGAAATAGAGGGGGGGAATATTTTTCGTGATCTAAAAACTCTGAAACGTAAATAGATGTAAAAATTCCGAAATGGGATTTTCTTCATAAATGTAATAATAAGTAATAGGGTAAAAATAAAAAAAAAATCCTATTTATAGGTAAAGGGGGCATTTTTCTAAATTCTTAGGGGTGGATGGAGCATATTCTCCTGCCCTCCCCACAAGCTAAGCCCCTGATAGTATTATATATTTAACTTAACAACAAAATATTTAAAAAAAAAAAACATTTATGACGACAATTTTATCGCAAATACCAATTCAATATCTTCTGTAAGCAAACATTTCAATGTTGCCCTTCATATGAAAAGTTACGTTTAATATTGTGTTGGAAAACATCTTACTAAAGCACTCCCTATTTGTTCTTTATTGATACTCGTATTAAGTATTTCTTTATTAACCCTTTTTCGTTTCTAATACCTAAAATAATATTGTATTCACAGTTCACTATTTAAATTATATTTTACGTGAAAATGCGAATTTAACAGCCACATTTACCAGAATAGTAAAACTTTGAAACTGATCTAATTTAATAACTAGAGGTTCATCTTGATAAATGCAATAATAAGTTAACTAAAGTATTGAATTTTGTAGCACACGTTACACGTGGCCCACTTGTAGTTTAAGATTACGTGTTAACTATATGTGAAACTATATAGGAAATAATGAAAGAATTTATTTAAGTCCATAAAATCTTAAATATATATTTATTTATACGGAGAAAAATTAAAAACTCTGGAATGGAGTTGCATACAGCTATGTACTTTTACTTAATGTTGATTAAACTTACATAAAGTTATGATATATCAATGGTTTTTGTATAACTTTCCAAAATAGTATGTAATATTTACATTATAAAATGTATAAATCAGTCGATGATACATTTAACTTCGTATTAACGCATGCGTGGCATCATCATTTTGATCATATTATTTAAGGTAGTCGATGATTTAGTCTTGCTGGTGCTGTTGTGAGATTATGGATGGTGGCGTCTTAAAACATTTATACACAGATTCATATCTTGAGAAAGTATTTTATTTTTTTTATTCATTATTTACTAAATTATTAGCTGGGCTTTTTTGTGTTTACCAAACAAATGATTCGACTGTAATTCAAAAAAAAAATTAGTTTTTTGTATCTTTAATTTTGTGTAATTTTATACTACTAATAAACTACACTTTTATTTCTGGTTTATTTTATTTTTCCAGTTCCTTTGTTAGGTTACATAGTAAAGCGTAATTTACATATAAATTGTACATATTTTAAATTTAGGTATGTATGGTCCAGGATTATTCATGTAATTGTTTTGGGTAGTGTAAAATATTAAGAAAAAATTTTACGCGAAATTTTCTTGATTAACAGCAAAGAACTGATATAGACATACTTAGTTGCACTTATCTCACATTCAGTGACTTTAGAGCTTCTTTGAATTTTAGTTAATTTCTATAACTTTTCATATAACACCTTTCCATTTTTTTGAAATATGCTGGTCTCTGAGCATATACACGTATATATATATATATATATATATATATATATATATATATATATATATATATATATATATATGGTATGTATATATATATATGTATGTATATATAAATATATATATATATATATATATATATATATATATATATATATATATATATATATATATATATGTATGTATATATATATATATATATATATATATATATATATATATAAAGTTCAATTATAAGTATGAAATCAAATATATACTTAAGTATATAACAATCTAATTCGGTGTGAACTTAAAGTTATTATCCATGCAGCCATAATTAATCCGCTTGTGCTAGTAAAATAGAAATTTTATATGAAAGTATTCTAAAAATAGATACCCATTTCATTCTGTCGCTTCCTGTATCGAAGGAAAGGTGACATTTTTTCTTAAAATGAGATAATGTACATAAAATTTTGCATATTCTGTGTTTGTTTCTTAAGATTTTCTGTGTCAAACATCAATAGTTTCTGGCATAATAGCCCCTGAATATTAGTTTTGTCTTGCTATTAATCCATTTTTCAAGACAACAGTTGACGTTAATCTAGAATTACTATTTATGATTATAGTTTCAATAGAGTTGTTTTCAATTTTTATATATTTAGATTTTTTGTAATCCAAACTTTCAGTAATTATAAGTCGAACTTCAAATAACTCTTTACGTTAAATATTAATCATCTTTATTAGAAATGACTCTTGTAACTAACGTAATTTATGTAAATGTGCTATGGTTTCATGAAAGATCAAAACAATTCAATGTACAATATTGTATTGTTGTGATTTAATGTAATTTTTCAGGTTTTTATTTCTATAAGAAATAGGGTAAAATATATATATATATATATATATATATATATATATATATATATATATATATATATATATATATATATATATATGCATGCATATATATATATATATATATATATATATATATATATATATATATATATAACGTTCTCCACTAATATATTATTGAGAGGGCGTTTGCAACCTCATAGAAGGAAGAAGCAATAATAATTAATATTAATAACAAATTACACAGGTATACAAAATAAAAAAAAAATTCTGTCTCTTAAGTGAGACACGTCTTTCCTTAAGTATTTTTTTACGCTGAATCCAAAAAATCATAAAAAAAAAACGCCGTGAGGTTTTTTTTCAGAAAAACACATTTAAAGTTACCAGAAAACTATTAAATTGAAAAAAATACATTTTAATAAATTATGTAAAACTGTATAAGCATTAAAATTATGGAATAAAACTAGTATTTCGGACATCTTTGAATGTTCTGAATCTATATTTATCATAAAAACCTAAAAATATTAGGTTTTAGTGTTCATGTTTAACAAAAAACACGCATACACCATCTTTAATTCTACCTAGCAAAATGATGTTTAAAATAATATATAATGTGCAAACGCTAGATTAAAAAATTGTTTTTAATTTTCATTAATATTGAACAAAGCTATTATTTTCAGTATTTTTTTGAAGTTCTTGATCCTGATTTGATATCAAAAAATAAAGTTTTATGTTCAGTTTCAACAAAAAACCGGCTTCTAATACTTACAGGGGTACTATAAGGTTAATAAAATACTTTTTTGAGTAAATATATGCAACAACTAAACAAGAATTTTTTTTTCGAACAAAACTATCATTTCTAGTAGTTTTTTAAGTTTCAAATTCGAATTGGATATCAAAACATGAGGAATAGTGTTTAGTGTTGAAAAAAATATCCGTTTACTATTTAGGAACAAAGAGTTGCAAAATGCAATCTAATGTATATCCCTTCACAGTTTTAGAAGTCAATTTTGTGGATAGATTGATTGAGTGCATATGTGGGTGACTGAGGTAGTGAGTGAGTGAACAAGCGAGTAAGTAAGTGAGCGAGGTAGTGAGTGAGTGAGCTAGCGAGTGAGTGAAGGAGTGAGCGAGTGAGTGAGCGAGTGAGTGAGCGAGTGCGTGAGCGAGTGAGTGAGTGAGTGAGTGAGCTAGTGATCGAGTGAGTGAGCTAGTGATCGAGCGAGTGAGCGAGTGAGTGAGTGAGCGAATGAGTGAGTGAGTGAGGGTAGAAGTGAGTGAGTGTATGGGGGTATGTGAATGAGTGAGTTTGTAAGTGAGTGAGTGATTGAGCGAGCGAGTGAGTGTTTTGTTTAGTATTAATAAAAATTAAAAACAATTTTTTAATTTACGGTTGCACAAATTTATTTTAAACAGCATTTTGCTTAGTTTAAGGTGGTGTATGCGCGCTTCTTGTTAAACATGAATACGGAAACCTAATAGTTTTAAGCTTTTATGATAAATATAGATTCAGAACATTTAAAGATGTCCGAAATAATAGTTTTTATTCCATAGTTTTAATGATTATACAGTTTTACATTTTATTTATTAATATGTATTTTTCCCCATATATTAGTTTTCTGGCAATTTTCAGTGTGTTTTCTGAAAAAATCTCACGGTGGATGTCTTTTTTTATGACTTTTTTGAATTCATGATAAAGAAATACTTAAGAACACACTTAAAAGACAAAGAATTTTTTTTGTATACCTGTGTTATTTTCTGAGTATTTAATCATCAAGTATAAAGAAATGGGCAGAGTGATTAAAAAATTATTAAATATATTCGAAATATTTTTAGTAGAAAAATTTGAGTACATGTACCTCTTTACAAAATTATAAGTAAAATACTTAGTTGATAACTTTTTAATAACTTGGTTTAGGTTAAGTTCAAATATAGTTCAAATCCAATTCGATATACTAAAATTTTAGCAAATTAATATTGACTGCCTTTTATTAGATCATTATTCTAAACTCATTGATAATAAAAATTAAGGCATCAAAATACATAGATACACAAACACAGACACACATATATGTATATACATATATATATAATATATATATATATATATATATATATATATATATATATATATATATATATATTATATATATATATATATATATATATATATATATATATATATATATATATATATATATATATATATATACATATATGTATATATATATATATATATATATATATATATATATATATATATACATATTTATATATATATATATATATATATACATATATGTATATATATATATATATATATATATATATATATATATATATATATGAGCCGGTGGAAAAACTTTTTTTTTAAAGTTACCTCCTCGAAAATTTTTTATTTTTTGTGAATAACAACTGGTCCAGATTTTATTGAATTTGAGCAACATATATGGCTGGAACTCTAACCTCAAAAGATTTATTCTTTAAATATAGAAGAAAAACTGCAAAAAAAAATATTTAACATGTTGTTTGTTGATTTAAAAGTACCTATTATTTACTTTTCTTGGTCACAGAAACTGGCTATTCATCATTTTTTACGTCATATACGTCACGTTACAGATATTAAGTAATTTTTTACTCTTAAGTTTTCAATTTTTTTTGGTTGGTAAGAATTTTTTATATTTATGTCATAATTAATTAAAATTTTCTATATTCTTAAGTTTTTCTTCGATATTTAAAGAATAAATCTATTTGAGGTTAGGGTTCGGGCAATATATATATATATATATATATATATATATATATATATATATATATATATATATATATATATATATATATAAATATAAACATATTATAAAAATTTATTACTTTAGAAAGTAATATTGTGAGATATTGTTTGGTAAGTGTCCTATCCAAAATATTTGAGATAAAATTTAGTGATAGCGTTTATTAGTGAAAGCATTTAGGTGCGATTCCGCTATGTTGGCCGTTTTCTAATAACGTAAATTAGGATCTGGATTACTTTGCTCATTTGTGCCAACAACAGTTAAAATTGTCCTTATGTAAGTTGCTATCATCTATTGATGGGCCTTTTCATCTTCAATTTTCACTGAAAAACTTAATTAATTTTAAAAGCTATATTGTGACAAATTGTATTTTTAAGAGGTCTCCGAAAAAGTCGAGATAAAATTTAGTGAAAGTCTCTATTACTGAAAGCATTTATCCGCATTTGCGCGAGTTTGACGCCTTTCTAATGATAAAAATTAGGTAAATATATCTACCAAAGAAGAAAAGTGATAGATAAAGAGACCATAATTCTAGAATATCCTAAAGTAATTTGTATTAATCCTATTTTTTTCAATTAAATATATATTTATCTAATGGTTGATTCCCTGCATAAACCCTTTGTTTTTAATAAAAGCAAGAAGAGCTTTATTAAAGAATTTTTAATTATAATAGAAATTAGTTTTAAAAGAGACTGACGCTTGTTTTCTCGCATTTTTCCTGTGCTTAATTGTTTTTGTTGTTGATTAAATAGACGTTACCAAAAAGTTCGCCGTTAAATGACCATCGAGTTCGATATCTGACGCCATTAGACAATTTTGGAGTGTTAAATTAAAAAACATATCGATTTTCAATATAAATCCTAACAGTTCATAGCATTTTTCTATATGTTCCTAAATTATATGATATAAGGCTACAATTTGGGTAGAATAAGGAAAATTATTTTTTTTCTAATTTTTATTATAAATATGTTATTAAATTACACAAGAGATCGATTATAATTCGAATTACGATTTAGATAAATCCAGTGGTTTTCATGAATTTATATTCACAGAAAGTGAGATCAAATTAATCTGATTATTATAGGAAGTCGGGGACGCCGGCGCCGAACAAAAAATTACCAGGTTACACTTTTCAGCACAAAAGAAGGTTCTTCATTATAGTAAATAAATCTGATTTTGCTGTATTTGCTAACGTAATGCATTTTTTGCGGATTTATTTTGGACAGATTATATGATCGTTTTTAGAATAATAACCTGTCCTCGGATAAATGGATTAAACTTTTAGTGTCAGTGAAGTGGTCATCTTTGGATCAAATATTTTAAAAGGTTTTTATCAATGCTTCTTTACTTATTACAATATTACAATATGAAACTTAAAGAGTAATTAATTTCTGCGTTGCTGGTAACAGATTATTTTATGAATTTTTTTATGAAAAAAGTTATAATTCCATTAATTACCTACAATCATTCGGCTTAATGTTTTAAGTATCATATATTATATTATGCTAGTGGCGGAGGCACTAAAAAAGCCAGTTTCGTTAGGACCGAATTTCTAAATCAATAATCCTAAGAGTCATTTAACACTATTCTTCTATAATCCCTTTTCTTAGAAGGCACTGCAATTTTATTTTAGTTGAGTACTTTTTAAGTAAGTTAACGTGAAAATTAAGAAAAATAAATTATTATTCTTATTATTCTGGAAGGTAAGTAATTATTTTGTAATATTACAAATTACAGCGGACCCATGAACACTTGTCATGTTATAGTAATAAAATAGTTATTGTACTATTAATCCCAATATCGTAATGTATAGTTTACGAGGCTGGTTTGAAAAGTCCGTGCAAAAATAAAAACTACTTATGTGTTTGGGGTAAACCTTTTTTATTTTTCGACATAGTCTCCTTTTAGGCTTATACACTTCGTCCAACGATGTTCTAGTTTGTTGATCCCTTCCGAATAATGGGATTTGTCCAAGTCTGCAAAATATCCATTAGTGTCTGCAATCACCTCCTCGTTTGAATAAAATCTTTGTCCCGCCAGCCATTTCTTCAAATTGGGGAACAAATAGTAGTCCGAGGGAGCCAAGTCTGGAGAATAGGGGGGATGTGAAACGAGTTGGAATCCTATTTCCATTAATTTTGCGACCACAACTGCTGAGGTGTGTGCTGGTGCGTTGTCGTGTTGGAAAAGGACTTTCTTGTGGGCCAATCGCGGGCGTTTTTCTTGCAGCTCGGTTTTCAAACGGTCCCATAACGATGAATAATATTCACCTGTAATAGTTTTACCCTTTTCCAAATAGTCGATGAGGATTATCCCTTGCGAATCCCAAAAGACAGTCGCCATAACCTTTCCGGCCGAAGGAACGGTCTTCGCCTTTTTTGGTGCAGATTCCCCCTTGGTAACCCAGTGTTTAGATTGTTGTTTGGTCTCAGGAGTATAGTAATGTATCCATGTTTCATCCACAGTGACGAAACGACGCTTAAAGTCCTCCGGATTCTTCTGGAACAGCTGCAAACCATCCTTGCAACACTTCACACGATTCCGTTTTTGGTCAAGCATGAGCAATCGCGGCACCCATCTTACGGATAGCTTTCTCATGTCCAAATGTTTATGCAAAATATTATGTACCCGTTCAGTCGAGATGCCCACAGCACTAGCAATCTCACGCACCTTAACTCTTCTGTCATCCATCACCATATCATGGATTTGATCAGTGATTTCTGGAGTCGTAACCTCCACAGGCCGTCCAGAACGTTCAGCGTCACTTGTGCCCATATGGCCAGTCCGAAAATTTTGAAACCACTTATAAACTGTTCTAATCGAAGGTGCAGAGTCACCATAATGTTTATCAATCTTCTCTTTAGTTTCCTGAGGCGTTTTGCCTTTCATAAAGTAATGTTTAATCACCACACGAAATTCTTTTTCGTCCATTTCTTGAAAATCATTCGACTTCCTTGATTCACACGAATGCCAAACACAAAGAAATAGACCAATATGGCTGAAACTTGGTGTGCGTTCATTCAAGAGATGCTACTAACTAAACATGACCTCGATCTCTCGGACTTTTCAAACCAGCCTCGTACTTGGATATACTTAGGATGTTCGAGATGTTAACGGATCGGTCACATTGTGTTCCTTTAAAAAATTTTGTTTAATCTCTTATTATACAAACAATCTAAATATAATATTTAATTAGTAAAGACAGAAAATTATTAATGACAAACAGTTTCCTAACCCAAATATTCCGAATTAAATCAAAATATAAAGCTAATACATAACGCCGAGTACATTATTAATTATATTAGAGCATTGTTGCTTTAGTGTACCTTCAGGCTTGTTTATTCTAAATATATATTCGTATTTTATGAACTCAAAATAGCTTCATATTATTAGGATGAAATCTTATTTGGCTAAAAATGATACAACAATTGTGTAAAAATGGTTTTACCAGAAATAGGATACATTGTTCTTGTTGCTAACTTTTACATGTGCTCTGCATCAATGACTCCCAAACTTTCTCGATTCTCGAGTCTGTTGCTGAATACAGGTTTTCCTAAGGCGCTATATGAAAAAAATTCTTAGTTTACTTTGCGAAATGATAAATAATTACAGCCGATTGCACAGCTTCATATAAATAATAAGTTGAAAAGAGATTTAAAACTAGCTGTGTTTGATGTATTGAGAAAAAATATTTGCCATGAAAGATATCCAAATTTAAGGCAACTTTATGCTGCCAAATTTGTTTTCAACCTATTGCCACAAGACAACTCAATATTTCTGCCTTCTTTAGTAGTAAACTCAGATAAAACATTGGCATGAGAGAGTCTATTCTACAAGTATTTTCATAAAAAGAGTTCTATAGATGTAGCTTGCTTAATTTCTCCAAAAGCGGTGCAGCCTAGGAATACACACTTCGGCGCCCAATACTTCACATCCGTATGAAGTACAGCTTATGAAATCGTTTTAAAGCAGTCTTTTATATGGAGAACTTCATCCGTTTGGAATGATTGGCTCGGGACTGTATCTCCTACCGAATAAAATTTACAGCAATTCAAGACTAACGTAAATCGCTTTGTTCGCACATGCCACGCTCCGATAGCGCTTTCAGGATTTCCTTGCAGCACAAGTGCAATCCCTATAAAAAAAAATAAGAGATGATAAGTTTCTTCACAAATGGATTTGATGCCTTGAGAGAAATCAACTCGCTCAAGGAGTCTTTAACTGCGTTTTCATTGGTTTTTCTTTAATCCACTCGCTTAAACAGTCTTTATCTGCGTTTTTCATTGGTTTTTCTTTATTATAGTTTTAGTTACTTTTATAAAAGCTGACAACTTTTATTCTACTTTAAAAAGTGCATCTTGATTCCCTGCAGGAAAGGATTCTCCTAATGGAGGTTGGCGACCACTTTTCTAAATGTTTTTCTGTCCCTCCTAAGATGAAACAAGATTTTTTTCTTTCTTCGGGCATATTTTTTTCTATCAACTCTTCCCTGCATGGTAGTTTGTAATAATGAATATTTGTCGCTTCTGAGTACATGACCGAAGTAGGATGTTTTTCGTACTTTTATGATTGTCAAGAGTTTTCTGTTTTGACCAATATTTCGTAGAACTTCCTCATTAGTGATTCTGTATGTCCATGGGATTTTTAATATCCTTCGAGTCACAATTCAAATGCTTCTAGCTTCTTCGTAGTGTATTGCTTCAACGACAATGACCCGACTCCATACAAATATTGGGACCACACGTAGTATTTCTGGAAACGCAATCTTAGAGCGAGTTAGTTTCTGTTGCAGAACATTGTCCAGAATTTTAAAATGATTTTCTTGTAACCCCTATTCTCGTTTTAATTTCAGTGTCGTGGTCAATGTCGGATATAATATAGGTGCCTAATTATTTGTACTTTTCTACAAGTTATATTTGTTTTCCTTCAAGGAATAATTAGCAATTATTGGTTTAATGTTCAGAAACGACCATAAATTTTGTTTTACCGGACCCGTGTTTATCGTCAGACTCATTTCGACACTTTCTCTATTCACGTTGTCAAGCAATGCTTGAAAGTTCTCCAATGTTTTTGAAAATATCAAGGTATCGTCAGCAAAACGAATGGCCTCGTCAGCTGATTCTTTCACTTCGTTGCCATAACGCTTTCTTGAAGATGACTTGTGAATACTGGTGACAGTGCGCAGTCTTGCCTGACTTCTCAAAAATGTCACATAAGTAGTTTTAAAAAACCAAAAAAATCTTATTCAAATAATTTTCAGTAGACGTGTGATCTTACTCTTTAAGAAAATTAAACTTACCTGTATGTGTGGCAGCTCAAACGTTCAAAACGAAACATTACTTAATATTTTAGTATTTTTAATTTTAGGGTGATATATGGGTATTAGTTTCATCCTAAAATATTGGAGATTTGGAAAAAAGACCCAACATGCATATAGTCTGCAAATTTATTTAAAATGGAGTTTACAAAACGTCCCGGTGACCAAATAAATGGATAGTTTTAAAATTCAACGTATTTATGGTATATATATATATATATATATATATATATATATATATATATATATATATATATATATATATATATATATACATAAATATATTAGACTTTCTATTTGAATTGTTTTTATGGGTACTGCACACCCACTACAGGTAAATGCCCAAATTACTACAGTGGTGGCATGTAGCGATTTACATCGGTGTTGAATCGCTGAATGTTGATCTGGTGGGAATGCAAGCAAGATACCTGACTACCATAATTTTTGTTTTCAAATAGATAAGTCATCTTATTTTTACTACGCTATACTTCTATAATTTAATAATCTTATAAGACCTTGTCTTTTAACTGCTCGTTTTTTGACATATTTCAATTCCATACCTAAAACTTATACTCAATATGTTCCTAGTATGTAAACAACAAAATGGGAGCAATAAGACTTTTTACACAATACTAATCGAAACTCTATAATATTCTACATGAAAAAGTTATAATTTCGGAAAAATTACTGGTACAAATCGTCGTTATACCGCGCAAAGTACCAATATCGAAAACATAGTAAAACAAAGAAATGCCCGGCTTCATGTTTCCTGAAATCCGTGCCTTGAAGTGAGTGCTTATCTACATAATGAGACATATCCAATAGGAGCGTTCCTTTGAATAATTGCCGGCAATTCTCTATAATAGTCAGACATAGACCAGCATCATCAATACAGACCCATGTAGTTAGGCCAATCCAAATTGTTTTCGGACATAAAAGTATCAAGGATATCGCAGAAGTCTTTAGCTTTAGCCTCAGCGGTGTTATTTTTATAAAAGGGAAGGTGTTCTGCAAGATTATTATCAGCTCTAAGCCGTATCGTCTGTTTTTACTTTTCCAATTAACTCATCATTGAAGTCCCTCCGCTAGGTGTGTGTATGTCACCATCATTATGCAAATAATGGTAATACTGGTATGGTGTTTGGTATTGATGCCTGCTTACGAAAGATGTATTTTTATTTATTTAACTGTTTTAACTTTCTAATGAGGTAGTAATGAGATTTATTAGTCATGCTGAGGTGATCATTTTTCTAAATAACATTTAATTCTACTTGGTTGCACCCCACTATGGGACCAAAAATTTTATATATAGTACAAGTTCACCACCTGTCTTCGTACGTTTTTGATATATACGCTTGTCCACTCTTTGGTGGTATGTCGACTTTATCTTTACTCTTACAAGGCTAACTACTATTAAATCAATTTAATCTCTTTTTAAAAGGACATATGAGGAGATTATATATACGAACACAAAATACCAAGAAAACTAGTAAAACCAGATAGTTGTGCGTATTTAATCGTATCTACTAAAGTATTGTTTTTGTAGTGTTTATCAATTGCATACTATTATTATGGGCGATTTTTAGCTATGTGCATGTTAATGATAAAATTCTAAAGGCCTTTTCGGTATATCAAGGTATATTAATTGTTATTTGCACATTTTGTGCATAGATTCAGCAATCTAGAACAACACTTCATTCATCCATAAATTTATTTAAAACAATCTTCAGCTTATCTCTTTGTTACGTGTATTTTGCCTCAAGAAGAATCTACAAGAAATAATCCTTACATTTGTATAAATAAACACGTTTCAGTTTAGGTGCTTGTAACTGCCAGGAAACTCTAATTATCCTTTGATAACAATTTAATTGCTTTTAACAATTTAGGTTTTTGTTTTTAACTTTGTATGATTTAGTATTTAAGGTATCAGCTAGATAGACAACTCATCTTTTACAAATAGATGATTTAAAATCGAATTTAATTTATTGCAAATTACTACCAATTTGCAATTAATTAAATTCGGTTTCCAAAGATAAATAACTAACCATTACATTTAATTCTGTAACACAGTTATGACCACTAACTAAAGTTAATATCAATTTGGTCACAAAAATAAATTAATTAACTGCTCTTTACTTTGGGCAATTTATTACTATCACTATTTTGTTTCTTTTGGAAAAAATTCATTTGTATTTGTAGGTGTCGAGATCTGCTCAGTTGGTTGCCTCCTCATGCAGAATGAGCCAGATAACTTCTTTTGGTTACATTCTGGTACGTATTAACTTCAACTAGAACATGGTCGATAGGCCTATGGGGAGATTATTGTTCTGTTCCAATAAAACCACTAAAACTTATTATTTTTGAGATAACATTTAATTACTCTTGTTTATGTTTAAAAAAATAGTAAAGTTATTTACCCCCTACTTCTTTAGCAAAAATAAATGTTAAAACAAATAGAGAATATGAGTTTGTTACTAAACAATAATCATTATTAATCGATATTTCGAAAAAGAAAATGATATGTTATGGTTAATCACCAAAATATTATCAGAGTTAACATATTGTAAACACTTGTGAAGGCTAAAATTTAAACCCTAGTGGTATATGAAGGACAAGATTAGAGGTTGTCTTAATATTCTAGACAACATGGAAACCGAAACGAATAAAATGTTCCGTCTCTTCAGGAGTCATTTTGAACAAAGATTGGTAACAGTATGCAAGTGTTTTGATAAACTTTTGAAAAATCTAGTAATTTGCAACATTTTACTTGTCAACAAAAAATCTGGTTATAGAAGTTATAAAATTTTCTCAGACATTTGGAGAATTGGTTGATACACTAAAGACATTTTGTTTTCCTAATCATGTTTAGTTAAATTTAGTATACACTTTATATTACAAAGATTATCTTGTAAAAAATAGAAATAAAAGCACTTTATAACTTTTTGTAAAAAAAAGGTTCTTGGTGTTTAATTAGCGCTTGAAAATTAGCATAAATATTAGTGTCCGCGAATTTGAGCTCATTATTCCAAGGTACATAGGCAAACCAAGTTGGGAAAAGAGAAAAATAACAGAGTTCTTTACCAAGTGAATATGGCGAATGAACCATCACATGAATTCCTTTTGGTGCAGAAGTTGTATCACAATTATCTAACGAACTACTTTTAATTACCTGTAACGACCGATTTAAGGAAATTATTTTAGGCTTCCTGATATATCTTCAATGTAGAAAACCTACGAAACTGCAGTAGCAGATAAATAAAAACATATGTGCCAAATAACAAAGTAATTCGTTTCATTTCATTTAGAAATTTAAAAATGTACTGTCACAAAGTAACGGACACCCCAATTATGCAATTAAGGAAATTATTCTCCAAAAAGTGATATGAAGTAATGTATAAAAATAATATTTAAATTAACCTTTTTGGTTATTTTTTCTAATATAAACAAATTTGAACACAATTAAAAGTATAGTAATACTATTGAACAATTAGTAATATATAAACTAGATATAAAATAAAAATATTGCTTCTGCCACAAAAATACTTACACTATAACCACAATACGAAAAAGAATTTTAATTAGTAGTGTCTTATGCCAATATATATATATATATATATATATATATATATATATATATATATATATATATATATATATGTATATATATATAAATATAAATATATATATATATATATATTATATATATATATATATATATATATATTTATTTATATATATATATATATATATATATATATATATATATATATATATATATATATATATATATGTATATATATAAATATAAATATATATATATTTATTTATATATATATTTATATATATATATCTATATAATATATATATATATATATATATATATATATATATATATATATAAATATAAATATATATATATATATATATATATATATATATATATATATATATATATATATATATATATATATATATATATGTCTATGTACATACATATTATATTTGCGTGTGTACTTGGACGTGCGTTCATCCGTGTGTTGTGTATTGACTCACTCATCGGATTCATTTGAGTTCTAAGTTGCTTGAAAAAGTTTGAGTATTGCGTGGAGTGCTTTAAACGAATGGAATAACAAAAACTCTATCCATCATAATACCGTCTTTTCATTTAGTTACAGACATCCAGTAATATATTTTATTAACTAAATTAATAATTATTTAAATTTCAAAATTCATATAATGACACTTCTACTACACCTTCGTTAAATACTGAAAGCATATCTAGTTCAATATATTTTTCCATTTTGGTGGCTGGATTTCAAGACTATTTATGAAAAAATATATAGACAAGTAGCGTGCTTATGCGCTACAGGAGCACTAAGTACTAGACAGAAAACACTCCATATTCAAATTACTATTTATAATTAATTTGTTAATTTCTACGTCAACTTATCACCTTTATTTACTTTACTTTCTATTTCTTTAGGGTACTGAACTCGACATTTTTAGAAAGTGAATTATAAAAGGTAATAAGAGAACAAAGAAATTATTCTCCAAAAAGTGATATGGATTAATATATAAAAATAATATTTAAATCAACCGTTTTGTTGATTTAAATATTGTTTTTATTTTTTATTATTTATTTTTTTTCTAATATAAACAAATTTAAACACAATTATATGTATAGTATTGAACAGTTGGGAAAGTATAAACTAGATATAAAATACAAATATTGCTTCTGCTATAAAAACCCTTACACTATAAACCATAATACAAAAAAAAAATTTAATTAGTAGTTTCTTATGCCAATAGACCTGGGTAAAAACTTTATGAGCAATTAAGCACGAATCTCCTGAAATTAATAAATTATATATAGTCTGGTTTTTACCTGATAAATTCTAGAAAGAAATTTTAAGTTAAATATTAACTTTCGTAGATGAGTTAAAATTATTTTATTTGGATAAGTAAAAAGTATTTAGTATGTTAATGAAGTCACTGTATCAAAGTATGTTTAGCATAAAATAGCGACACAACTGTTCAACAAAATGAATATTTTATTAATAATAGTAATTTAATATAGAGTAACGGATACTTTAATAGAATATTCCATCTCTTTATAAAAATAACAATAGATATAATTACCAGTATTAACATACAAAAATCAGAAATACATTACAGTTAGGGGCAAACACACAAAATTTTACTGCTAGGCATTCAGTTTTAGTTTCCTTGTATTATTTTAACTTGCTGCATATAGTAAACAAGAATGGTATGTTTTTTTTATAGGTATAGCCTACGTGCTGTAGAAAAATCCCTAAGGCGCTATAGAAACGACACAAGAGCGGAAAAAGCGATTCACGTTAGTCTTGAATCGCTGTAAATTCTACTCGGTGGGAAAGACAGTCAGTCATTCCAAAGGGATAAAGTTCTCCATATAAAAGACTGCTTGAAAAATATTGTACGAAGAGTGAACCTCATACGGATTAGTGCATTAGTGCGATGTGTATTCCTTACATGCACCGCTCTGGGAGTAATTAGGCCGACTGCTTCCATCGAACACTTCCCATGAAAGTAGACTTCTGGTCCCTACCAGGCGGTCGAGGTACGAGACAGTTTGGAGCCTGAAGGCACATCAGCGTTGATAGTAAAGGTATTAGAATGAAAATTGTCGACTGTCACTCATAAAGAACGCCCTAGATAAAAACACGAAAGCCATAAACAAAACCTTTCATACATACCATAGGAGCGTAGCTTAGCCAACAATTTGTCATGCCAAACACGGTGGAATGTCTCAAATATATCAAGTGCCACCGTTCCAAGTTCTCCAAAATAATTAGTTGCGTTGTTCCAAACATGTCTGACATAAGCTAGAAGATCTCCTGTTGATTTTTGTTTACAGAAGCCATATTGATCGTCGCTAATAATATTAAATCTTTCTAGAAATTTTGGAAGATGCTGAGTGATAGCATTTTCCATAAGATTTGATATTATTAAAAGCAGTGGCTGCATGAAGCTGCTTAACGTTTAGCGACTGTGTCGATGCCTCCGATTTTACTAGGAGAATAACAGCATGATGAAGGATCAAAAAGTTTCGGAGATAAAATAACCTCCAGTTTGGATTTCCGGTTGGGGGCTGATTTGGGGGCGTTAACACGAGTAGATTGCAATATTAAAATGAACTTTTGTAATATATGAGGCTCACAGTTAAAGATAAATTCAACTGCAATTAAATGAGTCTCGTGTATTCGCACTCTGCGAAAGCAAGATTAGTTCATCGATAAGAACAGTCAACTGTCTCTATCCTGGGAACGACTTCTATTCTCGGTCTAGGCATAACTTTGAAATCTCTCTTCTTGTTGGAAGCTGTTTCTATTGCCAACGAGAGGCGGCTCTAGAGCTCCGAACTTTTAATGTTATATAGTGAAAAATAACGACTCAACAAATCGCAAGGTTTATCTGCTGCTTCTATCGACCATCAAGTGATACCAACATTACAATACTGGGTTCTCTTGCATATACCATCGATCATTTAGAGATTAATTATCCAAGTGACAAAATTGCCATCCTGGGTGACTTTGGTATCCATAACATTAATTGGCTTAAGTATTCTAATACGACCGACAAACAAGGCCGTGAAGCTAAAACATTCTCAATCTGTTGTGGTTTTACTTAGCTTCTCCGTGAATCGGCTTGGCTGATCGAAACGGAGTGTTCGTCAATCTTCTTGATCTGTTTTTAACCACATATCCAGAGATTTACACTATCACAGACATCCCTTTTTCGAAGAAATGCTCTTCCGATGACTAAAAATGTAAAGAAGCTGATGCTTCTAAACATCTGGCTTACCGCAATAATGGTGTGAAAATTCTAACGTCATACATCTTAAAATTTTGGTTCGTGCCCGGAACATATGCAAATAAATTATCGACGAAACCAGGAAGGTACACTATGATTATGTATATATATATGTATATATATATATATATATATATATATATATATATATATATATATATATATATATATAATGTTATTTATGAAAATGATAACTGCGAGACTTTGAAAGAATTTGACTCTTACCTAACCGGAGAACAAACTGAGCTTAGAAAAGGCTTTGGTATAATGGACCACCATCAAGTATTAATAGAAAAGTCAAATATAACTTCAAAAACTTGGGTGGCATATGTGAATTATGAGAAAGAGTTTGCCTTCTTTTAAATCTGTTCAAACATAGATAAGTAATGCAATAAATATAGGAGGAAAACTACTGAATCATTTGCTATTCGCGGATAATATTGTGCTTATATTTAACAGCAAAAAAGAATTTGAAAAATTGCTGAACAAACTTAACAACAAATCCAGAGAGATTAGTTAGAAGATAAACATCGCCAACACTAAGTTTATGACAAATGACAACAACTGCAATAAAGAATCAAAATCGAAGATTGAAAACGCGAAAATCGCAACAAACGGATTTATACATAAATCTTGGACAAGAAAATAATAATATCCAAAGACAACTTGAAAGCAGATCTATTCAGGAGAATATTATTAGCTTCGTCAGAGTTTAGTAAATGGCAGAACATCTTCCTTTCCTATGTTCTAGACACTCTAAAGTAAAACACTTTTGATGCGTACTGCCAGTATTGACATACGGAATGGAAACGTGAGCGAGAAATATTAAATATCTCAGAAGTAGTTAAACGAGCGATGGAAATGAGGATATTGGGTATATTACTGATGGATAGCTGACTAATGGAGGAGGTCCAAGATAACTGATGTAGTGAGCAGATTGAAATAGAGCTGGGCGGGTCAGAGCTCTACACTCTCTGATAATCGGTGGATCCATAAAGTGATCAACTGAAGGCCCCGGAACGAAAAATTAAGAAGAGGACGCCCTCAAATCCGACGAGATATACCTGGATAAACAAGGCCTAAGATCGAAGACGATAGACGTACTTAGGGGAAGCTTATGTCCGACAATGGACTGCCCGGCTGAAATGATAATGATGACCTGTCGCTGAGATATGTTTACTATTAGTTTGTTGTTAAAAATTTCTTAAAGGTAATTACATGATTTGATCAAGAAAAGTGCTATTTTAACATGCTAGCCTTAAAACGTGATAACGCTAAATGTATCAGGGATCACAGTTGCATCCCAATATGGATACAATTTAAAGAAATCTAATTTCTGTTTTCACGCGGTATTCACTTAGCCACACGTATTCAAATCTGCGTAAATACTTCATGAAAATGGAACACTTATTAATTTATATCATTCCGGATATTTTATTAATATTTTATTTGAAAAAGAATATAAATTTATATCTATTTTTGGTATGACTATTGGAAATTTAACCACGTTATAATATTCTCTTTTTATGATGATATGTTAATCAAAATTTAATACAAGTACAACCTTTTATAAACAAATATTTACAGGCTAGATATCTAGTACCAGACAGAAGCTTTAATTATATTCTCTTTTTCGAGTTATTTACACAAAGGTATTGAATCTTGATATTAATTTCACTAAGCCTACTTAAAAACAGTGTTTTTTATCCAAGACAAAGGGTAAATTATTTCTCATTTTATACATATTATCGTTTCACCTGCTGCTCTATTCTAGAAGCTTAACATAATTAAACCGTTTGGGATTAGACTCGCCTAAAATAAAATATAATTAAGCATATTCAAGCAAAGGTTTCAGGAGCCTTTCACCTGATTATTACAGCACCCTTTTAGTAATAAACCCGGTACAGGCTCTTTAGGGAAAATTATTTGAATAATTAATAATTTAGATAGGGTACATTAACATTATATTATTAAACGATTCCACTTCCAAACAAATAGAGTTAATTTGTACAACCAAATTATTAAGACTACAGATAGAAATTAACCTTCATCTTTTAGTATACTGATATTTTCTGTATTTTTTGAAGGAAATGTTATGGTTTATTTATTCCTTTGTTCATTTGTATTTTCCAATTTTAAAAGTATGTACTGCCTATTAAAATAGGGTAGAATAATAATTATAATTATGACAATAAAATAATAATTATAACATTACTAATAATAATAATAAAATGTTAGGAACAGGTAAAAAACTAGTGCAGCCCGAGATCCACCAATTACCTAGAAAATATTTTATTTTGGTATAGCAATCACAGAGGAGGAAAATATTATAATTATAATGATTATATGAACTTCATGCTATGTTTGCGTGATGTTTAGTTACAATGATCGTCTTAATCATCGAAGTTTTAGGGAGAATTAAGAACACATTTCTAAAAAACCTGCATAATATTCCAGCTTGCTGCGTCTCAACTGATTCACTTGCAATGAAAATATAGAGGGAAGTTGTCCTTGGTTCTCTTAAATTACTCAGATAGATGAATTTAGTCGACGATCGCTAACCAATCGGACTTGAGGTGTGATCATTATTACTGGAACATACCGTGTGGCATCTTGTGTTGGTCGGATCACACACACATTGATAAGAGGAACAATGAGGTAGAAGCTCCGGACAACCCATCTCGAACGAATAGAAATGATAGGTAAGGTGAAGGAGCTGCAGGACGAATGTCCCTAGATTACGACTCTGGCAATAAACAAGAATACTTCAAATAGACTACTAGAGTCGGAGATGACTTGTACGAACGCTATCAGCAATCCGAGCGAAAGCGTACAGGATATATTGTCCGTATGCATTCTTCGGTACGAAGAACCTAAGAGAGAATATACGGCATATCTTTCTAGATCCAGCTACGTTCGAATGCGCCGAGAACAACCTGAGGCAGTGGTTCAAGATATAAACGTTATGAAAGCCATTCCCCTAAACAACAATTTTGGACTTTACGAGCCACAAGAAATAAACCTTCAGTAAATGTAACGATCGAGACACTAAGCAAGGCTGCCTGCAGTTTAACTTCAAAACTAATGCCAAAAAAATAATATAGTAATGCAAATAATACAATAAAAAAAATTAAAAACATGTACAATAGGTCCCAAGAAAATTTCAAGAGGCTAGGCAACAAGGCTATCGCATTCAATGCATGATTGAGTTCGAAGAAAGTAGGCGGTAATTCACAAACAAAGTCAAGAAAATAGCACAGAAGCTTCACCACAGTTATCACATACTTTTTAAATATTAAATGTGCATTTTCAGATAGTATTGTCTAGGATGAATACGAGCTCTAGTGGTGATAAACAAATGAATAAAACCTATCCCAGCCAAGATGTTTCGCTCACAACCATGTTACTTTTTTCGAAGAAGAAACACCTATAGTTGTAATACTGCGATCCACAAAACACGTTAGTACATTCTGAAAGGACATTTATGAGATAAAAAGAACCATTGGATGCCGACACTCCTGCCGACGCTGTGGAACTGACTCACAGTTCCAACAGCCGAACAACGTTAGTCGTGTGATAATCGGTTGAATGAGGAATGTCCGATTCCTAAGTGGTATGTCGAGAGCAGCATAAAGGACGATCTGATTAAGCGAAAAAACCTTTTTTTTATGGGTCTAGCACACGTGCTACAGGGAAGTCCCTAAAGCGCTCCAGGAGCGGCATGTGTGCGGAAAAAGAGATTCACGTTATTCTTGAATCGCTGTCAATTGTACTCGGTGGGAAACACCGCGCTGGGCAAATTATTCCTAAGGGATGATGTTCTCCATATAAAAGACTGCTTGAAAAGCGTTGTACGCGGAGTAACAAGCTGAACCTCAAACGGATGTGAAGTATTAGCGCGACGTGTATTTCTAACATGCACCGCTCTGGGAGGAATTAAGCGGGCCACATCCTTCGAACACTTTCCATGAAAATACTTGTAGAACAGACTCAAGTCGTCAATCGTTCTTCGTTGCTCCAGCGAATCAAGGCCGCCGGTCAGTTCCGGGTCTTCAATCAGACGAACAGCTCTCCTTTCCAATCAATCCAACACATGGAGTGTGTGTTTGGGAGCGCAAACCCCAAACATGGGAGTAGTATTCCATAGTTGGTCGAAGTTGAGCTTTGTAAAGAATTAACAGTTGTTGTGGAGTGTAAAGCTTTCTGGTTCGAAATAATATTCCCAAGTTTTGAGCTGTCCTTGCTATGCCTGCAACATGTTCATGCCAGGACATATTTGCTCCCAAATTAACGCCCAACAAATTGAGTGACGATGCTAGGAGAATGGAGTGCCCCGACATGACTATGTCGGATTCAGCAACGTTAACTTTTTTAGAAAAAACTGCCGGCTGGGTTTTTGTAGCGTTAAATTCCACTTGGTTACTATCACCCCAAGATAGAATTTCTTCCATGTCTTTGTTAAGTTGAACGACCTCCTGCTGTCTGCAGATATTCGCTTGAGTAGCCGATGTCCGAGCGTCTGATAGGCCGTTCACGTGTTTAAACTCTTGTTCAAACGTATTTACTCATTTCACTCAGACTTCTCAGTACGATAGCACCGGTTTTTCAAGAAATATTTTTTGCATCTTCAATGATCTGTCCATCACGGGAGAATTGTATATATGTAATACTTAGGGCAAGATAGCTCTTTTATTTTTGGAGTTCATTCTGCTGAAATCATCAGTAGAAGAGCAAGGCCATTAACAATTTATTAACTTTATAACAGTAATATTTATATAGTAAAAAATACAATAATATTTTTAACTTCTTACTATGTACTCAATTCAACTTGCTTTGAGATGAGGAAGTAACTTTCTTTTAAAATCCATCATGAATGTTTCAACTTATTTCCCGAAAAGTTTCTAGGACGTCTTTCAGAAATAAAACATATAACGTCACAGTCCTTATTTATTTCTCTTCAGACAAGAACTGTTGCAATTCTTTATTCTCTTGATTCACTTAATCGTATGTTAAAAAAAAAACGATAAGCCATGACGATCACAATCTGAATAAATTATTATTTATTAGGAACTTTTTTACTGCTTAGTTAATAATACAGCATTTTCTTGCCATTGTCAATATTATTCGTGAAACTTAAAGTATGCTACATACATACGTAACTAACAATGTTTCCAATAATTAACACCTACGTTTTGAGACAAAAAGAGCAGAGAGTAAATTCAGATAAAGAAAATAGGCTACAGTATCGAAAATAATTAAAATGTCAAATATTTAAAATTTTAAAATATTGAAAATTGATTCAAGATTTGGATTTAGATATTTTATCTTTCTCGGTATTTTATTCTGCACTTGTTGTCACTCTGATCCAAACTCGTCCTCGATTGGTAAAAGCTTCCTACATCCAGTGATTTATAAGTATCTTTAGACGAGATCTTTTCAGATCTTCAAATTTTTTTCGCTGATTGTTGTTTATCAAATTCCCGTGACTTAAATAACTTTAGGGTATCATACAGAATTTTACAGTGTACTTCTATATATGTAAATATATATATATATATATATATATATAATATATATATATATATATATATATATATATGTTCCAATCAAGGTCTTCACGGATGCTGGGATGTAATACATTAAAATTCCGGGTTTCAATCCGTTCATCTAACAATGAATTTGCACGACGTTTCGCCAAAATCTCATTTTGCTGCCGCTCGAAGCTAACTCTTTAGTACATATATTTATATTTATATATATATATATATATATATATATATATATATACATGTATATATATATATATATATATATATATATATATATATATATATATATATATATATGTATATATATATATATATATATAATATTATATATATATATATATATATATATATATATATGTATATATTTATATATATATATATATATATATATATATATATATATATATATATATATACATATATATATATATATATATATATATATATATATATATATATATATAACTTTTTATAGCGTTTTGTTGAATATTTACAGACCGAATCACTAAATAGTTTAAAACTAGACTCATCCTAGTTGTTAGCGAATTTAAAGTTTCTCATTATTCTTAACACTATTCTATATCAAATTTTGAGCATTTAAAAATCGAGAATGTACATTTTGAAGCAGGAACGAGAGTTTTTAAAGTTTTAGGCCAATTTTGCATTTCTTTGGTTTATTAATATATACGATTTTCTGGTTTTGTATTGCCTCTTTTCATAATTTTGGTTAGTATACTAGTACTTATCAGATTACATATCTAATTGTCCAGTTTGATAAATTTAAAAATTCCTAATGAATTATTTAATGACTACAAATACTTTCTGGTTTTAGGACTTTATAAAATGATGAGTAGAAAATATAAGCCATTGACATCATTCGGAAGTTAACCATTTATTTCTTACACTCGATATAGTGTTTTCATTACTTTAATAATATGACACGATATACAAGCGGAGCCCTTCCTTACAACTGAGATACTCGGATGACAACTAGGAAGATACTGGCTATTAATATTTAGCAAGAAAGTCTGTGCAGAGTTCCGAACCATTCATTCTTTAAAAATTAAAAACTATGTGTTTTTTAGATATCAAATGAACAAAAGTGAATTTTTATATTTTATATTTTTTATCATACTGCATATATCTTTATTTCATTTATATTAAATACTGCTAAATTAACCACAATTCTTTCGGGCTATGTTTAATTAAACAATAAATTTATAACTGTTTGCTGCTCTAAATTTGCGAAATAAACCAAATAAAATGATTTTTAAGTCACATTAACAATAAATTAAAATGAATTTAATTTTAATTGAAATTTTTACACCCCACAAAATGTCGCTTTTAATAGGAAGTTAACTTCAGATATCTTAAATAAGTAAATAAAATTCGTTCAAAACAGAAATATACTGTTTGACTCTTAATCATTTTGTTTTTACTACCTGATAGTGGCAGGACCGTACCGCACAGCAGTCTGTGCATATTCCACCCTTAGACAGGTAAAATAAAATAAAAAATAATAACTATAAGATTAATGCAAGGGCTTCGGAAATATTGGGCTCAGTTTTATAAAAAATTCGAAAGAGTTCACGCTTTAGGTGTTACTCGGGAGAATTAGACAAGAATGCCTCCTTACAGACCTTTTAACGAGCTGTATATCTGAAACTGTTTCTTCTACGTTTTCCTGCTTGAAGCAGAAACAAACTGAAATAAATGTCTGGAAATCACTAATGCAGCGTATGTTTGGTTACTTGTGTAATATTGTTTTCATCTGAATACATAGAATGTGTAATTTCTTAAAAATATTTATTTGTTTGTTCATTCATCCTCGTACAAATGAGCAACGATGAGGTTCATGGTTATTAGTTCCTATAACATATTAGAACATAATATGCTACAACACAGTTATTCATCAAAAGCGTCAAATTTAAATATCACAGTAACTTTTGTTCTAATCTAACCTAAATTTTATTTAGGTTTAGGATATATAGTACGAAATATGTTTAAAATCGTCCTGCAAATCCAGGTAATTAAAGGAGTGTTCAACATTATATGACATTCAAGTTCTTAAAATGGTTGATTCCTCGACCACTATGAAGGGTATTCAGCTTCATACATAAAAATTTTGACCAATTTTGTTCTTCAATAATTCTATAATGAATAATAATTTCTTTATACAACTTTCGTAAATGGATTTCCCAAAAATAGTAAATATATTAAATAGATATTGTAAAATATAATAAATGTAATGTTTTTATAACATCCATTTTCTTTTTACTGTAACTGTAGTAGTCATGAAAGTTGTACGCACTGCTGTAGTGTACGAAATAAGGAAAAGCATATTGGTTAATTTCTAAAAGACTATCAGTTGAATTTTAAAGGTACTGATCGTCACCTTCCCCATTCTCCCTCCTCTAAAGAGGTGTCGTCCAAAAACTACAGGTCGCTTCCTCATTTCCATAAATCTAATTATCTTCATCATCAACAGCTATGCAGTCCATTGTCGGATATAAGCCTCCCCTAAGTACGTCCATCTTCTTCGATTTTGGGCCTTGTTTATCCAGTTGTATCTCATTAGTCTTTTGATTTCGTCAGACCATCGGGTTTACGGGCGTCCCCTACTTCTTTTCTCCTCTCTCTCCAGGGCCTCCAGTTAATTACCTTATGGTCCATCGA
>CM032456.1:136045115-136082615 GCA_019049505.1 Pachyrhynchus sulphureomaculatus
TTCTCCAGTGAACTTTATTATTATCAGCCAGACGATATCTACAGTTTATTCTGGACTCCATTTCACCGCCTTTAATCACCTTTGATAGCCAAAAGAAATTTGTACACTAAATACCGTGATCTTTTAGTTTCCACAGTATTTTTAGTTCTTACTCAAACAGTCATAGACCGTTTAGTTATCTACGTGCTGAATGCCATAAATGTGGTAATATAACGTTTGTGTCAGATAGATATCTCACCTTTATGGGACTGTTAGTAACATTACTCGTATTTTATCAACAGTTTGTCAGACTAATGTACTGAAATAACTTCCAAACTAACGCAGATTCTTTAAACACTTAGTTCTTCTCACATTAGATGTTCTCTTTCATTTCTTCTTTCCTTGCATGATATCTCAGACATCTGCTGCTTTGAACTTCTTAGAATGTGTCCAGCGAATTTCAATTTGTTTTTCGTTATAATATATACGATGGGGTATGTTCATATTAGGTTTTTCGAGCACTTTAGCATTACGAAGTCTGTCAACTATTTTTTTCGGGACATAACGACGGAGTAATCTAAGCTGCAGAAGCGATATATGGACTGTTAGAGTTTACCTTTTTAAAGCAGTTTGTCGTTAGTCGAATCACGAATGCATATGCATAGACAGGAGATTCCGATTGATTTTTACTAGACAGACAGGCAACATAGTTTACAAGATTGGTTTCGCAATTTTGGGTGATTTGAGTGAACGGTGGATCATTTTAATAATTAATTATTTAAATTTTCAATGAAAACTTTGACTCCAAATAGATATGTATTTTTGGGTAAATATATATATATATATATATATATATATATATATATATATATATATATATATATATATATATATATATATATATATATATATATATATATATATATATATATTATATATATATATATATATATATATATATCTATATTATATATTTATATATATTATATATATATATATATATATATATATATATATATATATATATATATATATATATATATATATATATATAATTATTTAATATTTATTATTTACGAGATAAAAATATTGCACATAGTTATAAAGCTGCAGAACTTCTAAAAATGTTTAAGGTAATCAAAGCTAAACAAATATTAAGAAATCATTTAACTTCGAATACAGGACCGTCTCTTAGAAAACGCTTGATCATTTTTAAAGAAGCAATCTCATTTCTGTAACTCGCGGTAAACAGCAGTTTTATAACTAAATATCTTAAGTAAAACTGAGAATAATGTTTAAATTTTAGATGTTAGAACTTGTTAGATAAGCGTTATAAAAACTTTTCCTCGTAAAAGATATAAACAAATAGGTTTGTAAAATTTTTCATTAGTACAAATAAAAATTTATAGCAAGGAAAAAATTTATAATAGACTCTTATAAAGAAATAAAGTTTTCGTTCAATAAATTTAGTTTGTTTCACACTTTTTACATTTTTTAAAATATTTTTGCGAAAAATATGGCTGAAGAAGAGACCTGATAAAAAATTTTTCAAAAAATTGGATTAGATTCTCCATGATGGTCTTAATATATTTGGATTATGTTTTTGATAAATAGGTATGGTATTAAAGGTTTAAACAGATTTACCTACAATACAGTTTTCAAAGAAAAAAATCTAGTTACAGTTTTCTTCTTTCTAGGCTTAAACGTATATTAATTACTTATACTTAGTTCTTCGAGATATCCTAGGTTTATAATAGCAACTATAGATCCTGAAATAAAAATATTAAAGTAGGTTTTGGGAGAAGTACCAAAAATTTTAAAATAATTAATATTAAAAATAAGAAATACACCGAACAGTAAAAAATCGACACCTTTCAGAGAAGGCATCGTAATATTTGAGGTTAGTAGTAGTAGCTGCCAAGTAGAGTATTATCACTTATCATGAAATAGGTTTTTCATAAAAGGATCTCATTCATTTATTTAAACTTTAACGCTTTTATAGAGCTGAAGACTGTGGCAGACATCATGTGATGCATTATATTACGTACTGTAAGTTATAAATTATATCAGATTTAGTGACCCGTGTCCCGATTTTTGAGATTAGATATGTTTTTACCGAAATTTCTCTAGTACGCAGTTATTAAGACATATCTACTACTACACCATGAACAGTAAGTTCCTTACAGTTGGAAGTTTAGATCCTTCCAGATCATTTTCGGCCACAGCAAGTCAGCATGAGAAGACAGACTCCCACAAGGATCAGTGCTAGCATCCACACTATTTAATCTTCATCTATCAGATATGCCAACGACCAATATACAGAAATTTGGATATGGTAACGACATCGCTCTGGGGATACAAACAAAACACATGGAATTAGCAAGAAATTACTATCAGAAGATCTAATAATCCTGGGAAATGGTTTTTTTGCACACTGGCAGCAAAGGATGTCTTCTTCTTAAAGTGTCAGTTCGGTTCGAATGTTAGCAATCATTCTGGCGATTATTACTTTATCCACTGCAGCTCTGAAAAGACCGGTAGTATTTGTTGAGAACCAATTTCTCAGATTGTTCAACCAGGCAATGCGTCTGCGTCTTGGTCTCTTTTTTCCGAATAACCTTTCTTGGAGTATTTGCTGTAGTAATCCATATCTGGTGGAATTTCTCATTATGTGTCCTAAATACTCCAATTTTCCCACTTTAAGACATAAGACATCCTCGTTGGTAATATCGTCAAATATAAGAAATTTTGAAATAACAAAATTCTGCTATATAGTCAGAATTCAATTAATGCTTCAACTAAATCAAAGTTTCTTAAAATTATAATTTTGTGCCTTTAAACCAAAGCTTATTGATCAGCATCTAATTATTCCACATCTGAAATGTGATGTTATTTTTTCGCTAACCATGTTAGCTTCATCAGAGGAATAATGCTCTAGCTTTTAACATGGTTAGCGAAACGGGCGTCGATATGGCAACGAATTTCCTGTGAATGATCCACATTGATGTTATTTTGTTTGTTTTTTCGATATGGCATTTCCTGGTACCCAATCATGGTACCAAGATATGAATATTATGAAGTTCTTTGTATTTGTTGATTGTTAACCATCAACAAGGTAGCACGAAACGGAGACTTACTGATTACCTTGTACTTTGTTTTGCTGACATTAAATTCGAGGCCGTATCGATTACTGACTTCGTTTATTTTTGTAATAAGATGTTGTAAACCCGTTAAATTATCAACCATAACCCCCGTATCGTCAGCATAACGAATATTATTTATTCGCTCCCCATTAAGCAGTATCGGAATCACCGTCTTCCAATGCCTTTCTGAAGATTTGCTCAGGGTATATATTAAACAATTGTGGAGACAAGACACAACGCTGCCTTAATTTACGCTTAATCGATATTGCTTCTAAATAGTCTCCTTCTGTCTTACTAAATGTTATCTGGTTTCAGTAAAGGTTGCTAATAATGCGCAGATCCTTCCCATCTAGCCCAAGACCATTTTGTGATGTTGGACTCTATCAAAGGCATTTTAGTAGTCAGTCAGGCACAGGTGCATGTGATAATTGAAGTCTCTGCATCGCTGAATCAAAAACCTGTTCTCTGGTTCTCGTGGCATGACGAAAGCCGAATTGTGTAGCTGACATGATTTCTTCACAAAACTTTTATATTCTTCTGTGAATGGTTTTCAGCGTTTTTGGGGAATTCATCGGAACTGGTGGCTTTTCCATTTTTTAGTTGATTTATTGCAATGCGCTCTTCATCGGTGACAATACAGGGCCCAACCAAGTCTATTGAGCATTGTGACTGATCTGGTCTTGCATCAGAAAATAACTCTATGATATAATCTTGCTATATTTTCAGTTTCTTCTTCTTATCGATAACGTTTCCTTGATGACCGATTAAACGTCCATTTGATCTCGTTCTCCGTTCACCAGTTAAGTTTTTGATTTTTCGATAGATATTAAAGCTATCATACTTTTCCTGCAACTTCTTGTGTGTGTTGTCTGCTATATTCTCTTTGTTATATCTGTTTTTGTGTAACCGTCTTTCCTCCATTCATTTATCATCCATTCCTTCCTTTTATGTGTTTGTACCATAGTTAGATATTTATTCTTTAGCTCCTTTGTTATCTCATTCAACTTCTCTATTCCAGATTTTACGTTTTTGTTGAGCTCTGTGTCTCTGAGTTCTGATGTGCTTTCACCTAAGTATCCAACAAGCAAAAAGAGAGCCAAAAGTTTACCTCAACAATAGTTTTCTTCCATATAATTCATACTCCAAAGAACTTGGCGTCACACTGGACCGAAAACTCTCTTTTAAAAAGCATCTGGAGAACACCGCATCTAAAATCAACACAAGGAACTATATCCTCCTGAAACTGTATGTAACTAAATGGGGAGCCTCCGCTTCTACGCTGAGAAGATATGCATTAAGACTTATGTACTCGGTAGCTGAATACTGCTCCTGTGTGGTTGAATAGCTGCCACATAAACAAATTAGATGCCAGAATAAACGACACAGTGCAAACTATTACTGGATGCACAAAAAGCACATCTAACTGCTGGCTCCCTATCTTGAGCAACGTTACACAGCTGGAACTACCTAAAAAGGAGGCAATCCTGAGAGAGTATTTTCGACACCTAGCAACCAGAAATCCAGAAACCTCCCTCTAAGGTTTGCAGAAGAGCTGATGAAGAATACTTACAACACCCAGGCGCAGTGAGGGGAGAGGTGGAACGCTGACTGTTCTAAGAATGGAGGAAATATAAATGACTCCACTCAGATGCTGCCAGGATTCGATCTGAAGCACAGAGCTGGAGAACATTAAACAGAATTCGTACCTCGCATGGAGTAGTCTAGGACTCCTTACATAGGTAGGGCAAAGCGCCTACCCTACAATGTGCCTGCGGGGCCATGTGACAGACCATATACGTACCGACTGTGAGCAAAGGGCGTACGGGGGACAGCTAATAGACTTCCTCTAGACTGACGACGGTGCGCTACGATGGATAAATGACCTCGACATTTATTTATGGATACTTTAACCGATAAGTTTTGTCTGACTTTAGATTTTATATTTATTTTCCATTTTGTATTTACACATTCTGTATGTCTATGCCCTTAGCATATAAGTTTATCTTCGCATTGCATACTTAAAATTGAATTGGATATCGGGTAAACTGTAGCACATTTCCAACAGGAAGAAAATATTTCCTTTCTGTAGCATAGGTTGAGAAGTCTGCAGAAAACTAGTGTTATTTCGATAGCGCATTTTGTAAGTACGCTGGAGGGTATTCCATAAGTACAAGAAGCTCTTTTGGTGTTTAGCTTCATTAAAATATTGTGTGAAGACAATATCGGAAATCCTCGACTGCACTATGGAAATAGCTGGTGATATTTATCCTTGGAATTCGAAAGTACAATAGTTCCACTAACAAGTTGGATTTTTCATTTCCTTATCTGCCAAATATATTCGTGAAAAATTAGTTTATTTAGGTGTGAAAATGTTTTTTAGTATCGACGATGAAATTACAGATTAGGCGATACTAATTTCATGCACAGGAACATTTGTAAAAAAAACATCATTTTCTATCTCACCTAAGCCTGGATCTGAAAATCGTTTTCGATTCATATCAAAAAATAATTTGATGCCAAATTTAAACAGAAATTCTAAGAAACTATATGTATAGAATATCGGAAACTCACTTTTATTACAGTATTATATGTTTCTAATCTGACTACTTTTGAGCGACCAGTTCGTTCGTGCTAGTACAGAGTTTGAATAGTAAAAATATAAATATAATTACTTAAAGTATCTTCAGTAGTACGTACGAGCGATTGTAGTTAACAATTATAAGCCAAAGTTTCCAAGTTTGCACATATTGAATTGTTTGACAGAAAGTTGAAATTTCGCACAAATATAGGAATTGAAAGCCCAACCATAGCTGTGTAGTGTTGAAAGTTAAGCTTTGACTAAGGAGGTTAGTTTTGAGTGGTCAAATCGGAACTGAGAAAAAAAAATTACAAGGAGTGGGTCAGTATATGATGTTATACTTGTTCAAACTTTTCTTCATATTATTTTTAAAAAATGACCAAAAATCGTTATCCCTCCTATTTTTAAAAAAATGACCAAAAATCGCTATCCCTATCTTGAAAAGTGATTATCAAAAAATTTTGAATTCTGGAATATTCTCCATAGGGCGTTGATTGAGTGAAAATTATCACGAGATCATTATGTTTAATAATTAATCTGGTATATAAAAAAAAAAACAATTCGTCTTGATATGTTGAAGATTTTTTTCGTAGAAAAATTCTGAATGTAATTTGGACTAAAAGCTACCAAATATCAATACATATTCGGTGCAATCAGTAATATACTCACAAACTTTTTAGCGCATTGCTACATTTGGCCAATCACAGATAAAATAAATTATAATGATTTCTGGTGACTAACGCATAGGGACCGAGACAAAATAATTTTATTTTATTTGTTTGTAATTAAACAAATATGTAGGTAATAAATATTTGTTTTAAACTTCTGCTGCTAGATTCTTGATTGGGATAGAATCATTTTTTGGGTATAAGGCTGCTAAGAAGCTATAACTAGTACACATTATTAACTATCAAAAAACATACATATTGAATCTTAAGATATATACACGGACCTAATTAACTTAGCCTAGGTTAAGATTTTATTTTATTTTAAAAGCAATCACCGTACAGAACACTAATTGAGCAAGTCCGACTTGCACTTGGCCGGTTTTTTAAATAATAAGATTCATTGGATAATTCTAAAAAACATTTTATGTAAACTATCCTACCCCCCGAAATCAAGTAATGATAATATTTGAAAAAATATTAGTATTTACCCAGTACTTCCCTGACAAATATGTAGTACCAAAATAATGCTAAATTTGACCGTCTATCTAAGAGATAACTGAATCCACACATTACAACTTTAAATTTAGAAAAAATCAATAAAAAACGCTTATTATTTTATGGTGGCATGTTGATTAAAAAATAAAAATAAAGAAATTATAATACATTTTTTATATTCCTCGATTAAAAAAAAAAACATGAAAATGACGTATAATATGGTGCATATCAAGCGACACCTATATTCCCTTACCTACCTCGTTAACAAATTACATGCTTGACCAATTGAAAATAATAAAAAACAATTTAATTTTCAAATTCGAATTTCGAAATTTGAATCTAAGAATTCAAGGCCGTAAAAAAAAAATATACATAGTGAGCTCCCTAAACTCCTGCAAAACCTCGATAACCGCCTACGAATTGGAAATAATGAAAAAATAACCAATTTTCAGATTAATGAATCTCCAAAAACTGTGAAATGGACCTACAACACAATACATCCAAAGCAACCCCTTCCCTTATCTCATTAACTCCCCAACCCTACGTCATCAACCATACAACCCCTTACGGATTTGAGTAACTGAAAATAATGAAGAAATAACACGATTATTTGACTCCAAGAACCCTGAATATGTGAAGCAATCCCTCTAATCTTTCTTTCTACTACCTTAAACCCTTACAGGTTTGAGTACAAATACTCATGCTTAAATTTTATTTATAATTCCCACCAAAAACCAAAAAAAAATATCATACCATTTTTAAAAATATAACGAAAATTGTCGATTGCCACCCTATTCATCCTCTTCCTGGCAAAAGATATTTTTAAAAATTATAGGATATAGTTCTACTTCGATTATTATACGTATACCAACAGAGCGGCAAATCGAGAGTCCGACAGACTGATAGAAATGAGAGAATATTTTTTCGTGATCCCCAAAAAAATGAGGAAATCTCGAATGGTGATTTTTGACGAATACATTACTTTCCTTTAGCAAGGGAAGTAAAAATTAAAATTTTGACTAAAGTATGAAAAAATTTTTAGTTTACACATTATAACTTCAGTTTTTAAGCTTCTACCTAAAATCATTTTTAATTTCAATTTTGTTCAAAATTTGGTTTGACTTTTTATCATGTTTTTTCAATTAAGAAACGCAGCTAGATAAGAGAGAGGTAAATTTAAAAGATTCACCTATAAATTTATATGTCTATTTGCTTTATTAACTGTTAAATAAATTATCTTTTTTAGTTTCTAAATTAGTTAAAATATACACCAAGTAAGTTTGAGAGATAGTTTTCGAAATTTTGTAATTGGGATTGGCCACAGCAGGGAATTAAGGTACAAGAGTATAAATGTGTGGCTATCCGACAGGTCCTAATGGGAATTAAATAATACTCAGAAGTGGAAAAGCTACAATTACACTCAAAAGTTTACACAAATGTATATTTGAAGTACACCTTATCGGCTTTTTGGGGATAATTTAGTTTAATTTGTCACAAATGGCCCAGTCACCAGGGGTTTTGAGCTCTCATTAAATGTTAACAGGCTGCATGTTGGCATACCGGTAGTTTTTTGGACGTAGAATACGATAAAAAAAAAAAAAAATTCTAAAGTACGCTAAGCCCACAAAATCCAAAATAAAATCAAAAAATTTTGTTTTTTCGGTAATATCACGAAAACTAAAAAAAATATCAAAAAACTAATAGCACCAGGTAAAAGGGCGGAAAATTTTACAAAGAAAATAATTTTTTCCAGATTTTTTTATTAGCGTGAGAATTTATTAAAAATTTGGATAGGTGATTCAAAAAGTGTAGCGTGCCAAACAGGTTAATTAGAAAGTCTACGTGCACCGCTGAAAAGTTAATCGATATTTCTATACCCACATTCTCTGTATTATTTAAAGATTGACTTTTAAAATATGAAAACTTGCCTGTTGTAGTGCGCCGCTGGAAATTTTTACGTTCAAAGCAGTACGAAATGGTCAAAAAAGTCGGACAATTTTTTTTAGTTACAATTAAAAGTATACTTGATATTAGAAAATGATCAAAATTTTTTTTGTGTAATTTTCCTCTTAAAAAAGTGTTCAGGATAAACGTATTTCTTGCTTATTATTAATAATACAAATTAAAAATAAAATAAAAAGAATATTTAAAGGTGAGAAATAAAAGACAAAAGTATAAGCTTTAAGTTAAAGTATTTATATTTCATTTAAACATCCAGGGCAAAGAAAACAGTTATTGAAAAAACAAAAAATCTAAATTAGTCGAAGAAATTAAATAAATTACGTACTCTCTGGCCATCATATTATATCCACCATTTTGAATTTTTCAAATCTGTCAACGGATTCTTAATCAGCACCCCGAGAAACCCTTAATAGCTTACTCCAAAATATTTAACCGGAGACAGAAACGCTAATTTAATCATGAATGAGGTTGGAAGCATGAGTCCCACTACAACTGAAGGATGAACTTTATTTTAAACAATTTTTTTAAACTAGGGTAAAACTAAAAAAATCACCTAGATACATTTTCTTGTAAAATTTTCCGTTCTTTCACGTGCTGCTATTAGTTTTTCGATCTCTTTTTTACTTTTCGAGACATTTTAAAAAAACCGAATTTTTCATTTTATTTTCGATATTGTAGGCTCAGTGTACACTTCAGAGCAGCTTTTTTTATCGTTAATATTTAATGATGGTTTTTCGTCAAAATTTGATTCTTACGACTAAATGTAATATTATTCTTAAACAAAGAGACAAATTTGTGACGTTATATTCATTTACTACTCTAATGTCAAGCTTCAATCTTCTCACTTTAGAAATACTATATTGCTTTAATTATTTGTGGTCTGCTTCTGTCGTAAAGCCAAGGGCCCTACCCTTGGATTTACCCCCTATGAAGGTAGAAAATAAAGTTCCTCCGTATTGGAGGTTACATTTGTTCTCATCTCCTGTCATCGATTTTTAAAATTGAACGAAGTTTTTAACGTATCACTTTAGGAAAGGGTTCACTTTAGGAAAGGGTTTTTTGTTTTGGTAAAAACTACTTTTTAAATGAGTATAAGTTATTAAAGTCCGACTTTTTTTTTCGTGAAAAATCCGCCCATCCTTGGACATCGATATTAATAAGTGGGTCTAAGATTTGAAACCTTTATAGTACGAAAGGTTTCTTTTTATGAAAAACGTTCACCCCCGTTCATCAATTTTTAATTTACTATGTTGGAAACGGTCTAAATTTATAAAATCCAGGGACTTCGCCTTTCAGCTGTGCTTTATTTATTAATATAACTAGGTATTACTTAAAAGAAAAAATGTTTGTTCTTCAAAGATAAAAAAAGTAAATTAAAAATAGATAAAATATTAATTAAATGTTGTTTTATCAATAAGATTTTTAAACTTATCATATCATCTACAGTGTTGTATATGATTTCTCTGAAATCTACAGAGCATTTTTATTATTGGGCTTATAGTTTTGTCTGCCTAAATTTGCTGCATAAAAACAGAAACGATATTTATAGATTTTTCAAATATTTTTTTTCGTATACCAGGTAAGCCTCAATTTTCATTATTTTGTTGTTATAAATTTAAATATTCTAAGTAAAATTATGTATATGAAACACTCTATTTTGATATGTGTAGGTAACGCATTGTTGGAAACAAATAATATATATATATATATATATATATATATATATATATATATATATATATATATATATATATATTTATATAATCATACGTTAATGACTGGGAAAGCCCTTTTGAAGAGAGAGTGATAAGATGTAATGTACTTTAAACAGGTATTTTGTTATATTCTTACTTCAAGCTTTCATTCGTGTCTATGAACTTCATCACGAAATCTGAAATACGCATACCATGAGAACCAACATTCATCAACGCAAGACTCATTCAGTTTTCTAAAATTTAAGGAATATACTTACAGAACGTTAAAATGACCGAATCTTCAGAGAGGTGTTCTGGTGATACATATTTCATATTCCTCACAGATATAAAAGAATGAAATCTTTTCTTCCCTAAAAACAGTAAAAAAACCACACACAACTACTGCTGTTAACACTACAAGTCCTTTAAAACACTTATACATCATAAACAATCATAATCGAAGGAAAAAGACCACAGTTTAGATTACATTACATCTTATCACTCTCTCTTCAAAAGGGCTTTCCCGGTTATTAACGTATCATTTAGTTGGTGCCAATGCCGTGTTACTGTCGAATTGCTGCTCTATATATATATATATATATATATATATATATATATATATATATATATATATATATATATATATATATATATACATATATATATATATACGTATATATACGTATATACATATATATATATATATATATATATATATATATATATATATATATATATATATATATATATATATATATATATATAGTATAGAAGTTAAATCTTGAATCATCTTGCTAATTTTAAATAAATTTTAAAAAATTTAATATGTAAAATAGTGCCCTTTCATTGTCTTAGTGTGCTACCATGTTGGAGCTTTATGTTTTTACCGATGTCTTGAAGAGCAATCACTGATACATTTTATCTCCTGAAGAAGTTTGTAAACACAGACGAAAGCTTCAGAATTTAAAATAAAATTCAGTAGATGAAATAATGCAACAACTTTTATTTGCACTCTCAACCTAAAAAAGAGCAATCCCAGTGTTATATTTAAGTTTGTTTATATATTCATACATATATATATATATATATATATATATATATATATATATATATACATATATATATATATATATATATATATATATATATATATATATATATATATATACATATATATATATATATATATATATATATATATATATATATATATATATATACACATATATACATATATATATATATATATATATATATATATATATATATATATATATATATATATGCATATATATGCATATATATGCATATATATGTATATATATTACAAGAGAGGTTTTCACAGATGGTGGAATTTAATACATTAAAATTCCGGATTTCAATCCATTCATCTAACAATGAATTTGCACGAAGTTTCGCCAAAATCACATTTGTCATTTTCAAGTGCTCTTGCTGCTGTTGCCACTAGAAGCTGACTCAGTTAGCTTGTAGCGGAGATCACAATATCGAGTAATAGCAGCAGCAAGAGCACTTGAAAACGCTAAATGAGATTTTGGCGAAACATCGTGCAAATTGATTGAAACCCGAAATTTTAAGTATATATATATATATATATATATATATATATATATATATATATATACTTTAGTAACGACGACGCACAACACTGAAATGGCATGGCCTTTGTGGTGTCAAAAGATTTGATACCGTTTCTAAAATACTTCGTTCAATACTCAGCTATGATTCAGATAAGTTTTTAGTCCGTTCCATCTAAACATCATTCAAGTGTATGTCTCTACATCGAAAGCCGACGACCAGAGTACTGAAAAATTCTATTTTGGGTTGGAATCATTACTAAAACAACAACCGACAATAATGGTGGGAAACTTCAATGCAAAGGTCGAAAAGGGCAGAGAAAATAATGGCATTGGATACTATGGGCTTGGCGTACAGGATGAAAGAGGGGATCGATTATGCAATTCTGAAGAGAGAACAACCTGATCATATCAAATACCTTCTTCAAATTACCACCCAGAGGTTTATATACTTAGAGGACGCCCAATGATACACCAGACCTCACCAGTAGAAATCAAATAGACTTCATAACCATCAACCGAAGATTCCGTAATACAATAACGTCAACCAAAACATAGCCAGAGGCAGATATTCTATCGGACCACAACCCATTGGTCTCCAACGTACAAGTCAGACTCAAAAAGTATACCAAAGCTACCCCAAAACAATCTGTTGATATTAAAAAGTTAAACAATAAAGTTAGGGAAAAATTTAAAAATGTATTGGATAAACACCTAAAGGAACAAATCTCATCGGACAGAGAAATAATCCCTGAAATTGAATGGGTACATGCACAACTCTTATAGAAGGAAAAATACTTCATAAAGAATGGACGACTGAAGATATCCCAGAAATGAAGGAAAAAAAAAGAAAACTAAAGAGCAACCCTCCTCAGTACAAATAGATCAATCGAGAGATAAAAAAGGAAATACGTTTGACTAAAGAAGGATGGATGAGCGATGTTTAGAAATAGAACGCCTTGAAGAAAAACACGACTTTGCAAACTTACACAAAAATGTGAAACAGCTAACTGGGAAGGCACGACAAAGAATTGTTGCCTTAGAGGACAATGACGGTAAAGTAATTTTTGAGAGTGACGATAAACTTAAGATATTGGAGACTTATATAAGAAAAATCTTTAATGGCAACCGATCTGAATTCAAGATGGAAGATTCATTAAGTTGCCTTCGAATAACCAGGGAGGAAATAATTAATGCTCTGAATAACATGAAAAGCACACGAGCACCAGGTCCAAATAACAACCACACAAAGATATTGAAAGTCCTCCGAGACACTGAGGAATTAAATATGCTAGTAAAATTATTTAATCAGATTTATGACACTGGAAAAATGCCACAAAAATGGCTTTTCATAACCATACCAAAAAAGCCTTTTCGAGGAAATGCGACAACTACCGTCTGATTAGTTTAATTAACAACTTTACTTCCTAAAAATAATTCATTCACGCATCTATAGAAAATGTGAGGCTGGTGTATCGGAAACTCAATTGGGATGCTGCGACGCTCTCGGTGCCAACGAGACATTGTTCTTATAGCAAGTTCTTGTTCAGAGATGTAGAGATATGAGTCAAGACACTCGCATATGTTTTATTGATTTCTCGAAGTCCTTCGATAACGTCCGATACGACAAACCCATTGAGAGACTTACGACGACAGAGCTAGATGAAAAAGACTTTAGAATAATTGGAAACATTTATTGGCGACAACAAACAACATGTCAAACCAGATCCAGAGCTGTAAGGGTGTCCATCAAGGCTGTGTTCTCTGCCCAACTCTCTTTAACATTTACTCTGAACGAATAATCCAGGAGGCACTGGCAGAACGAAGCGGTATAAAAGTAAATGGATAGGATATCAACAATATCAGAGATGCCGTTGATACTGCCATTGTAGCTGGTAATCTTGAAGACCTACAAGTAGAAAGAGTCCATCAGTATTATAGATATATAGACTAAAACTTCAGGGCAAGCTTAAAGCAAAAAGAGGGCCACTCAGAAGTCGTCACTTCTAGATCAAAAACCTACGAGACTGGTTCGGTCTCAGTTCGATACAGATTTTTCATATTGCTGCTAATAAAGTTAGAATAGCTCTGTTAATCGCTAACGGATGAAGCACTATTATATATACATATATATATATATATATATATATATATATATATATATATATATATATATATATATATATAATCAATTCTTAGAAAATAACAAATTAAATTTGTAAAAATATGTTATTCTTATTTATATGTACACCATGTGGACCTTGCATCAACAAATCACATCTGCCCTTTTTTAACATCAAGTTCAGACAGATTGCAAAATAAATTTTAGCAGCTGCAAACAGATAGCCAAATAGGGCTTCGAATAAAATACATGCTGCTCTAAACTTGTCTAATACATAGAAAATAGCCATTAAAAAATAAATCTATTGACCGACAGACTGACTGGAACGGAATACTCTGACTTTTTTTAATTGCCGTTTTTCACGTATTCAGCAAGTTTAGAGTGTCATACCTTCTGCTTAAATGTCCCCATTTGTTTTAATTTCCCTTTGAATTGTTCGTGTATTGTAGTCTATCTGTGTTGTCCATCTGCTTGCAGCTGATAAAATCTATTTTATGAAACATCTGAAGTTGGTGTTGAAAAATGGCAGATGTGATTTAATTGTTTTTGACAGCTAATTTATGTTCTTCTAGTCTAGCAGATATTCTTCTATCGGTTCGCCCAATATATGTTTTGCTGTAAGTTTCACATGATAGATCTTATTTTCCGTGTATATTTGTACTCAGCTGATATGTCTACACAGCATGCGCTCATTTCTGTCGTTGGTCCCTTTGATGTTTGGTAGAATGGGTATAGATATGTTATCCGGGTATTTATTAGATTTTCTTAGGGGATTTTATTGTTAATTTAGTTTATTGTGTGTTTGTATATATTCTGTTTTTGAACTGTGGTGATCTTTTCTAACTACTCTGATTTTCTATAGTTGTCTGGGAGGTGGATTGACCTGAAAATTACTGTATTCCATACGGCTTGAAATTACGAGGGGTGGGAGTGAGGGTGGAATTCAGTACTCAGATATCTGTTTGTGTGTGTTTACCGAAGGGCCATACAACGAATATACCAACGACGTATCGAATTCATAGCGTCGGTTTCATGGTTGCCGTCTCCATTACTTTCCTCTCGAAGTAGATCATGTAGCTACTGCTAGTGATAAAGATGATCCCATAGTCGCTCCTTCTCTTTATCTTTATATTTGTTTATCGTACACGAAGTAGTTTTCAGGCAATATCTTGTCAAATCTATTACATATGCTGGAATGTTCTCGTCCTGTGCTATTTGTTGGAGCGTTTCATCAATTGGTATGCTGAGATACAATGATTTGACGTTAAAACTTGAGATTATGTCGTTTGGACTTATAATGAGGAAGCCTGAAATCTGCGCGCTGCTTGAAGTGTTCAGAATTTCGTACGTATGATCCTTGAAAATGTCTCGTGCAATTGTAGTCGAACGGTTGAAAAATTACTCTAATTTTATATAATCAATTACCAATAACCACGATTATCTAATGAAGACCGTGAAAGCTTCCGTACCATGGTAAGAAATATTGTCATATTAACTTTTCACAGTCTGGAGGCAACAAGAAATTGGAAAAAAGTGATTCTACTCGAGCTACTATAGTAGAATAACTTTCCAAATTGTTTATCATAAATCAAACATTAAAATACGTTTGGCTATGCTTGTTTCCATAATAAAAGAAATAAGGGGTAACAAACGAATGAGTTATTTAAACAGTTTTTTAAACAAAGATCTACCCTTTTGAAAATTCCTAAAACTGATTTAGTGAATAAGTTCCCTAACAATGACTGTCTAAACTAAAAACTGACTCGTTTTATTAAGCAAGTTATAGTTTGTGAAATTTGCATTTATAGGCTATATTGTAAATAGGCTGTGAAGCAGAATCTTGCAAGCTACAACAAATATATTTTTGAACCAAATAGGCTTTCTTTCAAAAATAAAACAATATTAAATATGAACGACTCACTCGGTTAACTTTCACTTCATTATTTAATTTCTACGCGAATGTAGTTTTGTAGATTTACCACATTTTCCAATGCAATATGGTAAACCCAAGAAATTTTAGTCATGAAGGAATAATTTAACTAAGGAAATTATTCATTTTTAATATTAATAATATTCTATCACGAAGTAGTGATAAATCCACCAATAACGTGAGAAGAAAAAATAGATTTTCGTTAGAACAAGTAATGGATACGGCGTACAGAGGCAAATTCCAAATTAAAAATCTGTCTCGTCCACTTTTCCATGCCCAATTTAGTATGCAATTTTTTTTATTTTGAAGTTCTACGATAACCGACTTCTTACATACCGACATGTCGGCGTACATTCTCAAAGTTTGCGGCCCTGCACTTTAGTAAGTCGGTGTATCACTGACTGCTGCTGGGAGATTTTGTCTCGCTGCATCTCCTAAAATGGTCGTTCATTTCCTCGATGTAAATTGCTAAACATCGTCAGTAAACAAACCTACTCTTAGATTCACTATTTTATGTTATATCGGTTCATAGGTATTTGGAAAATACGTTAAGGAATACGTTGTGCACATAATGAAGTTAGTTGAACAAAATACTATCGCAATCAGTACATTTGTACAAGGAAACTAAAGCCCATACCAAACAGTGTAAGCCTAAATTGCTTCGCGCGGTATTATACCATCGGCTGAGATTGCATAAAGTTTCTTTTATGAGCTTACTTTTCGTGGCTGTGCCGATGATTCCGGATTTCTGCAAGAAGAAGAAGAAAAATAACTCTCAGTTTCTCATGTTCTTCGGGAAACGTAAGTTTATTCATCATCAGCTTTCTCTATCAAGGGTTTAGGTATAATTTTGAAATCGATTTTTCTTCATAAGTGTTTTTTTTTTGCTAACGGGAGGAGGCAACTCAACCAATCACCAAGTTTATCTGCTCTCCCCATCAACCCCCAAGTGAAATTTAGAACCTTTTCACCTATTTTGCAAGCGCCATCGATTACGTACAGATTATACATTCAAGTGCTAAAATTGCCACTCTGTCAAACTTTAATGTCCAAAACATCAACTGGCTTAAATATTCAAATACCACCAACAAATAAAGCGCTACTCTTAACCACAGTAGTCCTGCAACTCTCTTGATATCGTCATACCATCACGTTTGTGGCCATCCCCTGTTTCTTTTACCGGACCATGGTCTTCATTGTAGTATTCTTATAGTCCATTTGATTTCTTTGAATCTGGCTATGTGTCCTGTATAATTCCATTTCAGGCGTGTCACTCTCTTTACAACGTCCGCCACTCTCGTTCTTTCTCTTATCCACGTATTCCTTTTTTTATCTCTCAAGGTAGTACCCAAAATTGATCTTTCCAGTGCTCTTTGTGTTGTCTGTAATTTCGTTACTATTTGTTTTGTTAGGGTCCAAGTCTGCTCCGTAAGTTAAAACTGGCATACACACTGATCGAACAATTTGGCCGCAGGTGCAGAGGAATTTTCTTGTTCTTAAGTATGTAAGATAGTTCCCTAAATGCCACCCATGTCAGTATGTGATCTATTTCTAGTTCTTTGTTTTCTTTTGTCAATGGTATAATTTGTCCAAGATACGTATATGAGTTGACATTCGCAATAGGTGTTTCTCTGATAACAATTTCCGGATATTCTGGACACACCGTCTTAGTTTTACTTAAATTGATTTTTAGATCCACTGCTCTAGTTCTTTCAACATAGTCTTCCAGTTTATCTGCAATTAAGACTACGTCGTTGGCAAACCTTAGATGGTTTAGGCGTTCTCCACATATGTTTATTCTTTTGTCTGGCCAGAGTTTCATAGTTCTATAATATAATTCGTTCCATTATTGGTAGCACCATAGGTATAGAGCCTGCTAACTGTACTGATGCGCGCTGGTTGGAATCCGACGATAGGGGCTGGGTCTTGCGACGTCCCATATTTTGAAAATATACAAGGCCGCGGATAATATCTTAAATTCATAAGACCAATAAAACAGGAAAAAAATTACTCTGTAGTAATATACATTGTTTCATCAAACACTGGACAAACCATTTATTCTCCCTTAACTACGTTTATTTTAAGTTGAAATGCTCAAATGTGGCCTCTCAAAGAACATTCCTCCTACATCTGATTCTTCAGATTATGGGCATGTAAGATTAAATATTGTAACTCCTTGTAAAGCTTAAGGATGCAAATTTAAGATTATTATAGCGCGGAAAAAAATGTCTTTGGTACAGGTTTTCTAATAGATGAAAAGTACGGATCGAATATAAATTTGAACATCTAATACTATAAAGCTGTGGTAATACATGTAAGACAGAGATGCATTTTCTCACCACTTTTGTTTAATCTTTATTCTGATGCTGGGTTTAATGAGACCATCTATGAATCCATTGAAGGAATAATATTTAACAGAATTACACTAAACAACATACGCTATGCTGATGATACTGTTTTATTAGCAAATAATATCAAAGATCTCCAGCAACTGATCAATCGAGTCGTAACAGGGAGCGAAAGATTTGGATTAACGACAAATATAAGAAAAATCAAGTGAATGGTAATAACAAAGAAAAATATACCACCAGAATCCCTCGAAATCAGAAACAACACCGTACAATAGGTCTCCACATTTAAATATTTAGGAACCAATATAAATGACACATGAGACCCAAGAAAGGAATTATATTCTCGAATTGAGCAGGCCCCAGTAACATATATGAATATGAACAAATTTTTCCATCGCACAAGTCTCAATCTCAAACCCCGAATAAGAATGGTGAGAATGTATGTATCCTCCGTGCTATTGTATGGATGCGAGTACTGGACTCTTGACCGTGGCTCAGAGAAATGACTGGAATTTTTTGAGATGTACATTTATAGACGCCTTCTTCGTATCTCCTGGGTACGGAAAATAAAAAACACAGAATTACTGGAAAGAATGAACAAAGTGAAGGAATTACTAACAACTATAAAAATAAGAAAATTTCAATACTTCGGACATATAATGAGGGGCCCAAAGTATGAATTGCTACGTCTAATTATTGAGGGCAAAATACAGGGCAAACAGTTGACCGAAAGACGACAGAATTCTTGGCTGAAGGACATGAGAAGGTGGTTTGGATATGCTTCGCGTGATATTTTTCGAGCAGCAGTTTCTAGAAGAATAGGTGGAAAATGCAAAAAGATTTCTTCTTTGTTTCCCACGTTACTTTATTTATAATTTAATATTCATGTAAATAAAAACCTTACAAAACATTATTTACATATTTTTAAATAGACCTTCAAAATAAAGTATCACCATCCCTGTTGGGGAATTATTATGCGATGTTGTTTAATAGATCAATTTAAAGAGTCAATATTGTAAAATATGGAAATAAAATGTAAAGTGTATATATTGGTTTTTAATACTTTGCTGACTTAACTTGTTACTTTTATTCAAATTTGGTCTAAAATTAATCAAGAATTTTCCTGAAGCAACGGTTAGGTTAAAAATGAGTCTTAAAATAGAATTTGTTAAATTACTTTATTTGTAAAACTCAATTTTCATTTAAATTTATTTTATAATTTTCTGAGAGTGCTTCTTCTTAATACAATTATAATTTAGACCTGAAATTAAACATCATCTTTTTTTGTCGTTATTTTCTTAATCAAAATGGAAATATTTTAAAACCTTGAAAACTGCTGTGAAACCCTCAAAACTCCGAATCAAAAACCAAAAGGCAGGAATAAAAAAATGCCTATCGATATTGCTATATGCAACAGGATACTAATATTATCCTTAATTATCGGGTGGTAACTAAAAAAAAAACAATATAAACAGGAATACTGCCCATGACGGTCTAAAGACCGATATTAGTATTTTATTCACCTTCTCTTTAGAAATAATGGTATACCACGCCTTCTGGTGAGTATGTATTTTGCTACTAATATCGGCATCTTCACCGAGGGCAGCAGGGCTCCCTATTATTTTTTTTTGTAATTTGTACAGCTATTGCGGAGTATTTAATAAGAGTATTAGTACCATATTGCCTATGACCCTAGAAGTACGAATTTTTATTTTCCCGGCAATGAGCTTTGTTCTTGAAATAAGAGTTTTGGCGGTTTTAAAACCAGATGCCGCTGTGGATGGTTGGCTACTAATATTATTTGGCACATGGTTCTTAAATGCTCCTTTCTCTCGTAATTGTGTTGCAAGTACTTGGCACTATCATCTTCCCCTAGGCTAGCTGACATTAAGATGGTAAAATAGTTATATATTTTCTCTGGACCCTGTGGCGGGAATTATTCCATTAGCGATTACACATTTTTATGTATACAAATTTGTATTATTATGAATCTGTAATAATTGGAGGTGCGGCCATAGCGTACTGGTTAGGGTGTCTGCTCTCTGCGCCAGCGGCTCGAGTTCGTATCTCGGTTTGGAAACAAAAAAAAAATAAAATAAAATTTACAACGTGACGGTTGCCTCTCTTGGGAAGGCAGTGGCAAACCAAACGTACTATCATGCCTAATAAAACCCTCTCATTTTGGCCGTTCGGAACCGGCATTAAACTGTACGTCCCTTTGAAACACTTAAAGAGGCACCAACCACAGGCAAAGATGACAGGGTAGACTACGTCTGTAGCGGATATGGAACTACATAATAGTATAAAAAGTATACTTTTTATATTATTTTCCGAGGATTTATTAAGACAGGCAAAATTGTTTTATTCGATTAAAACTAGTGTAAATGATTAGACAACAGTTAATTGGTTGCCTAACAAAATAATGGAAGTTTCCATTTGTCTTTGCGATCATAATGGTACATAGATAACATTCATTAACTACTCTTTTTTTTCAGGAGACTTTCATCCCGTTAAACTGTATTTCTGCTGTTGTGGTGGCAAGATATCTTCATCAATAGTATTAGTTTCATTCTAGGCTTTTAATAATGCTTCATCCAAATTAGTTTGCTTTGGCACAGTTCTCTTCTTCCGCTGATAAATAGGTGTGGAAGTGGAAGGCCAGATTCGTCATCATCTTTATCATTTTCTTGAGATTCATCCTCTTCTAGGTTACCTTCCGTTTGTCGGTTTTCCATGCATGGAAGTAGGAATAATAATTGCTTAAAGTAGATATATTCGCGCCTCTTGGTTGCAGCTCGTCCCGACTTTGTGTTCTTTTGCGCGCTTAATTCTCGACGAAAGCAAGTCCGTAAATTCACCCATCTTTTTTGCACATCGCTACCTGAAAAATAATAACATAATTTATAATTAATTAATAATTCTTTATTATTATTCTTATTATTATTATTCCCAATTAATAATTTTCAGATATTTGGCTACCAGAGCTAGCTTCAATTCGTTGTCTTCTGATTATCGGATGGGAGCTTCTTCAATACGAGATATTACAAAAACTACATATGAACAAATATGGAACATACTTCAACCGTTGTATATGGCAACTAAACAAGAAAATGACTGGATAAAAATTGCAGACGAATTCTGTAGTCGCACATACTTTCCAAACACCATTGGAGCGATAGATGGCAAGCATATACGGACGATACAACCAGAACATTCCGGATCATCATATTTTAATTACAAAAAATTCTTCTCTTGCGTTTTAATGGCTTAGACAGATGCAGATTATAAATTTGTATACATAGATGTTGGTTCTTATGGAAGAGCTAGTGGTTCAGAAATATTTAAAATATCTCAAATGGGCAAACTGCTTTCCGAGAACCGATTAAATATTCCCTCCGGAATGCATTTGCCCAATGATGATGACGGAAATGTTATTCCATTCTCTATCGTAGGCGATGAAGCATTTGGACTTGGAAATATTATGTTCTTGTGCAAAAAGAAATTTAAACTACACCAAGCGAATTTTCAACTAGAGGCATACAAGAGCTCGACGCATGGTTGATATTCGGTTTCGGCACTCTCGCTAACAAATGGCGTATTTTTCACCGCCCAATTGGTGTTAACATAAATTTTTGTCTTCGAATTATTAAAGCTTGTTGTGTCCTTCATAATTATGTAAGAATCAAAGATGGAGTAAAATTCACAGTTACTCTCTACAGTTGTCCCGTGAATAACTTAACGATAAATGAAAACAACCGAGGAAGAAACAGTATGGATAACGTGCGGCAGTACATGTCGTCATACTTTATTTCTCATGGAGGCGCAATTCCGTGTCAATATAAAAAAAGTGTAGTAATGATTTAATTATACATAAACAAAGAAAATACACATATTGTATCGATACGTACCTTGTTTTGTTTTACCCTCGGCACCTAGGCAATTCCAATTGGCAACAACTACTTCACACACTTCCTCCCATAGTTTTTTCTTTAAATTGACATCTGAATACTCTTTTAAATTTTTTTTATAAAGTGGGGGTCTTTTTTCTACTTCCTCTATCAATTTTAGGGTGGATGTTTCCACAGGTAGCGACGGAGTAGAATTGAGCGAAGATATTATGACAAATTCGCACAACCTTTCCGCATCAAAGCAGGGAGCGAACTGACTGACCTATTGGGTATCAGCCCAGTCGGCCGACTAAACAATCGGTAGTGTGTGCGCTACCTATGGTAGCCATACTGATTTAGCAGTTGGCCCATAGTTTGCCGATTGTTTAGTTTGAAGGCAATCGTGTAGTCCATCAAACTTATTTATCGGCCGATACCGAATCGTTCTAATATGCGCACTTGCATACATCTTCATACTGATTAAGACCCCACCCAACCTAACGGCCGACAAAAAGTCTGTTACTAAGTTGGGAGTGTGAAATCTTTGGCACAATGATACTACTCAGTATATATCACCACTACACCAAACACTTTATTTTTGCACTCGACGCGCGTTTCGCTAACCATGTTGTAAATATTGTAGAAAATCGTTGTAAATATTGTAGAAAATCATTCATTTCAATCCTTTACACGAAATGAAATTCGCATCTTAAACAAAGGTCTTAACTTTGCAGTACCCCCTCCTAGAGATAATTTATCAGAAATAGTTGCTCACATTGAAAGTTCCATTAGTACACTTCCAGAAAATAGTAAATCATTTGTTAGGGAAGCATGTCGCAATCAAATATCGAAAAACATAGTTAACAACACAAACTCTAATTCACGAAAAAAACATAAAAGTAGTTAAAGGATTGAAAAAGAAAGATGTCTTCTACTTAAAAGCGGATAAAGGAAATAAGGTTGTTATATTGGATAAGAAAGATTACTTTGAACGCGTAGATAATCTTATCGAATCTGGCCCTTATGAAAAAGTAATAAGAAATCCATTACCGAGAATGATATCAGAGGTTAAAAATTCTTTAAAAAAATGTATGAACCTTATCTTCAATTCGCTAAAATTTAAATTAAATGTGAGTAATCCGACCATACCAAAATTGTATTGCTTACCCAAAATTCACAAACCTGGAAAAGCAATGCGACCCATTGTTTCATCGGTCGGATCACCCACATATTAAATATCCAAATGGTTATCAAAAGAACTTGAGAAGTTACCATTAAATACTTTCGCAGTGAAGAATTCGTTAGAATTCATTAACAAAACAAAAAATCTAGTTCTTAATGAAGGTGAAGTCTTAATTTCTTTTGATGTTAGTTCTTTGATCCCAAGTGTGCCAATTCCACAAACTTTACAATATCTCGAAGAATTACTTAGAATGAGTGACTTTGAAGACGAAATTATTCGTGAATACTTGATATTATCTAAACTCTGTATGGAACAAAATTATTTCCAATATAACAATCAATTTTATGTTCAGAAAGAAGGAACAGCTATGGGTAATTGCTTGTCACCTTTCATAGCCAATTTATTCATGAGTTTGAAATCGAAGCCAGTCAAGGATTCGAATATTTCCCAAGGGTATGGTATAGGTATGTGGATGATATTTTCGCGATTTTTGATACAAAGAAAGCAAATATTGATGATTTTGTTTCCAAATTAAATAGCCGGTATGATTCCATTAAATTCACTTACGAAGTTGAGAACAAAGGACAATTGCCTTTTCTAGATATTTTAATTATTAAAAATAATAATAGATTAGAATTTGATATCTATAGGAAGGACAGAGTAACAGATAGATATATTCCTAATGATTCATTTCATTGCAAACAACATAAATTAGCCTCATTACATTTTTTTATTTCATCGTTTGGTCACTTTCCCTCTGAATAGAGTAAACTTTAATAAAGAAAGGAATCGTATTAGAAATATAACTAGAGTTAATGGTTATGACGATGACTTAGTAAATAAGCTAATAAATAGGCATAAGTTTAGGTTTAATATTCAGAATTCCACCTTTTTTACACGCGAAGAAAATAACACCAAGTATGTCTCCATACCATATAATCCGAAATATAGCAAGGGACTCAATAAGGTATTTAATAAGGTAGGCCTCACCTTAGTCTATAAGTCATCAGACAATCTGAGGAATATCTTAGGAAATCCCAAAGATAAGATTTCTAATTGTGAGAAAAGTGGAATTTATGAAATTAGTTGTAATGATTGTGACAAAAAGTATGTTGGGCAAACTAAAAGGTCAATTAGAACACGATTTAAAGAACATTTAGCACACTTAAAATACAACAGAACAGAAAAGTCTAGCATTGCCGAACATGCTCTTGAAGCTGATCATACTGTAACATTAGATAATCTAAGATTAATAAAAAATGTATCTGATAGGAGATTGTTGAACGCATACGAAAGTATGGAAATCATAAAATGTAAAAGTAGTTTAAACAAAGACAGAGGGCCTATTCCTTATAGTCCCCTCTACTGGTTACTTGACCGGAACTGATAGCCTTGCCTATGTCATTAGTTCCGCTTGAATAATTCAAGGGTTAGGCTAAGTATAAATAGGGTAGATTTGGTAGTTTAGCTTTAGTCAATCATCGCTCCTGATGAAGCTAACATGGTTAGCGAAACGCGCGTCGAGTGCAAAAATAAAGTGTTTTGTGTAGTGGTGATGTCTGTCTGAGTAGTAAAAAGTCTGTTGTTTGCGGGGGTTCTAACACACATGCTGGAGGGACATCCTCAAAGCGCTTTATGAGCGACGAATGTGCCAAAAAAAGCGATTCATATTGGTCTTGAACTATGGTCCTAGGCCAGTCATTCCAGAGGGATGAAGTTCTCCAAATAAGCTACTGCTTGAAAAGGGTTTTACGAGGAGCGACAAACTGAACCTCATACAGATGGAATATATTAAGGACACGTATTTCTAACATGCACCGCTCTGGGAGGAATTAAACGGATTATATCTATCTAACCCTTTCCATGAAAGTACTTGTAGAATAAACTCAAGTCGTCAACCGTTCAGTGATGTTCCAAGGAATCAAGGTTCCTAGTAAGTTCTGGGTCTTTAAACAGGCGAACAATTTCTTTTTAAACAGAATTCCAAAATGAAGTGTATATTTGGGAGCAAAGCCCTAAACATTGGACCAATATTCCATCGTTGGCCGAATTTAAGCTTTGTACAAAATTAGCAGATATTGTGGAGTGTAAAGCCTTCTAGTTTGAAATAATATTTTTAGTTTTCGAGAAACTCTTTTTGCTACACATGCAACATGTTCATGCTAAGACATATTTGCACTCAAGTTAACAGCCCGCATGACCATGCTAGAGGAATGGGGTGTCGAGACGTGCCAGGTTTCACGACGTTAACTTTTTTAGAAAAAAACTGCCGCCTTGGTTTTTATAGAATTAAATGCTACGGGGTTATTGTAACCAAACATAGAATTTCGTCTAGATCTCTGTTAAGTTGAACAACTTCCTGCTATCTGCGGATATTTACATGAGTAGCCGATATTCGGGCGTTCATGAATGAAGAAATACTCGTGCCGTCTTTTGCAAATCTGTAAATTGAATTCTTTGTTTTTGTCAGCAGATGGTTAATGTAAATGAGCAAATAAGTAGAAGAGCGTATGTAACTTTGGTTCACACTGTCGCGTCCTTTATAGTGAAAGTATTAGAAAGAAATCTATTGACTGCCACTTGTGAAGAACTCTCTTTGATGAAACATGGGTGCCATAAACAAAACCTTTCAGACATACCATGAGAGCAATATCGCTGAAAAATATACGTTTCAATATTACTTCATGTGTACTAAATTTGAAATCGATCTTATTTAATTCAAGAGTTATCATGCCAACAAGCAGATATACAGAGAGAGAGCTTCAGACTGACGGAAATTTGGAGATTATATTTTCGCGATCTAGGGACCACGAGATTTAAAGAAATACAGGACTCCTGAATCTGATTTTTTTTCACGAATACAATGCGTCCGTTTAGCAAAGAAAGTAAAACGGTAGGTACACATCGTATGGGGAAATGCTCTTCAGTTTTCGCAAATTTTGTATAACATATAAATATTGCAATAATATTAGAAGTCACAGTTTTTATGAATTAACGGACTTCTTGCTAAAATACGACAAGACATTTCAACGACAAAGAAAAATTGTTATTAAACACATATTTACTTACACATTTTTAAGGCTCATTTCTGATGTTTTAAAAACTTTAATAATAATTAATTTTCGCTGTACTCACTACCTCGTAAGCTTGCGGTAGTAACAAAAGTTCTATTTAAAATTATGTTAAATTTTCTTTATTCAGTTAGACATTCTTACTTTGTTAAATTCCACGATATTTACGCAATACGTCAAAAGACATTTTAAGCAATAAAAATAATTTGCTTGTACTCACGCTTGTTAGAAATAAATTACTGCGTAGACAAGGGCAACGAGATGCCGTTAATCTACGTTACGGCCAACGACACGTTACTCCGTATTGACATACACTTAATTATTTAGTAGAAACTAATTACTAAGTCTATGACATCAATGATAGATATTTTGAACGAATTGGCATTACCGTGTCAGCGTCATGGTTCGTTAATAACGTAACTTTCTTATACCGTTATAAACTCCTTGCCCGTTTAGTGAAGATTTGACTGCCTATTAGCCAGTTTCTCGATTTAACACGTAACGACAGAGTTTGATTGGAACTAACTATTTCATCTATGATTCAATACATTGATGTTATAACGTAACTATATTTTTCCTTTCAAAGTAAGGCAGTTATTCTCGTCTTTAATATGCGGAGTTATTTTACGGCTTAGTTATTGGTCAGTAACGTTAGTTTATTATATTATTATTTCTTAAACATAGATCAACAGGAGATATTCTAACTTATGTAATACATGTTTGGAACAACGCAATTACACACTGTGGAGAATCTCAAGTAGTTGCTCTTGATACATCCAAGGCATTCGACCGTGTTTGGCACGATGGATTGTTGGTTAAGTTCTGCTCTTCTAGTATGTGTGAAAAGTTCTGTTCATGGCTTCTAAGTTTCCTCAAAGAGCGTTCTTTACGAGTGGCAATGGACGGATTTCTTTCTAGTACCTATCAATGCCAGTGTGCCCCAGGGCTCCATACTATCTCCTACTCTCTTTCTCATTTCCAAAAACGATCGGCTGGAAAAGACCAGGAATCCAATCTACAGCTTTGCAAATGACAGACGCTTATCTCATCATTCAGTTTGAATGAAAATGGTAGAGACGATGGTTTGAATACAAAAATTAGTGTCCTTCGACAAAAGCCTAACTACTCCCCTCTACAGTTTATTCTGTATGGAGTTATAAAGCACTGATATCAATTTAAGTGTTCAGTATAGAACACTTATAAGATCTTTTCGGTGTCTGTCCGTCTGTCTGCCCGTCTTTCTGTCACACCCGATTTTCTCCGAATCTATTTGACATAGACAGATGAAATTTGGCACTAATATAGGAATTGATGGCCTCATTAGAGCCGTGTAGTTTTGAAAGTTAAATCGTGACATAAGAGATTAGTTTTGGGGGGTGAAATCGAAAGTGAAAAAAAAATTACCAGGCCATCGATGGGGTATCAAACGAAAGCTTGGGAAAACACGAGCTCAAAAATATATATAATGTAGTACTTGCGCACACTTTTCTTTATATGATTTTTAAAATATTGCTAAAATCGCTGTCCCCCCTTATCTCGAAAAGTACTGATCAAAAAAATTTTAAGACATTCTGGAATATTCTCCACGGGGTGTAGATTGAACGAGTGCATTACCCTTAATAAATTAATTGGTATATAAAAAAAAACAAAAATTTCAAGGTCATCAGTTTTTAACAAAGATCAGAAACAAACTTTGTTGATAACTCATTTGGGTTGTGTTTTGTGACTGGGTTGTGTCATTAATCATTTTATACCCCCATAAAAAAAAATTATTTTAAAAGCAAACAACGTCCGAAACACTAATTGCGCAGTTATTTTTTAGTTGGTGATCTCTAGTACGCATCTTAATTCTTAAATACTCGGGCTTCTAATGTAACGCAACGTCGATGGCTGACTTACAATTGTTTTGTGGAGAGCCTTTTTTTATTTTGGTATTTTCGCTTCTTAAGAAAATATTTTTCCTTAATTTTTGATTGGAGAAACACAACTTAGGACTGAGAACTGTATGTGCATTCATTTCATGAGTTTACAATATCGCGGTTCAGTTCCAAAAACGGCTTTGTTTTACGCAATCTGCTTTTCTATATATATGTGTATATATATATATATATATATATATATATATATATATATATATATATATATATATATATATATATATATATATATATATACATATATAATATATGAGAGAAATATATTTTGGCAAAATATTGCTTTAAAAGAAATACGTTTTAACTTCAGTTCATATTACTCAAACAAATTGAATATGGAGCAATATCGATGACTTTTCAACACTAAAAGGAATTCGAGAGGGTTGCTAAATGAGATTTCTACAAAATGATTTCATAATCTTTTACACATTTTTCCTGAAGCATATAGTATGATAGAAATAGACACACACGGTCATCTTATATATAATAAATAATCGATACAAACTGAGATGTCCGTATTACATGCATAATATGAGTTGTAGTTTTAATTTAACTGCCACAAGGAACAGGTAAAGTATGACAATGAACTTTATATTTTAGGTACATAGTGCAAAAAATTAATTTTTTTGACTGGTGCAGTCAAAATTTAAGGAAATATTTTTTCCGTTTCTCTTCTTTTTGAATCAACAAATTCTTCTTTTACTTAAATGTACTTTTTGAAACAACATAGTGTTTGAAGAGCATTCTAGCACATTTTATGGGATGTCCGTATAGTCTTTTCGAAACTGCATCATTTTATCATCATTTTAATTAACCTACTCATCAAGATTGACGAACTCTGAGTGAAGTGTGATTATCTAGCAAGCATCAGCCCTCTGCATCAAGATACTCAGGTAAAACACGACAAATTCTACTCATCAAACGTTTCACAGTTCCAAATTTTACTTGTCTTTGATTGTATTATGTAAATTAACAGCGAATAGTTCCTTTGTAATCGTAGAAAATAACACAAGCTAACAATTTTCAAATCCTGAGACCAGACTATATTTTTTCGAAGGTTTTTGGGTGCACTGAATCCAAATCCAACCTCAGAATTACTCCATCATATTAGGTTTTCAAGGTATCCTAACCTAAAAATGCAAAAACACAATTTTCCGCTATATTCAGGATTATATTACACTGCGAATTAATTTTTCTTCACAAAACTTTTTGCGGCATCTGAAAGTACTACTCTTCCCCTTCAAAATGCATTTGCATTTTTTAGATATTTTATTTCTTCTCGGAGAAATCGTCCGTTGAAACTAATTAGTTTTGGCGTTTTCGTGGCAACCATACAAAAAAAAAAGTTGATGCGGCACCTTTGTTTGGCGCAGATCTTCTCTCAGAATTGTTCAAAATGGGAATTTATTAATATTCAACACTTCCGACTCTTCCGCACTTCCAATGTTGCATTGTGCTCATCTGCCTCGAATTAATAAACTCTTTGAATTATTTCTGGTGTTCGAATTGATATTGGACTTTCCGTATGTCCACACCATTTAGAAACTTTTTTAATAAACAATCCTTATTTTACATTTTTTTTTCATTTTAGGTATTTCTGAGGCATTTGTCGCAAATTTAGTTTGATAATTAATTATATCTCCTTATTCCAGGTTTGCTTAGTTGACTGTTAAATAAAATTCGTATTTTAATGATCTGTTAATATTTCATACTAAAATTGAAAATAAAAATCTCGAAAGAAAATGACAATGAAGTTATAAAGGATGTCACGAGTGTAATATATATATATATATATATATATATATATATATATATATATATATATATATATATATATATATATATATATATATATATATATATATATATATATATATATATATATATATATATATATATATATATATATTATATTTTACGTATTCTTGGAATTAGATCATTAAAACTACCCTTGGATCTGTTATATATTTATTAACGTTTCGACCTTCGGAAGAGGTCTTCTTCAAAATTTGCTCTAAAAATTACATTAGAATTACATTAGAAGAATTAAATATAGATAAGTATTAATCAGTTTGTTGTGTATTTCGGGGTTAAAATATTTGTGTCTTCTCGTAGTTTTTAGTTTAATACAATTAACTGTATACATTAATGAGGGCCTTACCTTAGAAAGTAGTTCATTTTGTGGGGTGTTAAGTTTAAAACACTGTTAAAATCACATTTTTATTTTCTACAAACAAACCACTTAACTTGAGGGACTTTATATGCGTGGTAGGTAGATACGGTTTAGGTTATTTACATATGTTTTTTCGTTTATTGTACTGGGCGTCAACCGAATATGAACGGATTCGAGTATTTCTCTTTTTTTTTTGTATTCATTTCGGTGTTGATAATTTTGATATTTTTGAAATCAAAGGTATGACTTTTATTTATTTCATGATTCACACTATTTTTCTTGTCGTATTTATGGCCTTTGATTCTATTTTCTAGATATTGACTTGTTTGCCCGACGTATATTCCTTCGCAGTTATTACATTTGATTTCGTAGACTATGTTACTTTTTTTATTATTTGGGGTTTTGGTTTAAGCTTGGAAAAATTGGATGAGAGCAGATTATATGATTTGTGACATAACCGGATTATGTAGTTTTCAAAAAGTTTTTTGAGTGGTTGGGATAGTCCATTTATAAACGGTAGTGCAATATATTTTTTATGGTTGTTGTTGGTTGGTTTTTTACTTATTGTGGTATTGTAAAAGTTATGTATTCGTTGTTTGAAGATTTTGTTTATAAGGTACATCGGAGATTTGTTAAGTGTTAATGCTTCTTTAGATTTGGTTATTGCACTGTCTCTGTATTCTGTGTCAGAAAGCTTGATTGCTCTATCTGCTAGACCTATGATTACAGATTTTTTTTGTGAATTCGGGTGGTGTGATTCATAATTAAGGTATCTAGTATACCATTCAGTTTTTATATTTTTATTATTGTGGTGTAAAGTTACATCTAAGAAATTTATCTTATTGTTGTCTTCTGTTTCGAATGTGAATTGAATGTTTTTGTGGCATCCGTTGAATTTTTGTATGATATAATTAATTTGGTTTTTAGGTATAGCGGTCAAACAATCATCAACGTATCTGTAAAAAAATGGAATGTTGAAGTTTAATTTTGGTATGACATCAGTTTCTAAGTCTTCCATTATTAATTGTGCAATCCGCTGGAAATAGATGCTCCCATCGCACACCCATCTATTTGTTCGTAAATTTTATTTTCGTATTGGATATATATATATATATATATATATATATATATATATATATATATATATATATATATATATATATATGACACCAGGTCAGAAATCTAATTGCTGTATAACGGGTACAAATTACTATAAGAGTGAAATCTTTCCAGCTGGTGTCGACTAGTGGGATTATCTTATAGCTCAAAAGAGATCTAATGTATCTGAAATAATGTATTTCTCAGAGCTATCTACAGGTATATTAGAGTTCATATCAGATCTCAGAGAAATATAAAAAGACGCTTGTCTATTTGCTTTATCATTCAAGGTAGCCTATTAATCGCAATGATCAGAATTTAAACTTTTAGAAACATTATGATAGAATTGTAGACCACTGTTAATAAAAACCTAAACAGCAATTATTCTTCATCATCATCAATCCGGATCCCAGTTTCCATCCCCTCTGATCTTCCCAATCTCTGGGTCTTAGATTTCTCTCTGACATTGTTCTCTGAACACCTCCAAAACATTCGCTCTTGGTGTCCCTCTTCTCCTCCTTTCGCTTGGTACCCACTTTAGAACCATTTTTAGTATTCGGTGTTCTTCCATTCTTTACACACGTCCGTACCATATAAGTTGCCGTTGATGAATTTCCTCAATAATCGTGGTTTTTACTTTCATTACATTCCCTCTTCTTTCATTTCTATCCATTCTTGACACTCCAGCGGATCTTCGCCATTAATCCATTTAGAGTGCCATTAGTTTCTGTTCCAAACGTTTCGCAATTGCCAAGTTCAACAACACGATGCTCTTATATACTGCATTTTAAATGAGGTGCTTTCTCTGTGATGTTATATTCTTCGACCACAAAAGAGAGTTTAGGTGTCTTATGATCTTTACTTATTCTACTCTGCACTTCTTTTTCCATTCTATCGTCTTTACTTATGTTAGTTCCGAGATGTATATACTCTTTACAAGCATCCATGACCTCACCGGTATTTAGATTAGGGCTTCCCTGTTTTCTTCCTATACACGAATATTTGGTTTTTCAGTTAAGAGTTAAACCGCAGATTTTATAATCTTCAAACAGTTTTTCTGTCGTAATTTCAAGATCTTCCTTGTCCTGAACAATAACCATCTGATCGTCATCAAAGTGTGGTGTGTGTCGGTCAGCTGTATTCCCGTTCCTCCACAGGCTGTTCGCTATCTTTCTAATTACTCATTTAGATAAATTTTGAATTATGTAGGAGACAGACAGCAATTCTATCTGACACCCTTTGTTACAGAAAAATTTTCGTAGAGAATGTGTCCCAATTTTATTCGGGAACGTGACTGGTAGTACAGCGGTTTTACTGCGGCGATTGCTGTATCGTTTATGGTTGATCGCCCTAATATTTACCAAAGTCTTTCACTGGGACGGTAACATATGCTTTGGTTAGGTCTACAAAGAGTAGATATTCATTGTTGTCTTTTTTCGTTTAAGTGAATTACACTAAATATATTGTCTGCATAAGATTGTTGTACAATCTCGTGGGGACTATATTCGTCCTCAATTATATTTCTTAAAATTTTTCCTTAGATTCGACTGAGGATGCTCGTTACTGACATGCATCTATATTCTTAATCTCTAAATAATTTACATTTCTACTTTTTAATTTCTCATAATTTAACGTTGGTTATAAGACAACACACACATACATACACACACTCTCACACACACACACACACACACACACACAACTGATGTATTTTAACAATATGCGTATTATTAGTGCAGTGGTGTAATAAAACATAAATAAATTTCCTGGATTCAGCCTCGGAATAAAATCCAAAGCCAGAAAATAAAACGAGTGCAATAAATCTTACTTTGTAACTTATCTGCCGATTTTCGCTTCGTAGCAGAAATCCGTTTTACGACAGAATTAAAACTCTTTGATTAATTTTAAGCTAGATTTAAACTGAAATTTTAAGAAGCTGTATCAAAATGGCATAATGCCATTTTACATTTATTATCATAATTTGGAGAGATCTTTTTCTTTGTCATTTTTAATCTCATTAGGTTTTATTGAGTATTTAATTTGTGATATAACCAATGAAAATCACTATCTTCAGCAGAATTTTAAAGCGACTTCGTAGAATTTTACAAGTAAAAATTACCATCAAATGATAACGAACATTTGCTCATTACCTCTTATAACTTTCAGTAGAAGTATTTGTCTCGGAAGATCTAGCTACAGTAGTGTATATTACAGAAGCCAACGCATGCTTATCTATACTAAATTATATCTTGGGTTAAAGGTGTGGAAAGGGAGTTAAGAGGTGGCTTTGAATTTGTGTTACCAAGTTGCTTTAAGATTCTTAAAATCAACAACAGATCCCACCAGGCATCGCCCGGAGTGATACCATCGCATCGACTTACGCTGCGTGAAGTTGCTTAACGTTTCATGGCTGTGTCGATGCCCCGGAGTGTGGGATCAAATATCATGATGAGGCACCTGGACACAAAAAAATTTCGGAGGTAAATTAGCCCCCCGTTCGGATATCCGGTGGGGGCTGATTCAGGGGCGTCGACATGCAGAAATCATAATTTTAAAATAGATTTTTGCAACATACGAGTTTTAAACTCAGTGCACTAACACCTGCAATCAAATAAACCTCATGTACTCGCTCTGTAAAACCAAGGTCAGTTCATCGACCAGCACAGTCAACTATCTTTATCCGGGATATGATTTCTATTCCCGATTTAGGCGTAACTTTGGAATCTGTCTTTTTGTCAGAAGCCACTTTTCTTGCCAACAAGAAGAGGCTCTGGAGCCTCCAAACTTTGATGTTATGTGATTAAGAATAACGACCCAACAAACCATAAAGTTCATCTGCATCTTCTATCGACCACCAAGTGATGCTAACTTTAGGACACTTTTCGCTTCTCTTGCAGACACCAACGATAATTTACAAATTAACTATCAAAATGCCGAAATTGCCATCTTGGGCCACTTTAATGTCCACAACATCAACTGGCTTAAGTATTCAAATTCTATCGATGAACAAGGTCGTGAAGCTGAATCATTCTCAGTCAGTTGTGGCTTAACTCAGCTTATTGACGAACCGACGCGGATACCTGATCGAGACGGGGAGTTCGCCAGTCTTCTTGATCTGTTTTTAACCACCAATCCGAAGATTTATACGGTCATCGTAAATCCGCCGTTAGGTTCTTCCGACCACAAACTGCTTTCGACATCGAGTATCCTACCAATCAGTGACAGAGAGGCGCCTAAACCACACAAGATTTGGCACTACAAATCTACTAAATGGGAAGATTTCATGGAATATTTTCGAACTTTTCCTTGGTTAGACCTTTGTTTTCGATTCGATGACACATCTGACTGCTCCAGGGAGGTTTCCGATGTTATTTTGGCTGGTATGGAAGCTTAGATCCCTTTTTCGAAGAAATGTCCTTCCAACGGCAAGCCTTGATTTGACCGAAAATGCAAAGAAGCTCTTGCTTCTAAACATCTTGCCTACCGACAATGGAGTGAAAATCCTAACGCCAGAAATTGTAACACCTTTGTTCGTGCCCGGAATAGATGCAAAGAAATTACCGACAAAACCAAGGAGGCACACAATCAACGAATTAAAAACAAACTTCTCGCTTGTCCCAACAGTTCCAGATCCTTTTGGTTAGTCGCTAAGGCAGTTAGTCAAAATTTCACCAAATCCGCCATACCACCACTCTCACGGCCAGATAATTCTATTGCTACAACACCTGTCGAGAACGCTAACTTGTTGGCTGAACCCCTTGCTTCACATTCTACTGTCGATTTGCAAGGAAAAACACCACCTATTATTCCCATAGTGCAGTCAAGGATAGAGCTAGACACGAGTTTTCTGTAGACTTTTCAACCTATCCTACAGAAAGGGAATATTTTCTTCCTGCTGGAAATGTGCCACAGTTCAGCCAATACCTAAAAAAAGGCAAGAAGACCTTATCAAATAACTAACGCGCAGTCGCACTGCTTTCAATAATATCGAAAGTCATGGAAAAGGCTATCAATCAGCATCTTCTAAAATATCTTGAAGGACTCAACATTATTAGGGACCACCAATATGGCTTTCGTAAACTTAGATCAACAGGAGATCGTCTGACCTATGTAACACATGTTTGGAACAACGCAATTGAACACTTTGGAAAATCTCGAGCGGTGGCTCTTGATATATCCGAGGTATTAGACCGTGTTGGGCACGATGGATTGTTGGCTGAGCTCCGCTCTTCTGGAATGTCTGAATGGTTCTGTTTGTGGCTCTCGACGGATTTCTTTCTAACACCTTCACTGGTGTGCGCCAAGGTTCCATACTGTCTTCTACTCTCTTTCTCATTTGCATTAACGATCTGCTGGAAAGGAGCAGGAATCCAATCTACAGTTTTGCAGATGACAGTACGCCTATCTCTTCATTCAACTTGAACGCTTGGACATCGGCTACCCAGACCAATATCCGCAGTTAGCATGAAGTCATTCAACTTAACAAAGACCTGGAAGAAATTCTTTCTTGAGGCGACAATAACCAGGTGGAATTTAACGCTACAAAAACCCAGGCGGCAGTTATTTCTAAAAGAGCTAACGTTACTGAACCAGACATGTTTATGTCGGGGCACTCCATTCCTCTAGCATCGCTACTCAATTTGTTAGGCGTTAATTTGGGAGCAAATATGTCCTCTCATGAACATATTGCAGGCATAGCAAGGAGAGCTTCTAAAAAGTTGGGAATATTCTTTCGAACCAGAAAGCTTTACACTCCACAACTGATCAAATTCGACCAACTACGGAATACTGCTCTCCATGTTTAGGGCTTCGCTCCCAGTCATACACTGCATTTGTTGGATTCTATTCAGAGAAGAGCTGTTCGTCTGATTGGAGACCCGAAACTGACCGGCGGCCTTGATTCATTGGAACATCGAAGAACGGTTGGCGACTTGAGACTATTTACAAGTATTTTCATGGAAAGTGTTCAAAGGATGTCGCCCGCTTAATTCCTCCCAGAGCGGTGCATGTTAGAAAAACACGTCGAGTTATTACTTCACATCCGTATGAGGTTCAGCTTGTTATTCCTCGTACAACGCTTTTTAAGCAATCTTTTATATGAAGATATCTTTAAAAATCTAATGCCAAATCTGCGTTTAAAATTTTGCAACCAACCATCGCTTGCAGAAAATGTTGATGTTTCCTTTAGAATTTCATTTAAGGATTTTGCTTTAACCTTTATAAGTAACTAGTCACTGGAAGATTCCTTAACCTTTGTTTACAAAACCATTCGTACAATTTTTTCTCCATCCTAGGGCTTTCTCCTGAATTTAACGTTTTTCTTTTAATAATACCAACGCATTTTGTTGTTACGCTTAGAATATTCGCTTTATTCTTTTTAATTGTACAAACAGTAGATTTAACTATATCATTCTTTTTTGCAAAGTGTGTAATACTCACTCCATTTTCCAAATTCTTTGTGATATCACTTTTTTCTGATAGTGTTAACACTTTTCGTTTCATATTTTCCAATTGAAAGCACTAAAATCATCTTTGGAATAATTTGACCAGGACTGTGTTTCCCATTGAGTACAATTTATAGCGATTCAAGAACAACGTGAATCGCTTTCTCCGCACACATATCGCTCCTGTAGCGCT
>CM032456.1:136085115-136122615 GCA_019049505.1 Pachyrhynchus sulphureomaculatus
CAGTTTGACTAAAATTGTATTAAGCGCAAGTCTTCTATTTATTTTATTTGCCAGGGATACGAGTATGTGTGCATTTACATTAGCAAGAGCGTCCTCCACCCTTATCTATCACGTTACAAGTTCAACACTCCTATCTCATTTTATACTTTTTATATTTCTTAAGTGAACTAGTTGATTTTAAAGATTTCACTTCGGTAGAAGGAGAAGAGTTTTGCGATAAAACCAGCCATTTTGGGCAGTTTGAGGCTTTTTTTTTCGTCTTCCAGAAATATACTATCCATCTTAAGATATTTACGGTCCAGTGTTGATCGGTCACCCAAATGGAAATCAAGGAGTAATGTGGGGTAATATTGTGATAAGAAACCCACGGGAAAAGGCCAAGCAGTAAGTCGGCAAGTATACAAATATAAATAACTTAATTTCTTCTCACAACGAGTGTTCATGACGACTAGTTTACACGTGTGTTCATGAAATTGTTTTCCGCGTGTGCTTCTGAAAACTAATTGTGTGTTCCTAAAAACTATTTTCCACATATGATCTTGAAGCTAGTTTCACCGGAAGTGAACCTGGGACCAACTTTTAATACAGTACCATTTCAAAGCCGTCCTCCAAATCCAAAATAAGTGGTACACGAGAATCTATGCAACAACCTGTACACTTTTTATTCAGGGAATATGTGGACGTGTGCATTTTCATCACATAAAAGGTTATTTATTCAGGTTAATTAATCTTACCGGTGGAATAAATGTATAGATGTCTCCATATGTTTTTATTATATTTCACCTCACTTATTTTAGAGTAGTGTTTCACTGAATTCCGAACTCAATAGCTCTTCAATATTTATTCATTTTTTGAGCTGAACTTTGATTCTTATTTATTATAAAATAAGTGGTGCACAAAGCAGTACAACTAAGTTATAAACAACTATAGAGATCATTTTCAAAAGGTGTATATAAATTACTTCATCTCCACCTCTCTACCGGTAAAAAAGAGGCTAACTGATATTCTAATTTTTATTCTCTATCAGTATTAATATCCACTCAATACATTTTCAAAAATAAGAATATACATAAGAGGCAAATGATGGTTCTTATATAATAAATAAAGTATTTAGGATATTTTTTGAATTACAAAACCCATTTGAATACTCCCTCACTTTAACATAAGTTGAAAAATATCTGCACCATAAAAAGTTTCGTTATACTCGGTCTAATAGTTTTGTGGAAATTTGCTATGTCCGTTCGGAAGTGTATGTTGACTACCATATGATATTTGAACAATAATACATATATACGTATATAATTGAGAACTTTCATTAAAACACATTTCTGGCCCTATTTACAACTCTTTTCCTAATTAACACTTGAATATATTCCACAATTCCATGTCTTTCTGATCACCTTGAAAGTGTGCATCGCCGTTCGCATATTTAGGATGTAAAAAAAATAAATTAGACAATAATTGTAACAATAATGCCATCATAAAAGATGATCTTCTACTTGGCCTTGTCCGCGGAGTCATTTGTTTTTACCAACTAGAAGCTTAAATTTTATATTTATAACAAAAATTAAAGAAAATTTCTAATCATTATAAAATTTAATCTTAAATTTTACTATTTTTTTGCAAAAACAAAAAAAAAATTAATCAATGAAAATGACCTTTTTATTTCAAGCGCTATCAAATTTACATATTCATACTTTTTATTATTCTTTTTAGGTTCATTTAGGATTCAATTTTATTATAATTTTTTTTTGTTCTAAATATAAAATTCAAGTTTCTACCTGGTACTTAAACAAGTGAGTCCCCGAACGAGGCCCAGAAGACCACATCGTATGATACTATTATTTTTACAATTATTGTCTAGTGTATATGTTTTTAGTTTTTCGGACATATAATAAAATAATTACTAAATTACAAAAGCGTCAGATTTTTTTGTATTGAAAAATTATAGAAATGAACTTTTTTTTAGCTCGGTAAAGTAGGTTTCCCCCATTAAATAAAGAGACACACTTCACTCGGTGTAACGCACGGCAATTATATTTACAATACGTTCTGCATAAATTTTCTTACCCCCCTCACCCAATGCGTTTGAGCAATAAACAAGCAAGTGATTAATATAATTAAATATTAATTCACAAAACTCCAAAAACACAAAGATATTTATGCCAGTGTATATACAAGCAATAGTAACACTGCATGTGGAAACTTGTAGAGGAAAGAAATTATTATATTAAACTAGTGATCTTCACCTTACTGTTTCAGTACAATATTTAATTTATTTATTTTTCAAATATATCATTATTTGAATCATAATCTTCTTCCGGGCGTAAATAAGCCACTTGAATTTAGTAAATGTAATATTGGGGAATAAAAATAATTGAAGAACGTTATTATATCCAAGTAGATTAGGGCTTAAAAACATCTGAGCTTGCCTTTTTTAATTAAAAATTCTCGTATAAATTTAATTTTGCTGTTGTCGGTCTTCTCAAGTTTCTTACACCTTTTAACATTTTTTTTTGAATTAGATATACGGTACACAAACAAAAGACTAATTTAATTTTAATATGTTCTTTTTTTCCAAAGTAATACTTTGCCTTTTATTTATACCAGCTAATCTCAGGGAATGATGAACTCTGATGGTGTATCGTGAAATCGCAATTAAATTATTGGAATAACACATTTAATTAGATTTGATGTGTTTTCAAGGGTTATAGTTTTAAAAAGATAATTATATGAAATAGCGGAGATTTAGTAGAAACTACAAATGGTAACAATTTTATGTCACTATTCACGCACATAAGTTGCTAAAATGAAATATGAAAGCTATTTTCCTCGAGGAAAGTAAATGTTTCCAATTTGGAAAATTTGTGTGCAAAACCCCACATATACCTAGAATATATTTTTAAAATTACACAGGTTATTCATGGCGTTAGAGTAAGTAGATAATGCACTAAATACAAAATTTTGATTACAGTTAACTTGTTTTAAAAATCCCAAATATTTTTGGATTGCACTTACTCCAATAAAGTTTTACAGTAATGCTGACATACATTGGAGTCCTTTAGGTATGATTAAAACACACATCTAAAAGGACTCTAACATTATTTATATTTGTAACTGATTATTTTTTTCATTTTTTTTGCAAATTAGAGAAACATAAATTTGTTATTTATTTTTTTATAATTTTTTATATTGAACATTGTTGACGGTGTCAGTTTTCCAATTTCCTTTGCTTTTTTTTCAAATTTTGAAACTTTTCTTTGTAAATATATTCATTTTGGCCTCAGACTCCTTAATTTCAAGTTTAAGAATGGCTAACAGAAAAAGCCTTTTGTTGAAAAGCAATTGATCTAACAGTAGAGGTAAAAGTGAATTAGCATAGCACATATTAGTGAAAAAAATGTTTGTTAAATAATTAATTATTTTTATTGCAAAATTCTTTGTTTATTGCAAAAGTCGGTTAAATTCCAAAATGAGTCGTAAATTTGGCGTTCCCAAATTAAAAAATAACTTATTACTAGCAATAGGAGTTGAAGTTTTAAACGATATGTACTTTATTACTATTAGTCACAAAAAAGCTAAACAAAAGAAAGGCCTCATAGATATTTACAACTCACACCTAACACTCCCCGCTATATACTATTTCTGGTAAAAATATAAATCACGAAAGAATAACAGAACTTCCACACTCCTCAATTCCAAAAACGGGGAAACGAACTTTTAACACGATATATACTAAGCTACCCTTCTAACTCCTCAACTCTCCGAATAAACTCTGATATATTCGACCATAAATAATTGAAAATCATATAAAATAATACATGTGTCAGGTTGTTTTACATCCAGAATCCTAAAACGGATATATAATACGTATATGTAAGATTTGTTTATTATTACAACCAGAAAAATTTATAAGGATATGGACAACATACAAAATTTATCGACGCAAACTCCTGTTACTGCTAATTGCTCCAGGAATAGCTCTCATATAGGTTGTAATTATACTTCAAGTAGTATTTGGATAATAAATTTGAAAACAATATCTCACATTATTTGAGGGTTATCGTAGCACACCAACATATAAAGAGACAGACATACCCATGCAAATTAAGAACTTGGCGTTTCGTGATTTAAGCAGCCTGAAACGTGAAGAAATGCGAAAATTTGGGAGGGTGATTTTATTCACTAATACAAGCAACCATGAAATTAGTTTGAAGTAGTTCACAATTCCCGTTTGAGTTCGATTAAGTTAAATTTTCTAATAAACTTAACTTAGGTTATCTTTTTATAATTTGTGAAAAATTGAGCTGTAAACGTCAATGACCTCAAAATATATAGGTAGTAAACTACACAAGTTTTTCATATTTGCAAAACTAATATTTTGTGTGAAAAGAAAAAATCTAAGCCGGTATACATACATATATACATACAGCCCATCCATGAAAAGAAATAATTCCTTGGAACACCCGAGAACAACTGAGCAATGGCCCCTTAACAGCTGATCTTTTTTAAGCAGAGGAGAGTAGGGCAAATCGACCCTCAGCTAAAAAAAATATTTAACGTTGATGAAAGTGGATTTTCCACCTTTCAGAATAAGACACAGACTTTTAGGATTAAATCGGTAAAAACAAATGGTCGCAATAACAAGGCCTTGTGTTGTGTCAGTGTGGCTGGACAGTTTGTGCCACCAATATTTATATTCAAAAGAATGAGAAAAAATCCTGAATTGGGGAATGGCATACCTTCTGAGGGTGTTGTCACCATTCCAGACACTGACTAATTAACTCAAACTTATTTGTACAGTGGATGAAATAATTTGTAGGCGTTGTAAAGCCAATTTCTGAAAATAAAGTGATTCTTTTGCTTGATGGAAACATAACAACAAACATTCGAAGAACCCGGAGGCGTTAAAAATAGCAAAGGCTATTTGGATAATAATGTTACAACTACCAGGCCTTACTATTCACCAGCATTAGCCACCGGACGTCTCTTTTTATTAAACCGATAAGAAGTTATTATATTCGAGCAACAAAAAAATTGTTGGGGACAAATCTAAATCGTCAATTAACGCAATGTCAAGTTGCAAGTTTATTTGCACCAATGACATTGACTCCATTTTGAACGAATTTAAAGCGGCTGGAGTTTGGCCCGTGGACAAAAAGTCTCTCCTAAACAATTATTTAAAGCAGCTAAAAGTATAAATGCTCTGTCTCTTTCAAACAAACTCAAGTAATGAAAGCACATCGACCTTACATGACCCTTCAAATAATATCATTAATAGAAACAAGCAAATTGCTCAGCAACTTGATGTCTTCGAATAGACTGTCACATTTAAATAGTGAACCATCTACTTCGGGGTTTGACCCTAAAGTTTTAAGAAAAATTTTAAAATCTTTAAGCCCAATAATACAAAAAATACTCTAAAAGGAACTGTAGAAATTACATCAAGTCTTTACAAGAATATGAAAGAACCACCATCACCAACCAAGCCAAGAAAAAGTACAACTAAATAAGGTAAAGGCATCAATAAACAAAAGAAGAAATAAAAAAAAGAAAAGCGCCTGCCCCAAAAATAATACGTTTTACTTAACTGTCTACAAACTTGAACTAATGAACAGTGGGTGGATGCCAATAAAATTTTAGAGGATTATATGTATTAAAACTTTTACTGATTATAAAAAAATGTTGAAATAAAAAACTTATCTAATTAATATTGGATGCCAGAAAGTTATTATTTTGAAAGGTAATTTTTTATAATATTTTATTTATTAAATTTATTTAGGAAAAAAGATATTCATTATAGTGGCTCTATATATATATATATATATATATATATATATATATATATATATATATATATATATATACCAACGAGAAGAGTGTCGGGAAGTTTAGTTTGGGTACGAGGAACATCAGAGGAGAAATGTTATCAGATTTTGTCAACGAAAATAACTTGTAGGTTATGAAGACATTTTTTCGAAAGCCAAAACATAGATGGTGGATATGACGAAGCCCAAATTGTATAACAAGAAACGAAATTGATTATGTGTTATCAAAGGACAAGAATAGTGTAATCGACACGACAGTTCTGAATACGATAAACATTGGCAGTGACCATTGGATGATCAGAGCAAAAATAAGACTAAATCTGAATTTGATGAACTAAACACATAAATAACCAACAGCTTACGTATGACTACAAAACAAAAAGACAAAGACACAAAAATTAAGTAAAGAGACATACCTTCTAACGAAACAGAGAGAAGATTATTAAGAAATGATCCTACAAATGACATTAGAATTGGCAGAAATACACAAAAAAAATAAAGAAAAGGATCAGAGAAGACGTCAGACCATAGAGAAACTTGAAAATTGAGGAAATTCTGAAAAAGGAAAGAAATTTGGAACACCTAAACAAACAAAGTAATGAAGGGAGATATCAATTAATAAAACTTATAAATAAGGATAACTAGGAGATCGCACAAATTGAAGAGATAAAGTAAGCTACAGAAAAATATTACCAACACTATATAACACGAAAGAATCGGCATCGCCCAGGAAAGAAGAAGAAAGTAGAGGGATAGTAAGAATTGTGGGATCTGGAGAAATACTCGATGCAACAACGGATGAAATATTGAACGCCATACAACGTATGCACAACAACAAATAACCAGAGGATGATGAATTAACTATATAAATGCTAAGATATGGAGGAGCATCGATAATACAATCTCTTCAAGCTCTATTTAACAGGTGCTTTGTAGAAAATAACATACCTGACCTTGATTGTGCTTATAACTCTTTGGGTCATCATCAAACAATTAGATTACTAGACGAAAAGCAAATGAATATAAGGTTGTCTTGTGGATAGCAATAGTTGACTACGAAAAAGCACTTGATTGGGTAGAAATATAGGCAGTCCTTAACGCCTTAAGTAACAGCAGAGTCGACGAAAGATACACAACTCTTATTGAATACATATATAAAAATGCCATATTACAAATAATACTTGAAGCAAAAACAAATAAAATAGAAATCAAAGGAGGAATTAGACATGGCGACTCAATATCCCCAAAGCTGTTCACGTTGACTATAGAAGATATATTCAAATCGCTAAAGTGGGAAAATAAATACTAATGGACGGAATCACTTACGGTTCGCCGATAATGTCACTCTGATCGCCAACACATGAAAAGAATTAGAAGAAATGCTGATGGAATTAAATAACAATTCTCAAAAAATAGGTTTAAAAATAAATTTCACCCAAACGAAATATATGAACAACGAAAGTGAAGATAACAGCCAGAAACTGTTAATAGAATATGAAAGAATAGGAAAGGTACAAACATTGATATATTTAGAACAAACACTCGAAAATTTCAAAATATAATTTAAAGGCTGATCTGGATAGAAGAGTCTCGTTAGCTTAGTCTGCGCTCAGAATGCTACAATCTACATTTAAATTGGACATCCTAAATGCAATAAAAGCCAGAGTGTTCGATCAATATGTACTGATGGCATTGAAACGTGAGTTTAAAATAAAAGTATATTAAATAAACTCCAGGTAAACCAAACAGCAATGGAGAGGAGAATGCTGAATATTAGACTCCAATATCGTATATTTAACATCGAGATACGAGATGTAATACAACGAATGAGTATACTAAGGCGGAATTTGACACGACTGGATGCAAAAAGCAAACAACAGAGCTCATTGGAGACAACTTGAGGAGGCTTACATCTGACTATGGATGGAATAAGCGAATGATGATATATATATATATATATATATATATATATATATATATATATATATATGCATATATGTATATATATATATATATATATATATATATATATATATATATATATATATATATATAAACATATATATATATACATATATATATATATATATATATATATATATAATACATTAAAATTCCGGGTTTCAATCCGTTCGTCTAACAATGAATTTGCACGATGTTTCTCCAAAATCTCATTTGGCATTTTCAAGTGCTATTACTGTTGCTGCTTCTCGATGCTGTGACATTGCTGCTACTGCTGCTCGAAGCTAATTGAGTTCAGGTTACATATATATATATATATATATATATATATATATATATATATATAGATATATATATATATATATATATATATATATATATATATATATATGAATATATGAATATATGAATATATATGTATATATATATATATATATATATATATATATATATATACATATACATATACATATACATATATATACATATATATATATATATATATATATATATATATATATATATATATATATATATATTATATATATATATATATATATATATATATATATATATATATATATATATATATATATATATATATATATATATTGCATAACATTGTGGGTGCTTAGCATACGCAAATTCGAAAATTGTATTCATTGTTTATTATTTTCGATCTGTACTGACAATCGGTAAAAGAAACTAAGTTATGAATACAATTTAAAATACTATGTGCTCATACTTTTGTTGATTTTTTTTAAATATAAAAATACAAGAAAGAACATTAGAAAATAAAAAGAAATAATGCAATTTTAGTAACGCTGTAAAATAGTATTTGGTTATTTGATAAACTATTTTACCAAATTGTCTCACTGATTTTAATAATTTATATCCAGGAGATAAACTTTTTCTGAAAACCAGTTTAAAATAATTTATGGTTCCCTTTAAAAAATCTTACATCTAAATTTAATCAAAGTAAAAGTTTCATAGTCTATCAAATAGTGATAATTTGTTCAAATTTATTTGTCTCAGAAACTAACCTGAACACTGTGTAAGCTCAATTATAGTATAAGTATCTGAATTATTAAATGAATTTGAGACAATTAGGATAATTACTTGTTTTATAGCAAATTCTTGTATTTATTTTGAATCAACAAATTTACTTTTAAAATGCATTTATCTAAAATTTGCATAACACCGCCTTTAACATTCACGTATACATTGTACGTTCAAGGATCATATAGCTATTCACAATAAACTAATTTTTAATATATCTTGATGATTTTAATGAATTTTTACTTGATACTTGATATCTAGTCAGCCAGAAATTCTTTGAAGTAAAACATCTCATAATAATAAAAAATACTCACTAAATTATATAACCACTTTTTCAATTGAAAATTATTAAGGAGAATACTAAGTAGGCAAATAAACCAGTTTTCTTATTCTAGGCCAACAATATGTTATTCTCATATTCATAGCACTACTCCACAATGTAGCAGCAATATTTTCAATGCAGAATCTTTGTATTTACGATTCAACATTTTATCTCTATATTTATTATAATTCTAACTTGTGAATAGAGAGAAATTTAATATTTCTAAGAGAAATAGAGACTAGGATTTATAATGTGTTTTTTTAAAATATATTTATATTCAGTTTATTTCATACAAGTTTTTTTGAATATGAAGTCATATTTTTCTGAAACTACTTTGTGATATTTCAAAGAGTTTGAAATCTATTTTGTGAACCTGTTTTGCAAGTAGCAGATATACTGCTCCTGAGAATAAGTATACATAAATTTTGATATTAAAAAAGCTCAACGTCATACTAGTCAGCATTTCACCTTGATCGATTTTATAAAAAAAATGATTTTAATTTTTTATACTTAAAACTTTAGTTCAATGTTATTAGAATTTAATGACTGTTCAAAATCATGGATCCTGCATGTCTGCTGTATAACGTGTGCTAGACTTCTTATAGAATGAGCGCTGGGATCTCGATGTATTGCTACATCAATACATATTATAAAACAAAGTCCTCCGTCTGTCTGTCTGTCTGTACGCAATTTTTGCTGTAACTACTCAACAGATTTTATTTTGGCTTTCACTAGTGAATACAGTGTACAGTGTTTCACAAGGAAGGTTTAGGCGTATAATTTGTAATTATTTTTTCTAAATTAACCGACCTATGACTATGAATACTGGATGAAGACAGAAAAAAAAATCGTCGAAACACGTATGGTTAGAGATACGTGAAAACGATATAAGGCAATATTGTTCGCGCCAAATAGTTCTACAAAATAGTTCGTAGTAGGGGCTCCAGTATATATATAACTATGATGTTCTACCACAAAATTCCATGTATTTTCTTATGGTCCTTAAATCAGCATTTTTTTGTGCCATTTTTGTACCTACTCCCACGTATGTGCGCATGCAATTGCACGAGGCAGTGTTGCCAACTCTATGTGAAGAAGTCGTTTTTTTCGGCTCTTTAGGGTAGTGTTAGTATGTCATTACATAGTCAAAAAGGCGTTATGAGACAGTGTTGCCAACTCTATGTGAAGTAGTATTTTTTCCGCTGAAGATGTTTATGTGGTCGAGGTATGTGTGGTGTTGGTTGTAGGTCAAACGATGAGGGGTTGGTTGACCAAATGCTACTACCTATTATGGTAATGAAGGGTGAGCTAGACATGGTTAAAAAGTTTTTATTATGTCGACGAGTTTTATTGTTAGAAATATCTTAGTTATTTTTCGTCTATAATAAGGATACATTAGATGTTACAAAGGCATTAATTAAGTTAGTATTTTTTTTGATAAAATGTTTTTCAAGAAGGCATTAGAGAGGATAAGTAATTGTTTCTTGATAAAAAAAGTGGTTAAAAATCAAATGAAGAGAGTTAATTTGTGATTTGCAGATGTGATAAAGGCGTTATTGAAGTTAGTGTGGTTGTATTTTTTTATATAAAGTGGATGAAAGAGGCCTAATATGTATTTGTTAAAAAGATTATCAAAAAGGCCTAATATGGATTGTTTTTTGCTAAAGGAGTTGAGTAAGGCCTTATATGGGCAGAAGGGGGTAACTCTCGTTGGACCAAAAAGTCCTTATGGGTTTTTTTGTTTAAAAGATGTTGAAAACGGAATTATATGAGAATAGAAGAGAGCTCGCCTAGGGTAGAAGAGGGTAAGCTAAAAAGTTCTTATTATTGTGAAGAAGAGATAATGATGATCACTAGGGGTAGGCTAGACTAGACCAAAACTACCTTATTATGACAATGAGGTATCGGCTGACCAAAAAGACAACGAGGGGTATGTTAAAAATTAATCCCATTAAATAATAATACATAGTATAAGACAAAGTCCCCGGCCGAGTCTGTTTGTATGCCTGCCTCTCTCGATTTTCTTAATAACTACTGAACGAATTTTATTCTGGTTTTCACTAATGGATAGAATGTGTCACGAGGACTGTTTGTTCTGGCATTCGGGGAAGAGACAATTATTGTGGTGTATAAAGAAATATTTTAAATTAGCTTAAAAAAATTATTTAGACATGCTATTTTTGTCTACACCAAATTATAACGAAGAGTCAAACAGTAACATAGCAACAACTCATGTATATATATATATATATATATATATATATATATATATATATATATATATATGTATATATATATATATATATATATATATATATATATATATATATATATATATATATATACATATATATATATATATATATATATATATATATATATATATATATACATATATATATATATATATATATATATATATATATATATATATATATATGTATATATATATATATATATATATATATATATATATATATATATATATATAATGGATGAGATGGGATCCCCAAGGAAAATGATTAGAATAGTTAAAAGCTTTTACGATACAGTTACGGCATAATACTGAAGGGAAGAGGAATAAAACACGGAGACAGTCTTAGCCCACTATTGTTTATATTAGTAGTGGACAAAATACTGAAAAATACACGAAAAGAACAACAAGATATCAGAAAACCATAAGATACAGGCAGATGCTATCGATCCAACTCGATGGAATGCAATACTCAGATGATATATGACCGACATTTGGACGGAAGAGATACAAAAAATGAAGATGGAGGTTAATGTAGGAAAAACAAATATATGATAATAAATCATAAAACTCCAATGGATGCAGAGGGGATAAAATGCAAGGGACGACAAATAGAACGAGTAACAGCATATGAAAAAAGAGATCGAAACAAAAGAAAAACTCCAGGTATACAATAAACTAGTAATATTAACGCTACTATATGGATGTGAGTCCTGGGTGAGTGAAAACAAACACGAGAGTGCGGTGACAGTAGCAGAGATGAAACAACTGAGAAAAATAGCAGGAAAGACAAGGATGCATAGAATAAGAAATGAGGATATCAGGCAGCAATTAAATCAAGAAGATATAGAAGGGAAGAAAAGCAAGAGAATATTGAACTGGTTTGGACACGTAATAAGAGTGGACAACAATAGATTGGCAAAGAAGGCAATGGAAGCAAGGACGGGAGGGAGAAAGAAGAGAGGGAGACCGAGAAAGATATGGATACAAGAGATGGAGATAGGAACGCGAAAGGGAAAACACTGAATGAAATGAGGATGCTGGCCGATGACGGAAAAAACTGGAAGGAATGGGTGGAAGAATGAATGACGCCCTTATGGGCAAAAGGAATAGAAGAAGATATATATGTATCTATGTATGTGTGTATGTATGTATATATATATATATATATATATATATATATATATATATATATTTTTTGTAGCGTGTGAAAAAATGTTGCCCCAAGCTTGGGCGTAATTTTGTACCGTTTGAAAAAGTGTCCTCAGTTTGAGGCATCTTTTTTTGTACCCTGTGAGAAGTTGTTTGTCCCACGCTTGAGCGCAATTTTGTTGCCTATGAAAAAGTGTTTAATTGCGCCCCACGTACATTGCGTCACTTTGTAACATTGGAACTTACCCGCTTTAATTTCTGATACTGAATTGAGTGAACCCCGATTTTAAAAGAACTAAAGAAATTAAACACACCCTAGCTCAGTTTTCCTTGGTAGAGAGATATGGGTAAGAGATAATTTTCTTACGTCTTTTTGGAATTAATTTCTATTTTTTTTAAAAGGCTTTAGCTGTACCAAATTTTTGGGCACCATCCATTTTAAAATAGAAAGGATCTAACTTCAGCTAAAAAAATGGAAAAATGCTGAAGGAAAGTATTGTTGGTAAACAAAAAAAATCAGTTTGGTACAGCCGTTCTTGCCCTGAAAAGTAGGATAGGTATTCAGTGAGACACTAGCTTTAATCAACCAAAAAAAGAGAATTTATTCATGTTTTTTTTTTTTAAATTAAAAAGTTCTAACGTTTGCAGTTTTACCAAAAAAATTCTAGCCTAACTAGTTGTTGTTACATTTAAAATTTTAAACTATTATAACCCCCGAAGACGAAAAGTCGTGCTTTACACTTCACTTATTAGTCTGTTTTAAATTGTAGTTAAAGTACTGCTCCGGGATAAGTCTATTGAAGGAAATTTTGTTGACTTACTGTTCTTATTCCTGTTTTGATGGACTACGCCCGATTTCACACTTTCTCTTAGCAAACACTTACGGCTTTTATTTAAGAAACTGGTACTTAGCTCACATGATGGTTGTTCTGAGCTTTGATTTTCTTTAGCTCAGTCGAAGGAAGCCTACTTGGCGACTCTCATGAAAATTTAGCCTGTCGGCTAGATGGTAAATAGCCTGGCTGCGGCTAGATGGAAAACAACCTCGATTCAAGCTCTGCGGAGCCTTAAATAATCGTGCGACTTTTGCCTGTAATATCACGACGCTCCAATCAAAACTGCGGATCAAACATTTTACCAATCGCGGCGTAGCGAGAGGTTCGGTCAGGAACCCGCACAACACCGTATATACCGAACGTCTTGGAACTTCTGTTTAATATACCGTTCGATACAAAAATGAAAATAAGTACAATTTGAAATGGAAAAATCAGTAACATTACATGGTCTTAAAATCTAGGAAAAAATGAATGTTACATTTACCCCTTCCAAAAAGAAATAGACTACACTAGTCTATTAAACTAAGGCTACTTATGAAAAGGTACAAAGTGGTACACTATCACTTAATACTAAAGTCAGAACTTAAAACAAAATTACAAACTCGGACCTTACTACTAGACTTAACTTAATTAAGCACTAATATTAAGTACAATGGAAACCAAATGAAAATCTTTGCAAGTACACAAGAATCTTATAACTAGACCTAACTTAATTAAGCACTAAGGTTAAGTACATCAAAAAGTAAATAAAAATCCTTGCATGAACATAAGAAATACCTGTTCAAAGTAACAATCGCGGTCTTCTTATATAAAAGAATCAGCTCTGTTATTGTTACCAAAACAAAAAAAAATTTAACTTTGTCTAGACTCTTGTCTAAATCAAAAAAAAAAATGACTTGAAATAAAATATGAACACCCCCCTTAAAATATTTTAAGGATTGTCTGAAAATTTTCTATTTCAGCAAAAGAAATTTATAAAAATTCTTAAATAAAGAAAAAAAATAAAAAAATGATTCTAGTGCAAACACTTACACTAAAAAGAAAAAGTCTTGTCAGACCATTTAGCACTAGGCCAAAAAAAAATAATATCTGGATAAATATCCAGACAAACGCTCGGGAAAAATCGCTATCAATGCTCTAGCTCATCGCTAAGAGAACATTCCAAATCTAGTATCACTACTAGTCGCACTCGGAAAATAATCGCACTCTATAACGCAATGTCGACGTCCTAAGACATCTAGACATGCTAAAATCGCTAGGGAAAACGCTCTGGTTGCTCGCCAGAAAACACGTCAGCTTATCGCCAACAAAACACTCTGGTATATCGCCAGAAAAAAACCTCGGCTCCTCGCCAAGAAAACATTCTGGTATATCGCCAGAAAAAACCTCGGCTCCTCGCCAAGAAAACATTCTGGTATATCGCCAGAAAAAACCTCGGCTCCTCGCCAAGAAAACACTCTGTAAATAGTCCTCGACTACACAAAGTCTGCGTTCTAAAAGAACAAACTTGCCATTAACATAGTGAGCAGCTATAAAAGCTAACAAAATCACTATAGGCACAGTGAATAGCTACAAAAGCTAAAATTCACTCTAAACACAGTGAATAGCTATAAAAGCTAAAATTCACCAAACTGAATGATCCTGCTTCTAAAAGCAATGTTCACTAAGAACAGAATGATTAGTCTGCGCACAACTAACATTCAAGGAAACATTCCCAACATAACTATATGAGACAGCTAGCCTCTAAATAGGACCTCCCTAAAGTCATAATCCTATATATGGGAGTCCATAAGCAAAACGACTCAAAATCTCGCATTTTGAGCACATGCCCTCAGGCAACCAACATACGCCGAAATATATACAGAAATATGTACAGAAATATATACAGGAGTTCAAATCCCAAACTCTTGGTTATGATAACTCCATACTGAGCTTGGTGAAAGCTCTTAGCAAAAGCTAATCAAATTTTCGGCACATCGCACCAAAGTGACAAATCTGCCTAGAAACATGAGCCGGAAAAAACGCCCTCCGTCATTCTTCAGGGTGGCTACACAGAGATATAAAACTTAACCAGCATTGCGCTTCTCCAAGTTGCATGAAGAACCCTCGTGTACTGGTCTCGCCCTAGAACAACAACGAAAAGAATTTAATCCATCCCACATAACAGGAGACAAACACCTCACCACGATATACTGAAAGGTGGAGACAATAAAATACGGAAATGGTGGCCCTGGTGTCCACCAACAAAAGGGAGTAGATTATAGCGTCCACTTAACTGAAACGGTGTCTACCACACCACCATAAGTCAAAAAAATTTAATCAATAGGGTGTTCCGAAACACACTACTGCCAACAGCCTGTCACCACTAATAGGCTAATTGGAGCTGAGGTCGACTACAGTAGCTAGGCTCTCCTTTGGCTCAAATAGAAATAGCCATTGGGTAACAAAACCTCTAAAGGTCCCAAAGGTTAAACGTGCGCCCCCCATAGACTACCCTTCCAATCAGTCTGTTCCTCAGGAAGACTAACTCCCTGCCAAACGTCGTAACGGCATCTGTTAGCACCCGGTGCATCACAGCCTGTAAAAACAAATAACTCATGGGATACAACCTAAAAGGTTTACAAGGTTAGCTTAACCAAGCTTCTAACGGAAATTTCCAAAAAAACGAAAATGAGCTTAAAAAGCTACATGAAGCAAAAATTTCTCTATTTTTCGGTGGCAACGCAACAAAACTTTTGAAGACGACAAGAGCTTTTCCAGTTTAATCAGAAACAAGAAGAAAACATCGTTGACAGCTAGAATATTTGATCATGGTGTTAATCGTCTTCCTAGACAATGGCCTCTAGAAGAAACTGCTACAGGTATCAGGCATAACCGTTTTCTGTCAGCCCAAACTTCTAGATTATCTGATGAAAATCTAAAAATTCGGTTAGGAATCTTCCTTCACTGCGCTTAGCCTCTCTTGACAAGTTTCTCATCTCGGTATCAGATTTTGATCATTTCTTTGTGAAACGACTGTCTTACTCTGCTCTCATCTCCTGTAAATGATCAGCCTTTAGTTCTCCTGCAGAACTTCAATTTTCTATCCATCTGATAGTAAACCGAAAAAACTCAACATACTCCTATGAGTCCATGCAAAAAATTTTTTAAAAAAATTAGTGACTCAAAGGTAACGTTTAAACGGCTCTGAAAAAAAAATCGAAAATACCCTCAGTTTGTCAATTCAGAAGAAGATCTAAATCAAAATAATCCAAGTCTTAGACTTACTGGATAACCAAAATCAATTTACTCTTAATTGCACCCAACATACACCATTAAGGTAATAAAAATACACCCACTCGGGTAACGAACTTTGAAATTGCTCTTAAAAATTTTGACTCTACATCACACTACACGAGCTACATCTTGCGCTTGTCCTAACTCAAGATCACCTTGGATTGCCTCTAATCAAAATTTCGCTTCCAAGTGTCAAGAACTGGATATTATTTGGGGTCATAAGCAAATCAAATCCCGCGACCACCGACGTACCAGTCTTATGATATATCCTGAGTGTGACTCTTTCGCAAGCTCGCAACAGCTGAGTCGATGCTAAACATCAACTACAATCAACCTAAGTTTGGATATGATCAGTACCCAAAACCTTAGCAAAAAACTATAAAAGTAAGCTATACTCTGCTCAACTTTTATAACAGTCAAAAAAAACGAGGTCGTCACCTCTACAGAGCAACATCAAAAAAAGTAAAGTAAAGCAATTAAGATAATGTAAATATAAATTATTCTTCTTCTGACAAACTTTCATTAGGGTTAGGTCCGTTGAATGGTTTTAAGTCTTTAATATGCCATCGTCCTATTTTAGTCCCATCTAAATTAACTAAACCATAAACTAAATCTGAAATCTTTTCTCTAATCACGCAATGCACATACTTAGGTACCAACTTAGATGTGAATTTATCTGCTGCACTGGAAAGAATTTTATTTTTTCTCCAAACGTGATCACCTATATTAAAGGCAAAATCCCTTTTCCTAAGGTTGTAAGACTTACTGTTCCGTTCATAAGCCTTATGTATCCTACTACGCACGTCGGTGAAAATATCTTTTAAACCCTTTAAATTTTCGGCGTACTCACCCCTGTTACCCGGAATTATTTCGCTGTCAACATTGACATCCAAATCTAGGTTTTTATAATATGATCCAGATAGAGGTATATGTCTGCCGTAAACTAAGAAAGACGGAGTGAACCCTGTTACTTCGTGTCTTGCGGTATTTATCGCTTGTTGGATTTTGGAAATATTGCTATCCCAAGTGTCATGTGAATCCACGTAACTTCTTAAAGCGGTCCCGACAGTTCGGTTATTACGTTCCACAAAATTACATTGGGGAGAGTACACGGGATTAAAACGGATGTTAAAACCATAAGTTTCACTTAAGCTCTTAAAACTTTTAGAGGTAAACTGAGTACCGTTATCGCATATTAAGAGCGATGGAACACCGTGGATTAGAAAGACATTATTTTCCAAAATTCTCTCTATATATCCAGCTTTAGAGCTTTTCAAAGGAAATAGCATGGTATACTTTGTAAACCAGCAAGAAACCACGAGAAGCCATTTATTTCCCTTTTTTGAACGTGGGAATGGGCCTACTAGATCAGCTGCTATGACTTGAAAAGGGTAATTAACCGTTTTCTCTTTTCCCATCAGTCCCATAGGTAGTGCATTTGGAGATTTCTGCGCGCTCCACATACTTCACAAGTCCTCACAAACTTTACGATGTCAAAACGCATTTTTGGCCAATAATACTGTTCCTGAACCCTGTGAAGAGTTTTATAAAAACCAAAATGACCCGAAGTAGGAGGAGTGTGACACATGTCTATAATTTCCCCTCTCTGCGGTTTAGGAACTAGTATTTTCCACTCGGGTACATTCACTTTTAAAGGCAACTGGTTTGGGATAAACTTGTACACGAAATCATTTTCCACTTTCCACTGCGGAAAATTTTGAGGAAATTCCTTAATTTGCTGCCGTAAATTGTCGTACCATGGATCAATGCGATCTACATCAACTGTATCAATTCTTACTCCAAACCGTGCATTAAGACTGTTTTCGTCCGCTATCTGATCTGGGATTCTTGACAAAGCGGCAGGAATAACATTGAGGCCTCCTTTTCTATGAATTAAAGTAAATGTGTGTTGTCTCAGCCTAATCGCCCAACGCGCTAGTTTGCCACTAGGGTTTTTAATAGAATTAAGCCACAATAAACTATAATGATCTGTTATGACCGTGAAAGGAACACCTTCTATGTAAGGTCGAAACTTTTCGATGTTAAAGAGTACTGCTAAACATTCTTTTTCAACAACCGAATAGTTACGTTCAGCCTTTGACAAAGTTCTACTGGCATACGCTATCACTCTTTCCTCACCATTGATTTTCTGTGTTAGGACGCCCCCTAAACCGGTATTAGAAGCATCACTAGAAATATAAAACTGTTCGGAAAAATCTGGTTGGGATAAAATGGGAGCTGAAACCAATAGCTCTTTAATCTTTATAAAAGATTCTTCGGCTGCCTTTGTCCAATCTATCGATTGTCCTTTTTTTCGTCCTTTCAAAAGATCATTAATAGGCGACAACAGGGTAGAAAAATTCTCAATAAAACGTCTGTACCATGAACACATTCCTACGAAGCGCTTAACTTCCGTAGTATTAGTAGGTCTCGCATAATTAACCATGCTTGCTACTTTATCCGGATCGGTACGTAAGGAATTTGAGCCGACAATATAGCCTAAAAACTTTAGAGAAGTTTTGAAAAAATCACTTTTGCTCAAATTTATCGTCAGTCCGGCCTCTTTCAATTTATCTTTTACTTCCTTAAGTAAGCGAATATGCGATTCGAAGTCTTCCGATGTTACTAAAATATCATCGAGATAGGTAAAAATATGTGGCTCATATTTCGGACCAAATATAGCGTCCACTAAACGTTGCTGAGTTTGAGCAGCGTTCTTTAGACCAAACGGCATAGTGACGAACTGAAATAGACCTCGGCCTACTACTGCAAAAGCGGTCTTTTCCTTAGAGGATTTGTCTAAAGGAATTTGCCAGAAAGCCTTTCTAAGGTCTATCGAGGATACATACTTAGCATTCCTGAGTGATGTCAAAATTCTGTCGATGTTCGGTAAGGGATAGTTATCAAATTTGCTGACCTCGTTGAGCTTTCTACCGTCAAAGCATAGACGATATCAGTCCGAGTTTCAACATTTCGTCTAACTCCTTACAAAATTCTGTCGATGTTCGGTAATGGATAGTTATCAAATTTGCTGACCTCGTTGAGCTTTCTTCCGTCAAAGCATAGACGATGTCACTCCGAGTTTCAACATTTCGTCTAACTCCTTATTTAATACTTTTGACATATACGGAGACATGGCGAAGGGCCTTGTCTTTACAGGACTGGCATCAGCCGTATCTATAGACATGGTGATTTTATTCGTTCGGCCTATCCTATCCTCACTACTTATTTCTTTGAAAGAGCTTATTACTTTTTCTGCCTTTAAGCGTTCCGTCCGCGAGAGATCATCTACGGTACATAGACGCGAGAAAAGGTTTTCTAAAGAACTTTCGGAATAACAATCTTTAAAACTTGTATTAGAATTGACTTCTAGGGACTGTGGATACCACGAATTATTTTTAAAGTTTACTAGAATTCCGAATTTTTGTGCAAAATCACATCCTAAAACCAAAGTATGTGATAGAGAAGGTACTACTAAAGCAGAAATTACTAAACGATGACCATTGCAGACTAGCGGCAACTCAACCGTACCTAAAACTTTTAGACGGCTGCCATCTGCAGTGGTAACACTTCTATTTTTGACATGGCATATTTTTATACTTAAACGACTTAAAATTTTAATACCATTCTGACCTAAAACGGAGGCATTTGCTCCAGAGTCAAGTTAAGCCGAGAAATGGGCACCTAATAGATTTATCTTGATATGCGGTCTGTTATCTGAATATTTATGCACGAATAAAGGAGACATGTGACCATTTGGAGAAGCAGGAGTTTTAACTTGAGAAGGAGAATTTTTATTAGACTTAAAAAAATCAGAAACTTTTTGTAACCATTTAGTCCAATCTGATCTATTGGAATATTTTTTTACTTAAGATCCTCGTTAGAATCTTTTCTTTCATCCGCGACCGGACGTTCTGAGAAAGTACGACGGATTTTCAGTTCATATTCTAACTCATATTCCAGTAGGTGATTGACTTTAAAATTTAAAGCTTCCATGATAAATGAATAAAATTGAAAGGAATTGTTTAAAAAGTCGTTAAAATATTTCTCCTGTGCTCCCAATAGTCAAAATAAAAAATATATAAAGGCACTTAAAATATGTAAACTTCTTTACCAATCATTCAAAAAAATCTTCGACAATTTCAAAAAAAAATTCTAAGTATCGCCTTGTATTTAAATTCTTTTACCAAATATGTTAAGAATTTCTCAACAAAAAAATCTCCAAATACCCTTTCGTATCAGCAAAGTATTTTTAATATTCATGCAAAATATAGGTGAGAAAAAAAGAACAGTTTTTTGTTCGGTTTACCGTAAAATAAATCTACTGCAAAAAATTAAAGTAAACCAGCACATCTGCTAATCTGAACTATAAAGCTAGCTGTTAAGAAAAAAGTAGGAATCTCTTATCTTAGAGTCGAAACAAAAATTCTAATATCTAAACCACCATCGGATAAATTGAAATAAAAAAATTCTACAAATTTCCTGCTTTTGTCTTACTGCTATTGTGTAGTTTCGTTTAATAAATGTTATGAAATAAAAATATCTGCAAAGTTAGAGCTTTTATTTTGTTCCGAAAGCTAGTACACTGAACCCTTTTTTAAAAAATAAAATTCCAAAAGCCCCACGTTGGGCGCCATTTTGTAGCGTGTGAAAAAATGTTGCCCCAAGCTTGGGCGTAATTTTGTACCGTTTGAAAAAGTGTCCTCAGTTTGAGGCATCTTTTTTTGTACCCTGTGAGAAGTTGTTTGTCCCACGCTTGAGCGCAATTTTGTTGTCTATGAAAAAGTGTTTAATTGCGCCCCACGTACATTGCGTCACTTTGTAACATTGGAACTTACCCGCTTTAATTTCTGATACTGAATTGAGTGAACCCCGATTTTAAAAGAACTAAAGAAATTAAACACACCCTAGCTCAGTTTTCCTTGGTAGAGAGATATGGGTAAGAGATAATTTTCTTACGTCTTTTTGGAATTAATTTCTATTTTTTTTTAAAAGGCTTTAGCTGTACCAAATTTTTGGGCACCATCCATTTTAAAATAGAAAGGATCTAACTTCAGCTAAAAAAATGGAAAAAAAATGCTGAAGGAAAGTATAGTTGGTAAACAAAAAAAATCAGTTTGGTACAGCCGTTCTTGCCCTGAAAAGTAGGATAGGTATTCAGTGAGACACTAGCTTTAATCAACCAAAAAAAGAGAATTTATTCATGTTTTTTTTTTTTTAAAAATTAAAAAGTTCTAACGTTTGCAGTTTTACCAAAAAAAATTCTAGCCTAACTAGTTTTGTTACATTTAAAATTTTAAACTATTATAACCCCCGAAGACGAAAAGTCGTGCTTTACACTTCACTTATTAGTCTGTTTTAAATTGTAGTTAAAGTACTACTCCGGGATAAGTCTATTGAAGGAAATTTTGTTGACTTACTGTTCTTATTCCTGTTTTGATGGACTACGCCCGATTTCACACTTTCTCTTAGCAAACACTTACGGCTTTTATTTAAGAAACTGGTACTTAGCTCACATGATGGTTGTTCTGAGCTTTGATTTTCTTTAGCTCAGTCGAAGGAAGCCTACTTGGCGACTCTCATGAAAATTTAGCCTGTCGGCTAGATGGTAAATAGCCTGGCTGCGGCTAGATGGAAAACAACCTCGATTCAAGCTCTGCGGAGCCTTAAATAATCGTGCGACTTTTGCCTGTAATATCACGACGCTCCAATCAAAACTGCGGATCAAACATTTTACCAATCGCGGCGTAGCGAGAGGTTCGGTCAGGAACCCGCACAACACCGTATATACCGAACGTCTTGGAACTTCTGTTTAATATACCGTTCGATACAAAAATGAAAATAAGTACAATTTGAAATGGAAAAATCAGTAACATTACATGGTCTTAAAATCTAGGAAAAAATGAATGTTACAATATATATATATATATATATATATATATATATATATATATATATATATATATATATATATATATATATATATATATATGTATATACATATATATATATATATATATATATATATATATATATATATATATATATTGCTGTGTGATTACTTTTAATTAATTAAAATCAAGACCATAATATTTGTAATTAAACATTCATACCTAGTATAGAGAAAAAGGTAGGCCACTCATAGTGCTGAACTTCTTATACCACTTAAATCATCGTCTTCTAAATCTATAAACACTCTTTCATCACTAATCTAGAAGATAAAATGGAGTGCTATCTAACTTTTGAATTTATTTTATTAACATAAACAGCCTTAATAATTTGATTCTTGATTTAAATTGATCCAAAAAGCAGGAGGAGCTTTTATGATCAGGGCTGAATGGCTGGAATATAATTGCATGGGATGTGAGAGTTTGCTATTTTCGAAATTTAGACGAGGAATTAAAAGCTTATTTCTTGGACTTTCTCAAAATTAAAAGCGAAGTAAGTCACTAGCGATGGTACATTAACTAATCTAAAGCTAGTTTTAAAGATGTGCTTTTGAATAACAGATATATGTTTTCTTTTGTACTAGTGACAGGATCCTATGAACATATGAAATTACCGCTAGCAAAAGTCAAATATGTTAAAGGTTCTTGGAAAATATGTGAAGATTTCAAAGTTGTTGTCCTTTTTCTAACACACACACTAAAGATAAAAATAATCACTAAATAAATAACAAATGGCAAAAGCGTATTTCATTAAGTCTAGGAAAAATAAATATTTTAAATACATCCTAAATGTAATTTGATAATGGTCCTATACCTTCCTTAATTTTTATAATATAATTTCTGAAAAATAATGTCTCGAACCAAAATCTAAATTCTACCTAGAGAGCTGTCTGAAACTATTTTAGAAATGTTGCAAAAAATTGTTGAATAATCAAATGGTAAAAAACTATGAAGATTTAATTGGCACCTCGAATTCTTCCACGAAAATTACGGTGTGAGTGACGAATACGGCGACATATTTCACAAAGTTATTTCTAGCCTGAACAGAGATTCCTACCCGTAGTTCATTAGTAACAAAAATTGTAAAATATGAATTCCTTATTTTTTTTATACCGAGCACACTATCAAAATGTGGCTAACATTTCTGTCGGACAGAAAAAATTTAAATTTTGTAGGCCACAATATTATCCATTATCATGTTCAAAGTAGAAGACTCAAGGAGTCTCCTTAGTGAATTCCTTTTTCTCCCTCCATTAGTTCTGCGAATTAATCATGTGTTATAACTGCGATGTCGTTTCTGGAGTAAATATTTTCTGTGGTTATGATGACATTGTGCTATATGGGTCTTTAGTAATGTAGATCTAATACATTAGTATATGTAGGTGTATTGATCGAAGGCTTTCTCTAAGTCAGTGGAATATGAAAACGCTAGTCTATAGCACTCTATTGATTCTTCAGTAGTTAATCTTAAAATGAAAACATCCATCCAAGGCTTTTCTGATCCAAAATCCTCTTGTTCCACTGACAGTACAACGTACTCGTAGATTTTGTTTGTTATTATCGTTGCTGTTAGTTTTGAAGGAAGTTTATCCACCTGTAATTTGATAGTACCTTATCATTTCCTTTTTTGAATAGTAAGGTTGTGGTACTAGTTCTCCATTCCCGTAGAACTTTATTCCGGGTAAATATTGTGTGTAGACTTATTAGCTGTTGAGCCATTTTTTCTCCACCATACTTGAGCAGCTCATTGAAAATACTCTACACTAAAGAATTATTTCCCTATGAAAATATGAAACTAAATGTCTATATTAGACGACCACAATAGTGGGCAGACTGTGGAGTAAAAACATCTCAAAGCGCGCAGCAACAACACAAGCGGCGCGGAAATGATATAATATATAGTATGTAGAATTGACGACAAGATCTGCTAATAAAATAGTTGGGTTAGAAGTTCTTATACCTTCTTGGAATTTTTATTTACCGTTTAATAGCGATCATTTGAGTTTCGGGACTATACCAGTTCATTGGTTTATGGTAATACCGGCTTGATCTAAACTTTTTCTGTTTTTAAGTTTGTGAGGTGCTATTCCCACATCCTTTTGGTTAATTAAAAATTTGTCATTTATTATTAACTCTGGTATTCTCCCTATTAACTCTTTCTGTGTGAACAACTCTCCTCTGAATAGAATTCAACAGATTCAGAGTAATTAGGAACAAAGCTTCAGACATAGGGGTAATATTCCATAAACGATAGTATTTAAGTTGCGTATACATCACTTAAAGCTACTACTTGCTTGTTTTCAACTTATATAGTTGTTTGTCTAAAATTTAGAAACATATATAATACATACTTTTCACATACAATTTGCGAAATCTTAAGAATATATACAAAATTTCTCACAAGATCACCAAAACAACCATACATTAAGCTTTATATGTTTTCTCTCTACGTTCTTTACTATACTTTAAGTATAAGATAAATCGCTAGGAGGCCTATATAAAACTTTATGCAACCTAGAATTTTAATTAGTTTAAAAATTAAACTCTTCATTAGCCTGAAAAATATCTTAACGTTATAAAAAAGTCTTAAATTCAAAAATAAAACAAAGTATTAAATTTTGGTAATGCCGCATATTTTTAGGCCCTGTTTAATTTGATTTTAACCGTACTTTTATGATGATGATTTTCTATGTAATGTAATACTGGCTGAAAAGTCAGTACCATAAATCATCTCAAACACGCGATTTTTCTATTTTTGGCTTTCACAGAAAACTGATAGCTAATTGTAACTGGTGAAAACGAGAAAATGTTTGACCTAATTCTTTAAATTTCATTTAACTTAAAATTAATATTGTTATCTTTATTTTATTATCCACTGTTCTTTTAATTTATTTTTTTTTTATGTGTATAATGCATGTGGAGGATAATGATTATTTATATATATATATATATATATATATATATATATATATATATATATATATATATATATATATATATATATATATATATATATATATATGTATACAGTCGGTCCAAAAAGTCTCGATACACTACCTGCTCTCTCTATTTTTTCTGTTATGTTTAACTAATTATTTGGAATAATGAGAAAAACATGTTTCAATTAATATTTGAAACTTAACCAACGAGGATTAGTGTTAAAAACAACTACGTAAGATTTTATTTAGAAGTTACATCATTGTTTTAAAAATGTAAACAAAATTGATATCAAAAAAGTCTCCATACGCTCAAGAACTGCATAAAAAAAACACGTTATAATCAGCCGCATTTTATCAAGCATTGCTCGCTAAACTGAAAACAAATTAATAATTTTGGGCCATACTTTATAATTTGTCACTTGTCGCTAGTAATTTTGCAGTGGGTTTTCAAAGTACTATTAAAAATGAGCGAGAAAAATTGTGAAATTCCATTTCAAGTTCGAAAGATCATAATTGATTTGTGGAAAGATGGAAAATCGTACAGAAATATAGGAAAAATTGTTAAAAAGTCGCATGCTACTGTTCAGTACATTGTAAACCAGTATAAATGAAGGGGTCCCTACAAAATTCGACCACGCTCCGGTCGTCCTAAGAAACTGACTCCACGTGAAGAGGCCAGTATTGTTAGACAAATAATTATAGATCCCAAGAAAAGTGCACCAAAACTAAAAGAAAAAGTATGGGAACTATTTTCGAAAAATGTTTGTTGACAAACAGTGAGAAATTGTTTACACAGAGCAGGCTATAAGGGGTGTGCAGCCAGGAAGAAGCCGTTAATTTCGGAAGCTACTCGCTAAAAGCGGTTAGCTTTTGCTAGGGAATACGTTTCTAAACCTTCTGAATTTTGGAAATATGTAATCTTTAGTGATGAAAATAAAATTAATCCTTTTGGGTCTGGTGCCAGAACTAAAGTTTGGAGAAAGAAGAATACCACATACCATATTAAAAACATTTGTTCCACGGTGTGAAAAGGGGGTGGCAGTGTTCTGCTTTGGGGATGCATGTCCGCTGAAGGGGTTGGAAATTTACATTTTATTAATGGTAGTATGGATCAGCATGTTTATCTGAACATTTTAAAATACAATTTAAGAGAAAGTCAAAAAATTAGCACTCTAAAAAACATACATTTTCCAATAGGACAATGATCCGAAATATACCGCAAACTTGGTGCGAGAATGGATGATTGATGAAGTTGTTATTTTCCGTCAAACTATTATTGGTCATTGTTAAGTGTATGGAGAACTTTTTCACATTAATTTTGTTTACATTTTTATAACAATGATGTAACTTCTAAATAAAATATTCAGTAGTTTTTTTTAATACTAATCCTCGTTGGTTAAGTTTCAAATATTAATTTAAACATGTTTTCTCATAGTTCCAATTAATTAGTTTTATGGGTCTAGCGCACATGCTGCAGGGAAGTCCCTAAAGTGCTACAGGAGCAACACGTCTTCGGAGAAAGCGATTCACGTTGTAAATGAATCGATGTAAAATGTACTCAGTGGGACACACAGTCCTGGACAAATTGATGTTCTCCATATAAAAGACTGCTTGAAAATCGTTGTACGAGAAGTAGCAAGCTGAACCTCATACGGATGTGAAGTATTAGCGCGACGTGTATTTGTAACATGCACCTCTCTCGGAGGAATTAAGCGGGCCACATCCTTCGAACAGTTTCCATGAAAATACTTGTAGAATAGGCTCAAGTCGCCAACCGTTCTTCGATGTTCCAGTGAATCAAGACCGCTGGTCAGTTCCGGGTCTCCAATCAGACGAACAGCTCTTCTCTGAATAGAATCCAACAAATGCAATGTATGTTTGGGAGCGAAGCCCCAAATATGGGAGCAGTATTCCATAGTTGGTCGCTTTGTAAAAAATTAACAGTTGTTGTGGAGTGTAAAGCTTTCTGGTTCGAAATAATATTCCCAACTTTGGGAAGCTCTCTTTGCTATGCCTGCAACATGTTCATGCTAGGACAAATTTGCTCTCAAATTAATGCCCAAGAAATTGAGGGACGATGTTAGAGAAATGGAGTGCTCCGACATAACTATGTCGGGTTCAGCAACGTTAACTTTTTTTAGAAAAAATTGCCACCTGGGTTTTTGTAGGTTAAATTCCACCTGGTTACTGTCACCCTAAGATAGGATTTCTTCCAGGTCTTTGTTAAGTTGAATGACTTCCTGCTGTCTGCGGATATTTGTCTGAGTAGCCGATGTCCGAGTGTGCGAATGAAGAGACAAGCGTACTGTCATCTGCAAAGCTGTAGATTGGATTCTTGGTCTTTTCCAGAAGAACGTTAATGTAAATGAGAAAGAGAGTAGAAGACAGTATGGAGCCTTGAGGTACACCGGCGTTGATAGTGAAGGTGTTAGAAAGAAATCCGTCGACTGCCACTCGTAAAGAACGCTCTCTGGGAACGCCTCGTCCATAAACTTGAGTTGGGCTTTCCTCATGTGTGTCTTTACGGATGGCACACCGTCTCTGTTGATTTGATTATTCCTCATGAACCATGGAGCTCCCGTGATCATCCTTAGGGCCTTGTTCTGTACTGCCTGGAGTTGAGCTTTCTTTGTCTTGGAGAACCGGCACCATGTAGGGTAGGCGTACGTAAGATCTGCCCTTACGATGGTGTTGTAAATTACAAGCTTGGTTCTTGTTTGCAACTTCCTGTAGGAGGATATAATTTGCCTTGCTTTCTTAGTGGCAGATAAGCTGTTTGTCGTACTGGATGCCCAGGTTCTTGACGGTGTTTGCCCATCGAATTTGGAAACCCTGTAGCTGAAGAAAGCCATGGGGGTACCCCAGCTCCTGAAGAAGACGATGGCTTGCGTTTTGTGGAGGTTCAACTTGATCCTCTACCGATCAAAGAAGGAGTCAAGGTTGTCCAGGTGGCATTGTAATCTGTTTGCGATGATGCGGCTGCTGTTGGATTAAGTGATTATGGCGGTGTCATTAGCATAACGGAGGATGTTGGTCTGATCCTATTTGGGAATGTCGGCTGCGAAGATGTTAAAGAGGTGGAGGAAAGGACGGAGCCTTGCGGGACTCCGGCTCTGATGATCTTGCCGTCAGAAATGGCCGTGCCGACTATGACTTGAAAAGTTCTCCTAGAGACGAAGGACTGAATGAGTATGGTTATGAAAAGGGGGTAGCCGTGTCGGATCAGTTTAAGAATGAGGCCTTCGTGCCAAACTCGGTCCAGGGCCTTGGCTACATCAAGAAACAAAGCAGGTTTGGGCGAGTTTGGTGGTGTGGACAGTGGTGCCATGAAGGTTGGAAGCAGAATTGTTCGTCAGGTATAACACGGAGGTCCGTGGACTTTGCTCTAATGATTTCGAGAATGAATGTTCTTAGTTTTCTGTCGTTTTACTTTTAAAACTCCTCCTCCCTCTCTTTCAAGAATTTCAACGCTCATCGCAGCTGTGCCAGTGGCGGTGCATTATTTTTTGAAATTACCCAGTTACGAAAATTGTAAACAAAGTTTAAGTTTAATAAAAATAAGTTTTAGGTGTGTCTCCAATTGACTCGAGGAGTTACCCATTTTAGTATATTAGACAATTTTCATAACACCTCTATATACATATATATATATATATATATATATATATATATATATATAATATATATATATATATATATATATATATATATATATATATATATATATATATATATATATATATGTTTTTCTTTTTTCCTGACCGTTAATGAATAAATTTAGGATAGTTTTTTGTTCTTGGTTTTGCGGTCAATTTTTAACGAAACAAGTTTACTTTTGGTTAACGTTTCGGTTTATTTTATTTAAACCATCTTCAGAACTACAAGAAAGAAAAAAAAATGTTTAAGATGTAAAATTGATGATTAGTGTTGTTTTATACAGAAATATATAAAGAATAAATATTAGTGTTTAATTATAGTTTTCCTACCTTATATCTAGTTGGATCTTTTGGTTTACATGTTAACAGTTTCACAGTTTTCGTAATACTAACTTTAAAATGGTTCACATATTTTATTTCACTATTTGTACAGGCAAAATGGGTAAATCCAAAATTTATTTATTGCTTTCATATTGTTGTTACTTTAATTGTTATTAGTTTAGTAATTAGGTTTTATTAGGTTATTAAATCATTGTATACAATACTCAGGCTTTCCGTGTCATTTCGATAATTTAAGGTGTTATTTGTTCTCCGTATATGTATCATTTCCTTTATGTTTCGTTTTTTATGATTATTTTCAAAGTCTAGGATTTGGACATTAATAAAATTGAAATTATGCAATTCATCTATGGCATGTTTTGATAGGACAGTATGGTTTTGGTTTGTGTGTCTTATGCTATTTTTATGTTCTGTTATTCGTCTCCTTAAATATTGTTTTGATTGTCCAATGTATGTTTTTGGACAGTTCGTGTAGTCTATTTTGTAAATTAAGTTTGTTTGTTCTGCTGTTGGCCTTTTTTGATCTTGTTACTTAATTCAGGAATGTATGGTATGGAAATATAATTTTTCTTAATTTCATTGTTACTTTGTTTAGATTTTTTATGACTATTGTATACTTTATTTATTCGAACCAAATTTAACCGCTGGAGAGGACCAGGAATTTAATCTACATACATGTATATGTATATATGTATATATATATATATATATATATATATATATATATATATATATATATATATATATATACATACATGTATATATATATATATATATATATATATATATATATATATATATATATATATATATATATATATAGGGTGTTATGGAAATCACTTAATATATGAAAACTGGTACAACCTAGTAGCAAGATCGATTACTAAAAATTCATTTTAAATAGAAGATCTCAATAATAAAGTAAAAGATAAATCCTAAAGAAAGAATGAGATGACAATATTGTTTTCACTCTGCCACTGGTAAGTAAAACAATATTACCAATTCTTCACAAGCACGTGACATTTACAGTGTTGCTGTGATCTTTTATAACAAATTTATTCAAAAAAAAAAATGTAGAATTTTTTACCTTTTAAAATAATAATAACAATTAATTACATTTCAGGTTTCATATTTTATCTAACTATCAAAGAAAAATTATTTTTAAATCTTTTATCCAAAAATGACTTTTCTTAGAATTACATCACTTACTAAATATGTTAACTCATTTGTCCGAGAATAATTTATTGTTACAAGAGTAACTGTACAATAATCCGTCATGAGAGACATTAGCTAAACATGTACACCAAAATTTCATTTCTTTCCACTACATAATCTTCACTTATTCTGAAAACGTTAACCCATTCATTTTTGGTTTGGCGAGTTTCCTTGTATTTGATTTGAGCTAATTTTTTTGTTAATGACGTTAGTCTATTAATAAACTATTTTAAAATCACTTGAAATGAAGGGTGGAAAACATCAGTCCACAAAAAAGCTCATACAAACTTTATGAAAATTATCATGGCCTTACTGTAAACTGCTCCTTTTATAGACTTTACGAGAAAATTTTAATATCATTAATCAAAGACGACTACCATATGTAACAAACTGAAGAACAGGCAAGTTTCAGAGCTGGACGTTGAACCGTTGATAATGTTTTCTGCATAACCCAGATAATAGGAAAGTTGATAGCAACAGGAAGAGAAATGCACATGATATTTGTATACCTAACCAATACTTAAACTGTGTGAATTACTTTATAAAACTCCCATAAATATTACCCCAATTAAAGCAGTTAAAAAACATATGAGAAAGCCCATGCAAGAGTTAAAATTGGAAAGGAATTAACAAGTTTCAATATTACCACAGGATTACATCAAGCCTATCACCAATTTTCTTCAATATCTACCTCGATGCAGTATTATACCACTACAGAGAGAAATGTAGTGGCATGGGAATACCATTGGATGATAAGGCAGGGTATATCCTACATTGTGCAGACGATCAACTCTTAATGACCCAAGATTCTGACGATATTCAGTACATGCTTAGGAAACTAAACGAGGAATATTGCAAACCGGGTATTACTATAAATTTAAACAAAACGGAATATCTATGTATTGGGGATGTGGGACAGAATATCCAACCTGAAGACAGAAAATTATTAATTAGCACTGCTAATACTATATTCAAATGTAACTGTCCATTTAAAATATTCCATGTGATATAACCTAACAGATAAACAACTGATGAAGACTAGAATATATGGTCGGAACGTTTTGCCACAAATATATACTATGATATAAAGTAAGTCTTTTGATATTATAAATATTAAACCAATATATATATATATATATATATATATATATATATATATATATATATATATTTATATATATATGTATATATATATATATATATATATATATATATATATATATATATATATATATATATATATATAAACACATATATAATCACTTTATTATGAGTAATTTATTGGAAACGTTAAAAAATGCCGATAAACACACAAAAACCGTTATGCTGTCTATCCAAAAAAAAACAACACATTATGATATCCTTGTTTAAATTAGTTCTTTAGTCAACCCATTCATATCTTTCCAATGAAACCACTCACAACATCTTGCCACCAGGCGGCGTTACTAGTCAAAGAAAAATTTTTGATGTTCACTTTTGCACCACAAAAATATGAGCCCTATTATTAATTTTATTAGTTGCACTTTTACATTAAAAGAATGGTAACATTAAAAGAATGGAAACTTTAAAAGGAATAAAAACAATATCTTTAAAAATTTAGATTTAAGAAACCAAAGCCGGGAAGGAAACAGGAATAATTTACATTATGTACATTAAAAGCGAATTTATGGGTGTATGCCATTAAATGGAGAAAGAAGAAATAAATTTAAAGAGAAGTCTTAAGTTGGCGAACATCGAATTTCAACGTCACGTAACGTCGGTGAAAAAATAGATCGAACATCGGTAAATTGTCTGTCTTTTCGATTATAAAATATCTGTATATGCTAGAAAACTGTGTGAAAGTTTAGATTGCAATTTTGTAATTTTACTTTCATTTTTGTTTAATAATATACGGATCTGGAGCTATTTTATTTCATACAGTGTTTGGTATTTATTTGATACTAGCCATGCCCGCGGCTCCGCTAGCGTGGACTTTATTCACTATTATCGTCACTGCTTATATTACCTAACGTAATAAAATATATCCTATAACCTGGCCAGAGAATATATGCAGGAATTAAAAAAAAAACACGTAAATCGGATAAGTGATTCTCGGGTGATAAGTGTATTAACGGACAGATAGGCAGAGAGACATTGCATTTTATGTATATTATATTCTTTGTTACATCATATTGTTCCATATTTAATGGTTCAAACAGCCTGGATTCATTATTATCGTCACGGATTATTCCTTATGTAACCTAACGTAATAATATATATCCTATAACCTAGCCAGAAATATACGTATGAATTAAAAAATAAACACGTAAATCAGAGAAGTGGTTCTCGAGTGATAAGCGCACCAACAGACGGACAGACAAAACGGGAGATGTTGCATTTTATATATATTATATAGAATCAAGCAAATTGTGTATAATGAGTAAATTAAAAATGTACATCAGTTACATAATCGAATAGAAATGGCTGTAGAAGAAATTAGAATATACAGAATTTCTTTGCATAAGTACGGAATAATTTACATATATATATATATATATATATATATATATATATATATATATATATATATATATATATATATATATATTTATATATATATTTATATATATATATATATATATATATATATATATATATATATATATATATATATATATATATATATATATATATATATATATATATATATGTATATGTATATATATATATATATATATATATATATATATATATATATATATATATATATATATATATATATATATATATATATGCAACAGTATTGTCTAATTCCTATTTTATGTTATTACATATTAATACCATAAGTATAAATATCTTTCTTAACATATAACTAATAAACTTTAAAATTCCATGACTAGACATCAAAAAAGTGAGTAAAAAAAATGATACCTACTCAAAATAAATTAAAATATTCGCCGAAGGAATATAATTCATTGTCGACGAGAAATCTTCATTTTGCCCCTAAACGAACGTAGGTTTTTAATATTTCTCGGATGTTCTAGAAATGCATTAAAGGCTTTTAGACAACTAATTAAAGGTATTTTATGTAATAAGGAGGTGTTATCAAGTAGTTCAGCTAAGTTAATTTCACCCTCATGCTAATGACATCAGAGATACCTCTGTTTCTAAAGAAAAGGCTGTTGTTCATTTACCCAAAAACTCAACAAATATATCGGAAAAAGAAACATACCGTCATAATATTCGAAAATTTATCTCAAGGCTCTTTGTACGTCATATGTTTAAAGCCCCGAACTAGTCTTTTCTGACCCATAAGCACTCTGGTATCGTTTCTTGTTGAAAAACAGTACCGGAGCATAATACTCTATGAAATTATGCTATGGACACTTCCAAATAAAATAATCTAGGGAAGGGTAGGGAAACTAATTTAATCTCTCAAATGTCTGATCACAAAACTAGATCTTTAATTTTTGCGTAATTTTTCTTTTCAATTTGAAGATGACCTACTGCATTGTGTAAAATAAAATAATAAATAATAATAATAAAAAAATAATATGAATATTTTTAGACAAAAGTTGTATTTGTTTGTTTCCTGACAAGTTTAGAAAAAAATATTGACTGCATATATTTTTAAAACAGTCTATACAGTTTTGTCAGTAAATATAGATTAAATTCAATGAGATATTAAGAACAGTAAACATATCGTACAGTAAAACACATTTATCTGTTCTACTGCACAAAAAAAAAATAGAAAATATTAAGAAAAACATTTTTGTACATTTTATTTACATTTTTAGGATTCAAAGATTCCAGATTGATGGTAAATAAGAAACTAAAAGTAATTGGTAATACTTTTTTAAGCCTACCTTCTTTCACTTTAGCACTTAAAACCTTGAATTTGTAAAAAGAAAATCTCGACAATAATCTTAGAAATATTATTAGAGGAAACTTTTTGAATTTGTTTTCTTTTGCCCAAACAGATATGGTCAACTTAATTGCACCGGGAATCCAATCTACGCTTTGCAGAGGAGAATACGCTTATTTCTTTATTCACTTTGAATGTTAGACCATGTGCTACTGACGCAGATATCGCAAGCAGCAAAAAGTCATTCATCTTAACAAAGACTTGGAAAAAATTCTATCTTGGGTTGACAGTAACAAACACTACAAAAACTCAGGTGGCAGTTTTTTCTAAAAAAATTAACCTTGCTAAACCTGACATGGTTATGTCTCCTCTAGGATGATCACTCAATTTGCTGGGCGTTAATTTGGGAACAAATATATTTTGGCATGAACATGTTGCAAGCATAGCAAGGAGAGCTTCTCAAAAGCTGGAAATATTATTTCGAACTAGAAAACTTTACACTCCACAACAACTGCTAATCCTGTACAAAGCTCAAATTCGACCAGCGATTGCTCCCATGTTGGGGCTCTGCTCCCAAACATGCACTGCATTTGTTGGATTCTATTCAGAAGAGAGCTGTTCGCCTCATTGGAGACCCTGAACTGGACAGCAATCTTGATTCATTGGAACATCGAAGAACTTAGGTCTATTCTACAAGTATTTTCATGGGAAGTGTTCGATAGATATAGCCAGCTTAATTCCCAGAGTGACGCATGCTAGAAATACACGTCGAACTAACATCTGAAATCTGTATGAGGTTGAGCTTGTTACTCCTCGTACAAAGCTTTTCAAACAGTCTTTTATATGAAGAACCTCATCCTTTTGCAACAATTTACCCAGGACTCTGTTTTCGACCGAGTACAATTCGAGATCAACGTGAATCGCTTTTTCCGCATACGTGTCGCTCCTGTAGTGTGGAGATTTGCCTACAGCACATGTGCTAGCCTCATAAAAAAAAAACTGAAACATCACGGTCAGCTGTTAAGTGACAATGACCGAGAGTTTAAACACACTTGCTCTCCCGTACTACCAAAGGCTTTCTTTTAAAATAATAAATAAGAAACCTTATTATTTTTGGTTAAATACTATTTTCAGTAGGTGTGCAGTGTATTACCTATTTCTATTTTGATTTGTTATGGGATTAAATGTTCCTAAAATTTGAACATATATAATTGTTGAAGAAAATCGTGCGGTAGGCAACACCACAACAATGGGCCTGCGCCCGAACTATTTTGTGCAGCCAGTCCTGGAGTTAAAAACCAATTTTGCTCTTCTTAGTGTTTCAGAAATGATCAAATTTAAAAGAAAATGTATTGAATGAGCTTCTATGACCCCACGATTCACCCGTTTAATTATATTAATTGGTTTCCATAACACCTCATAATGTATATATATATATATATATATATATATATATATATATATATATATATATATATATATATATATATATATATAATAAATAATAAATAATAAATAAATAAACATATTACGATATTAGTTATTACAATTTACAAACATTAAGATTATTACATCTATATTAGCAATTTCTCTACAAAATGCTTAATTATTAGTAGGTACCTAAATAATTGAATATATTTGTATGTACCATTGTAATTACAAAAAACTTTTTTTTTCTTTTTTACAGTTTAAAATTTACTTGCTCGATGTATCTATCCTAGGTTTAAATTTATTCCAAGCAAGATTACTTAAAGTCACTTAAAAAGGAGATCAAACATTTTAAAATTCCTATATATATACTTTCTACACTCTATTTTGATCTTATGAAACTGTTGGGTTCTTTTAAGTGTAACGGGTAGCATATTATATATCTTTGGTCCAAGGTAATGTATACTTCTAAGATTAATGGTCTTATAACTTACGGGGATAACCATTTCATTGTTAATTTTTGCTCTGGTGTGGTAGTTATGTTTTACAACATTTCTAGGAAATTTCTCTTTAAGAGAAACAAAGCGATGGCAACAGTATATAATGCCCTCACACTACAGATGTCTTCCGAAAAAAGCAATTCAGTTGGTTATAACCTATTCTTTTTGTATATGATTTTTAATATATATTTTTGAATAATATTTAATTTGTAAAGGGCATTATTGTGTAATCCTCCCCAAACTAAAATTCCATATCTAATCAAAGATTCTATGAGAGCCTTATAAATGACGATGAGAGTATCGGTGCTCATAACCTGCCTAAGAAGATAAAATTTTCTAATTAGATTGCTTATTCGATTAGTAAGGTATTCAACATGAGGTGTCCATTTTAGGAACTGATCTATTACTATACCTAGATACTTTGTCTGAGGTACTTCCTTTATTTGATGGTTATTGATGTTAAAATGATCAAATGGTGGTCTGTTAGCTTTTAATAGTGAAAAAGCAATATAATTTGTTTTAGAGAGATTTAAAGACAATTTAAATGTATCAAGCCATGTTTTTGTAATCATTAGTCCATGGATCATTTTATTTCTTAACTCATCCCAAGTATCTCTACTGAACACCAATACAGTATCGTCCGCATACGACAGCATTGTGCCGCCCACGTTTTGTGATAATAAAGAGTTAATATAGGCAATAAATAATAATGGGTCAAGCACCGTACCTTGCGGAATGCCCATTCTAATGATTTGTCTGTCACTTAAAGTTTTATTAATCTTGACAACTTGATATCTCTCTTTAAAGTAACTTTGAAATAGTTTCCAAACTGTTCCCCTAATTCCACTGTGCCACAATACATTAAGAAGTTTTTCGTGGGGGACCGTATCAAATGCCTTAGCCAAATCAATGAAAACGGCGGAACACTTCCTATCCATGTTT